>CM062812.1:811618334-811803334 GCA_031772625.1 Pinus tabuliformis
TATAGATAGTCTTAGTTAGCATGGGAAAGATCATCGAGTATTATTGTAATTGAGCTCTTCTATGTTGGAGGTTGCCCCCTCGAAGAGGCAAGTGAATAATGTAATATATTTATGAAAAATAAAATATCTTACAGTTTATCTCATTTTATGTGATAATTCTATGTTTTAGGCTATATTGCTTCATATTTACAGTATTCTGGGTTTCTCGAAGGTCAAGAGCATAACAAGTGGTATCAGAGCACTTTCTAGGACGAGCTGTACCTCCAATTTTCCTAGAATGCTTTTAGGCAAGAGACATGTTCTGATGTATTTAAACCACATGATTTTTCGTTGAGCACATAAACTTGTAGATTTAGGGAGGAATGCATGCAAGAACTATAAGAGGTGGTCACGCTTGTTGGAATCCCTTGTAACCCCTATGGGTACCCCTTTGAGTAGTAGCACATTAGATAGAACCACGCACAGACTACACTTCCATGTACCTTTGGGTATATCAAAAGACCCCTAAGATAACCTGAAACCTAACCTTAGATAAGTTTTCGATCGTCTTGCTACTATAGTACACTGAGAACAACACTAAGGGAGATTACTCACATGTACAATAGGGTAGTTAATTAGTACGACTAAGGGTATGGTCGATCCTCCTTATTTAGTGCCCCGAAATATTGGGCTGAGTAATATTGTTGGACCCCTGTGGATATTGCAATCTGTAGCACCTGGCACTCCTTTATGACCATAGTTCCCTTCACTATCTGAATATCACCGCCTACCTTTTCTTCCAGATTAGATCGAGTTGTTGGGGGTTGACTACCGCTATCCAGATAAGATCTAGCAGTTGGGTTTCTACCGCCACCATACAAGATCAAATTTAGCAGTTAGGATTTTCACAACGCAGATCAGACTATTTGTGATGTGAGGATTTGGCTACCATAATCCAAATCAGATAGCTGCAAAACATTCTATAGTACCAAGACCATGGGGTTTTTTTTGCTACATTCCCAACCCAAATTTCGCAGGATAATTGGAAGTATCATGATTTCTGGAATTTGGCCATCCTAGGATGCTTGCTAGAGGCTTAGCCCATAAGATTCAGGATGATGAGCTGGCTGTAGTGGTACCATTCACTCATAAGCACCTAATTTTTTGGTGGTCCCAAATTTTTCCTGATGTAGCTTCAAGTGACCCACGTCACTAGACTCCTAAGCTTGCCCTCTTTCCAATCATACTACTCTTAAGTAAGCTCATAATTTGATTGGGTATTGTGTATGATCAGTACCACATCTCAAGTTATGGTTGCGGAATGGACAGACAAAAAGGTCGCCAACCTTGAGAAAAGATTTGATGAGTTCCAAGAGTCCATTACCTCCAAGATCGAAAATCTAATGACCATTATAACAACATCTCACAAACTCATAAGGGATGAGCTTAGTGTTGATGCACACATAGAAGTAGAATCCAACCATCACATTCACTTCCATGGTGGTCGCCACTCTTCAAACCACCAGACACCTAAGCTGGACATGTACAAATTTGATGGATCTAACCTAGCAATATGGGTAGCATAAATATAACAATATTTCTTCCTTAATGATATTTGCTAAGATGGAACTAAACTACTTGGATAAGGAGAGATGACAGTGGTGGAAGTGGCATCAGAATTGTTATCTAGGGAGGGAAACTTAGAACATGTTCTCAAAATCCATATGTGACCACTTTGATCGAGAATCTCATTTTTTGCGTTGTCTCACTAAGCTCAGGAAAATAGGTACAGTAAAGGACTACATTGTATCCTATGAACAATTGGCCATCAAAAATTACGGCCTCATAGATGAATTTTACTTGGAATGTTTCATCAGTCGCCTAAAGGAAGCCATCCAAGCCCATGTCCTAATGCATCACCCAGCTTCTTGGTTGGACACATGCAACAAAGACTTATATGTGGAATTTGCCTTAAATGGCCAGTCTAATCATCCAAATTTCATCTCTAAGACATGTCCCAACAAGTCTCCAAGCCCCACTGAAACACTTAAGGTTCAAAAGGTGTCGTTGGCATAAATGGATGAAAGAAGGAAACAAGGACTATACTACTATTGTGATGACAAGTATTCCCCCAGACATAAATGCAAGGAACCAAAATTCTTTCAAATTGATGTTACTGATAACATCTCCGTGGATGATGTTCTTGATGTGCCTAAGGAAGAAGAGGGTAAAACCCAAAATAACCCAGACGATGATCTCACAACTACGCCAGATGAGCCAGTTATATCACTACATGCCTTGATTGGAATTTCTTTGCCTCATACACTCAAAATTTGAGGTTTTATTAAACATCATCCAATATTGGTATTGATTGATAATGGTAGCACTCATAACTTTTTACATAAGAGAATAGTAGAAGTTGTTCATTGCTTTGTATGGGTGGTATCTAATTTCTAAGTCCTTATTGCTGATGGGGGAACCATGAAATGTGAAGGACGCTGTGAAAATATTAAGCTTCAGATGGGGTATTACCACCTAAAAACCCACATTTTTTCCATTGAAATGGGTGGTTACAACATTGTCCTTGGTGCTGAATGGCTTCGCACACTGTGCCCTATCACAATGGATTTCCAAGAGTTATACATGATCTTTAAGGAGCACAACCACACTCATACATTGAGGGGACTCTAGGAAGGTTCTCCTACTATCATCAACTTGCATCAAATGGATAATATTTTAAAAAAGGGCCATCATGGAGTAGTGGCAAAATTTAATTCCATCCACACCATTGAATCCATTACTCCTCATATTTATCCTAATATGCAATAGGTATTAGATTTCCACCAGTAGGTATTTAACAAACCTAAATAGCTTCCACCCTCTAGGGGTGAACATGATCATAGCATCCCTTTGTTCCCGTGTGCCCAACCTCCAACTGTCCATCCATATTGATATCCTTTTGACCAAAAGAATGAAATTGAAAAACTCATCAAGGAACTCCTCGAAGCCAATGTTATCTGTCCCAACACCATCCCTTATTCATCTCGAGTGGTCAGGGTTCTAAATAAATATGGAGAATGGCACATGTTTCCTAACTTTTAGGCCCTTAACAAGCTCACTATTGTAGAGCATTGGGAAGGTATGTTTTAATAAATAATTTAGTGATGTTTTAAGCAATAGTTGTAATCTTTTCTTTATTATAAAGTAGGGAAAACGCAATAAGAACGAGTCCAAAATGATCCAATCACTAATAGTTGTCTTCTCTACGCAGGGAAAGGTAAAAGCAGGAAAGCGCAACGCAAAACGAGAATTTGATGAGAAGATAACGGCTGTCCCTCCAATTCTAAATAAGGTTCAGACCAGGTCGAGTAAATCAAGGAAGATCAGTCCGGAACGAGACGAAGGACTGCCAGTTCGGAAATACAGCCCGAGTAAAGGAAGGCGTTAACAGTTTAGCGGATCACTCAGGATCTTTGATCCTGAGGGATCGCTACATTCAATCGTTTTGTCATGTGGAGAACTCCGCCGTTGATTGTATAAAAGGGGGGCAGCATTGGAAATTAAGGGGATTTATTTTTTGTATCTTTAACTTTCTGTTCACGGATTTTACTGTCAGTTGAACTCAGACTATTGAGTCTATCTGAAACTTAGTTTTGTACTCTCATTGATGAGTTAATATAATATCTTTGGTGTTAATTTCTCCCTGCGTCTGAAGTAGTTTACGGCAGTGCGCCATTGGAAGCTTCGGGCCCGGCTCCAACGGACACTGGCTGATTGTACCATTACAATTCTGCTTTGTGTGGTTTGTTTCTTATAATCTGTTATGATTGCATGTCGTCTCATACTTATTCATCTGTAGCTTTCCTGTTATAAATCTCTGTAACAAGTTCATATCATACTTTCAGGATTCTTCGCATACTGTTGATCTGAGTTGTTTGCATCAATTACAGAATTCATAAGTAGAATATTTCAGCTACAGGTGATTGGAGTGATGGACTATTGGTGATTATTGCAGATCGTGTATATATGATTGATGTTTCCTGTCTTTAATGATTTGTTGTTCCATTTGATATGTATATGATTGACGTTTCCTGTCTTTAATAATTTGTTGTTCCATTTGATTAAGCTGCAAACTTGTATAAACGATTGCTTTCCCTTTGTATGTAAGTGTGTGCCAAGGATTGGAAGTGTTGACCTCGCGAGACTTAGTTTCTTTACTGCCGTTCCATTTACTGCCGTTCCTTTTATTGCTGTTCCATTTCTGAAGTTGCTGTTCCATTCTGTTTTCTTGTTGTTCCTTTCGCTTGCATTTATTGAAGTGGCATGAGAGGAGGGTCAAGGCTGTTGTGAGATACAGCAGACGCTATAATGCTCCCAGATCATGATCCATACTCCTTCATCAGTTTCTAGGGGGATAGGTTACTAATTCCATACCCTCGACCGACGAAGTTGCTGCGTGTGTGATTTCTTTATGCAAAAGTAATTTAGCGTAGCTTAGCATCCGTTTACTCTTGTATTCTTTAGATCTATACTACGAATCATTATCCTGACAAATAGCCTCAAATTGAGATATCCTTTACAATAACAAAACGCTCCCGGATTGACTTGTAATGTTAGATAACTAGAGGTGAAAAAGACCCTTGTTACAGCTCCACATTTTGGCGCCGTTGCCGGGGAAGGGTATAGCCATTTGTCTTTTAACAGGGTAGTGTGCGAATCTGTTAGGGGAGAACTGGATTCTAAAAACGGAAGGTAAGAACCTGCGTGCGGAGCATGTAAAATCCCTGCTCCACCGTCCGCTTTCCTAGCAGAATTGATTTAGTAATTTAATTGGAGTGCATGACTAAGCAGAAAAAGCCAGAAAAGAATCAAAAGCCTCCATCCAAAACCGAAAAAGCCAAGGGGTCGGCGACCCTTGGACGAAAGACCTTTATAGATGAAATTTATAAGAAAGCTGAATCTCAGCAATCAGTAGGTTATAGGAAAGTAAACTCTAAACAACCTGCTAGTTCCCTTCAGGCCTCAGAATCACCATCTGAAGCCTTTGCTGAGGTGCACAGTCAGACAGAGGAGCAGGACTTTCAAGAACCTGACAATTCGACTCTTGGACCAGTGCACGAAGGAAATTTTAGCAATCTTTGCGAAGGAGAAGGAGAAACAGGGGAAATCGAGGAACCTAGATCTCCTATTGAACCAAACCAGCCTTTAAACAGTCCGGATAAAGGAAGCGCTGCAAAAATCCTCGTTGAAGGAATTTATTCACCTCAGACAGTAGGGGCCATCATTATCCCTGATAAAGGGAGTACTGTAAAAACAGTTCCCGCTAAGATTACCCCTCCTCAACCAAGGGATACTCTCTTAGAAATTCCTGAAGATTACTGGCATATATTTGATTCCATGGCGCAGAATCAGCCAAATACCCAAACCTCTACTTTGCAATATCCCATAGTAGATTCCGCTGTGAATGCACCGATGAAGGCAATTCCGCTTCAACATATCCCGACGTTTCATGGACTCACATCAGAAGACCCTGATGCGTTTTTATTCGAATTTGATGTGTTATGCAGGGGATACAATTACACCACTGACCCCCAGAAGTTAAAGCTGTTTCCCTCTACTTTGAAGGGAGCAGCTCTGAGATGGTTCATGGGTTTAGGTGGTGGAGTCATAAACAATTGGGAAGAAATGAAAGTGGCCTTCTTAAAAAAATATCAGGATTACTGTAGATCAAGAGAACTAAAGGATGAAATCTTTCAAATGTCAGCCAGACCAAATGAAACTTTAGAAGAATATGTAGAACGTTTCCAATATAACTTGCAAAGATCTCCCTATGCATCGTTACCTCTGCCCGATAACGTGTTGAAAACTGCATTGATTAGAGGTATGAAAGAGCAATGGATTGAAACGTTGAATATTATGGGAAAAGGAGACATTTATCAGGAAAATTTTGCTGACATCATTAATCTGTGTATCAGGAGCTCAAGAGGCAGCACAAGGATAAAACCAGCAGAATATGATCGCTTCACTAGAGACAATAGAACATCAATAGAAGGAGTATCACGAGTGGAACTTGGAAATCTGCTAGAGAATTTTAAAACTGATATCATGGGGACATTAACTACACAGCTTGATATTGTGCAGGCTAAACAGAAGCAAGCAGAGGCGGAACATAATCTGGCAATTTTCTGCCCTCGGTGCAGAAAGAAACATAGCCAGAAAGAATGCCCGCTCGATACAGTTCAAATATGTGCTATTTGCACCAAGGACCATCCGACTGAAAGCTGTCCCTCGCTTCCTGGTTTGAAGGCGGTGTACAAAGAAGCAGAAGAGGAACCAGAATCAGCATATTTTATTAACCAGCGTCGTCAATGGCAGCCTAGGCAATCTGGTATGTTTCAAGATCCCTCCTCTTCTTTTCAATCTCCGCAATTTAATGCTCAGCAACAGAATATGTGGCAAAATCAGTCTCAGCACCCGTTTTCAAATTGGTCGCCTCAAATGTTTCCTACTCCGAACCCTTGGATGAACCAAGCTGGTTGGCCAAACTTTCCTTATCCTCCGCCATATTGGCCAAATAATTCATATCCTCCGCAGTGGACCCCTTCCACTTCGCAAAGTTCACCCTGGCAGAGCAACTGGCCAAGATCGACATATAAAACACCAGGATCAATTCCGCTCCCTCAACCAACTCTGCCAGCCTTGCAACAAAATCCCCAGCCCAACCTAAGACCGCAGCTCCCAGCCCAACCCAACCCTAACCCAAATAATCAACCAGTTCAATCTCTTCAAATCATAGAATCTTCCGAGATTGAATCTGCTCTGCAGGAGTGCAATGATCTTCAGTTGAGATCTGGGCGAATAATAGAAACTGAGGGACATAGAACCGCTCATATCGAAAACCAGTTACCGATAGAACAGCCGTCACAACAAGAAGATGTAAGTAAAGACCAGGTTCATCAGCAAGTAATTACATCTTCTCCACCTTTCCCAGAACGACTGGCCATTCCGAGACAAATGCAATATCCGGATTTTGATATTTTGGGAGAACTCCAAAACTTGTATATAAGAATTCCATTCCTTCAGGCTATACAGGATATTCCCATATATGCAAAAACCATAAAAGACCTGTGTAGCAGAAAATCAAAAAGAAATATAACCCCTAACCCTAGAGTCCAGGTAGTCGGCACCTTATCCGACCTCTTATCAGGGAAAGAAACACCAATTAAATATGAGGATCTTGGAAACCCAATTGTCACTGTTCAAGTCCGTGGGCAGACCCTGACCAACGTTTTAGTAGATCTAGGGGCTGCAATTAATATCCTGACAACATCAACCTGCCAGAAGCTTGGAATCACATCGGTAGAACCTACTTCCACTTTACTAGAGCTAGCTGACCGATCAGTAATAAGACCAGAAGGCACCTTGTATGATGTCATGGTTTCAGTGGACTCTTGGGAATACCCGACCGATTTTCTGGTGATTAATCCAAAAACCCGACTAGATGGACATCCGCTAATTCTAGGTAGACCATGGCTCGCTACTGCTGACACCTACATTGGATGCCGGCAGGGAAACATGACCATAACCAGAGGGCCGGATATCAAAAATTTAATCTTGTACCCGCCAGCCTAGCCAAGCATCACACCTCATATATCACTGACCAATCTGCGCCCTGCCTCATATATTACTGATAATATTAGACCACCATTAACAGTCTAGGAAGCGCTAGATTTTAAAGATCAAACAGAAGATGATGCCATCAATAAATTCATTAATCAAACAGAATCCACATCGTATACACAATGCTTTATGATAAAAGCGGCATTTGATAACGAATTAGAGGAAGATCCTCTAAAAGATGACCATGACCCAAATATACCTGTAACCTCTGTTGCTAACAGCAAAGTAATACAAATTGAACCGGGCAAAACTTAAACTATTAACGCTAATCTGACACCAGAGCAAGAGACCAAACTCATCCAGCTCCTACGAAAGTATCAGGAGGCATTTGCTTGGGACTATCCCGATATGAAAGGGATTGATCCCCAGCTATGTACACATCGTATCTATATCGAGAAAGATGCAAGACCTGTTCGCCAACCACAGAGAAGACTCAATCCCCATTTAAAGGATGTTGTAAAAGATGAGCTGCAGAAATTATTAGACGTTAATTTTATTTATCCTATTTCTGATAGCAAATGGGTCTCCCCACTTGTGGTAGTACCTAAAAAGAACGGGAAATGGAGGATCTGTGTCGATTACAGAGAATTAAACAAAGCTACACAAAAAGATCACTTCCCTCTCCCTTTCATAGACCAGGTATTGGACACCTTAGCAGGCAAGAAATTTTTTTCTTTTTTGGATGGCTTCAGCGGATATAACCAGATTCAGATTGCCCCTGAAGACCAGGACAAGACTACCTTTACTTGCCCCTGGGGAACGTTCGCCTACCGAGTCTTACCCTTTGGATTATGTAATGCTCTGGCCACATTCCAACGGGCTGTTCTTAGCATCTTCGCAGATTTAATTAATGATGGATTGGAAGTCTATATGGATGATTTCACACCATATGGAGATGACTTTGATCCAGCCCTGGACACTCTCGAAAAAGTTCTAGAGCGCTGCATCGCTACCAGGCTTTGCTTGAGTCACGAAAAATGTTACATGATGATGACAGAAGGACTCATTCTGGGACATTACATCTCAGCAGCTGGCATTCAGGTAGACCCGGCTAAAATTCAAATACTCATGCTTATCCCAACCCCCACTAATCAAACAGAGGTACGCAGTTTTCTTGGTTTTTCTGGGTATTATAGACGATTTATACAACATTACTCACATATTGCCGCACCTCTACATGCATTAACTGGAAATGTTGATTTCTTATGGACAGAAAAATGTGATCGAGCCTTCATAGAATTAAAGAAGTTGCTATCTACAGCTCCAGTTCTCAGAGGACCTAATTGGAACTTACCATTCCAAATTTCAACCGACGCCTCAGACACAGCAATCGGTGCAGTTTTGGGCCAAGAAGAAGAGAAAAGACCATACGCTATCTATTACATCAGCAAAAATTTGGCTCCGGCTGAATTAAATTACACTGTCACCGAAAAAGAATTTTTAGCTGTGATACATGCTATTAATAAGTTTAGACACTATATTACAGGCTATCCCGTTATTTTGTATATAGACCATTCTGCTATTAGGTATTTAGCAAACAAGCCTGTTACAAATGGAAGAATAACCAGGTGGTTGATCTTGTTGCAGGAATTCGACATTACAATCAGAGACCGACCAGGGAAGGAGAACCCTGTAGCTGATTTTCTTTCACGAATACCAAAATCAGTTGAAACAGCAGCAGTTGAGGACCAATTCCCAGATGAACACTTATTTGCTGTCGCTGTTCAGACTCCCTGGTACGCTGATGTGGCTAATTATCTCGCAGTAGGTAAGCTTCCAAAACATTTAACTCCCAATGAACGGAAACAGATCGTCCAGAAAAGCAATCGATTTTCGTGGGTTGGGGGCTATCTGTTTCACACAGGCGTAGATATGGAAATCAGAAGATGTATTCGAGAAGACGAAATCTTTGATATCTTGAAATCCTGCCATGACGGGCCATGTGGAGGACATTTCGCTGAACGCAGAACAGCACACAAAGTATTACAAACGGGATATTACTGGCCTACAATTTTCAAAGATGCCAAAAAATTTGTCCAGGCCTGTGATAGTTGTCAGCGTGTAGGACGACCTGGCCCAGCAGATGAAATGCCTTTGCGGCCTCAATTAGTGATCGAACCTTTCGAACGCTGGGCTCTGGACTTTGTCGGACCCATCAACCCCCCATCAAACCAAAAAGCCTACATTTTGGTGGCAACTGAATATGTTACCAAATGGGTTGAGGCGGAGGCATTACCCAGAGCTACAGAGGAGTCGGTAATACAGTTCTTGTTCCATTTGTTTGTACGTTATGGTCTTCCAAGGGAAGTGGTTACAGATGGAGGACCACAATTTGTGGGACATAAATTAGCTGCAACACTCAATAACCATCACATCCACCACAAAATTACTACCCCATACCATCCGCAGGCAAATGGGCAAGTCGAGAACAGTAATAAGATAATAGAGTCAATTTTGACAAAAACTGTTGCCTCACACCGCCGCGATTGGGCCGCCCGACTACCGGAGGCACTGTGGGCTTATCGAACCACATGGAGAAGTACCACCGGCTATTCACCATATCACTTAGTGTTTGGAAAGCAACCCATTTTTCCTATAGAATTTGAGATCCAAACCCTGCGAACTGCCCAAGAAGTCGGATTGGATTTAAGTGAAGCACAGAAAAATCGATTACAGCAAATTAATGAGTTGGACGAAACAAGGCTCGCTGCATTACAGAATACAACACTCATCCAGCAACAGCGAGCCAAGTGGCATGATGCGCTCATCAAAAACAAGATATTTCACGAAGGAGATTGGGCTTTGTTATATGATTCTAGATTTCAGGATTTCCCGGGGAAGCTTCAGACTCGATGGTTGGGACCATACGAGATTCAAAAAGTCCATGACAATGGGACCCTTACTTTGATTACAATCGATGGATCTGGATATACATTTAAGGTAAACGGCCACCGAGTTCGTCTGTATCGCAAAACGCTCACTCGGGAATCATTTTGCCAGCAGCTATGCCAAGATACTAACATCAAGATGATGGGAGAGGAAGCAAAAACTTCCTCCCCTATAGATTGGTAAGCAGTTCATTCTTTATTACCACATTTTGTATATAAGATTGTAAATTTTGTATATATGTTTCGAGTGCGTGTTTTCGCTGTTCCTTTTCAAAAGGAACAGCACTTGCGTGTTTTGCTGTTCCTTTTCAAAAGGAACAACACTCTTGAATTTTTGTTGTTCCTTTTCAAAAGGAACAGCACTTTTTGCTGTTCCTTTTCAAAAGGAACAGCACTTGTGTGTTTTGCTGTTCCTTTTCAAAAGGAACAACACTTGTGTGTTTTGTTGTTCCTTTTCAAAAGGAACAGCACTTGCGTGTTTTGCTATTCCTTTTCAAAAGGAACAGCACTCTTGAATTTTTTTGCTGTTCCTTTTCAAAAGGAACAGCACTTTTTGTTGTTCCTTTTCAAAAGGAACAGCACTAGTGTGTTTTGCTGTTCCTTTTCAAAAGGAACAGCACCTGCATGTTTTGCTGTTCCTTTTCAAAAGGAACAACACTTTTGAATTTTTGCTGTTCCTTTTCAAAAGGAACAACACCTTTGAATTTTATTCCTTTTTAGAAGGAGCAACATTTGTGTGTTTTTTTTCAGTTCTTTTTTTTAGCAAGCAACATTTGAGTGCTTTTGTTATCTTAGGACATTGCATCAAAAGAACCCTCCCACCTTCCCTTGTAAGAAAGAAATAGTATGCCCTCGTCCTATCTATAAGAAGAAAGCGTTGTCCATCCTTTTCCTGAGGCCATAAGTAGCAGCTATATATGCAACAAATATAAAAGGCATGATATATCGAGATCAGCACATCATAAATCGCTATCTATAACAACCCTAGTATTGATGCAACAGAGGAAGGATCCATACACTCATCATTTTTTCAGCCATAAGTCTCACCTCCTCTGCCCTGTTGGAAAACTTCATCATGTTACGTTCCTACAATTTTCTTTATTATTACTTGGAAATAAGAATAGAAAATTTATATCTTCCTATTGGGATAACAAGACTTCTTCCGCCATTCCCACTCTTAAGGAGGGCTGAACCACCCTTATGTGTAACTATACAAGAGCAAAAGTCCATCTCAAAAGAAAAAAAGCAAAAGCAAAATCAAAAGAAATTATTTGTCAAATGCAGGATAGGGGGTTTCATTAAAGAACCAGCCTACTATGATCATAAGATTGGAAGCGAAGTGGCATTCCCATCATGGCCACCACACCAGGGATATGGTCCAACAGGTTCATTATATAAACAAACCTTGGAACAGGGGTCTCATCACGAGCCAGCCTACCCACGTTTCGCGCCTCTCTGGTGAATGGCGTCATGGTTATTTGGTTACCAAGCCAGCATGATGGCCTGCATGTTGACAAGAATTGCTCTTCAAAACTACACAAAGGACTATGGTTCCTGGGTGAAATAAACAACTCTGCCACGGTTATAAACACCGGTCGGCAGCAGAGCTCTGTTAATGGTATTGGAGTCAAAACATATACACCAATTTGGATCTTATTAAATATTTCTTTCTATCCTCGTAATAATTATATCTTACACCTTAATGGATACGTCACATGAACATCTATCATTACCAATTATGGCAAAGGTATTGACTATGACTATCTCAGAATTTCCATGAGTGCTAGACGTCCTATCCTTATGTTCTGCATCACATCACGAAGGCTTATGTTAAACGCGATCTATCTGTCGCATCGATCTCGGTATTTCTTTGTCTAATCTGAAACATGGCAAAACTTTATAAGCTGTTCCATTATGACTCGGTGATGGGATGACCGCCTTCTTCTATTTGACGGCTGAGGCAGCCTATCATTTCGCGCGGGGGGGAGGTGACTTCATTACTCCGCCGGCCACGTGTTAACACATCATTCGGAAATGATATGATACGAAGGTACGATATGCGTTAACGACATGACAATGCTATTTTTGCAAAAGTTGTTATTTATGATCAATTATTCATGCATGCTCTGTGTCTTTTCTTTTTTTGCCGCAATTACGTTCTTTGCATTGCTGTTCCATCTAGACCCTGAAACAGAACCATGGGGGGAAAGTCTATCAGAAGTGAGCCGAGCGAGCTCGTAGTCTCCGAAGCCGCTCGGAAGATCTTAGAAAAGGCAGGGTGGTTAACTTATTTTGGCCGCCTGCGCAAATCAAACGAAATAGTGGCCATGGAATTCCTGCAGAATTTGCAGGAAGAACACTCAGTGGTAGATGGGAAGCAGATAGCAGTCACGAAGGAAATAATCGCGGAAGTAACCGGATTACCAGACTTAGGTCCAATATGGACGACAAAGAAAGAAAGACTGCAAAAGATCGTAGAAATCTTCCAAGATGAAGGGCAGAAGCTGACAGTGAAGGGAAAAGGAGTGCTGCCGGCAACACTGGGAGAACCTTGGAGCGAACTGGCAAAGGTAGTACAGAGCTACATCACCTGCGAAGGATGAAAAGATGTGGTAAGGCCGCGTCACCTTAAGCTCTTAGCTGTGTTAAAAGGAAAATGTGCTGTGAATCTCCCTGCATTGTTAAATTCATTGCTGCATGATGCCTCTCGGAGCCTGAAAAAGGCACACCATGAAGACACAGTGGTTAGCCACCACGGGTTAATCCGCCTGATAGTGACATACAGTCTTGCTCAGCAGCAGAGTAGCTGGCGGGAACTTATTACAGCAATTGGAGGGGAAGCAGCATCACCATCCCCAAAGGCGAAGCACCCCGCTAGCACCTCTGAAACACCTAAAAAACCCAGAGAATCGCCAAAACCTAAGCAACCCTCGGGCACAACCGAGCAAACGAAGAAACGCATAAAGCTGGGGAAACAAAAATGTACCCCTAAAGCAACTAGACATGCAGAAAAACGTAAGGAATTGCCCGAAGAAAGACGTGCTACCTTAAAGCGAAGGTATTCCTCTGGCACGCCAGAACAGTTTGAAAAACGCAGAAAGGTGGAGGTGGAAGAACAGGTGGCCAGCACACCCAAACAGCCCGAGAGGCCTAGAAAGTCAGCTCGGTTGGCAAAGATAAGAGGTAGGCTGGAAAAAATACAGCCAAACATTGACCAGCCGATTGAAATAATAGAGGAACCTCCAGCGCCAGAACAAATACCTGGGGAAAACGTGGGACAAACAGAGAACGAAGTAGAAGCTGAAGAAGGAAATAAGAATGATGACTCTGCGGCCGAGACCAGCTATCCAGAGGCAGCTACTGAGCAGCCAATTCAGGAGAAGGAGATGGAACAATTGGGGGGTAGCCATCCGCAAACCCCTGTGGAGGAAGAAGAGCTGGCCACCATCTTGGCCAGCCTTAGAGGTTATCCTTCACCCTCCAGTCCGGCAGAGCCTCCCGAAGGACCCTCTGAGGAAGAGACGCGTGAAGAATTGCATAATGGAATGGCAGGGGAAGAAAACCCCCCTGTCGTTGACAAAGAAAATGTGAATACCAATCAGGAACAAGCCGTTCCCAAAAATCTAGGAGGAGATCCACCTGCTGATGCCATGGAGGATGAAAATGTTTGTCGGGAACAGGACGTTCCCCGAATGACAGAAGAAACCCTCGATGAAAGCGGAGCAGAACTGAGGGCCGCCCATGTGGCCACAGCCGAGGCAAGAGAAATTACGAAGTTGAGAAGAAAACAGCAGAAATTGCTGAATATTATAGGCCAGCTTCGGCAGAAAATTCGAAGTCTGAAAGCCAGTTTGAGAATAAGGAGGACTGTAAGAAGAAAAAGAAGGACAAATACAGCTGGGTCCTGTCAGAGGAGAAGGCAGAGCACCTATAGGCATCTAGTAGGTCGATACTCTGCCAGCGAACCTGCAGCTGTTCCAATTAATACTAAGGAACAAAATGCTGTTCCATCTGGAATAGAACACCAGAATGCCATTCCTATTGACATAGAGGAGCAGGCTGATATTCCAAACAGCTCATTAGAACCAACGGCCGTTCCAATTAAAACGGAGCCACAAGACGACATCCCATTTACAGAGGGACCACCGTACCCCTTTATACATGTCAAGAAGGAAGGGGAAAATAGAGCAGTTCACACTGAGACACCACCTTCAGGGAAAATTAAGCGACGAAATGTGAAGGTCCAGGCGAAATTTCCTGCCTCCAAGGAATCATGGGAAAGGGATTCAAAAACCAAGGCCTTGCGCCGCGAGATAAGACAGGCCCAACAGGAGGCTGAACAGCTACGGGAACAAATGATCCCTCGAGAGAAATATGAGGAGCTACAACAGGAAGTTGAGCAGAGGATTCCTCGAGAAAAATACGAAGAATTGCAGCAGAGGGCTGAGCAGTTAGAGGAACAAAGGATCCCTCTGGAAAAACATGAAGAACTGCAATAGCAGCTGAGAAACATGAGTCAATCGGAGAGTCAGGCTTTTGAAGGATGGCAGAAGGAACAGGAAAAGGTTGCTAAGGTAACACGTCGACTAGATGCTGTTATTAAACAATTGGACACTGTATGTTCGTTGTATGATGATGTTTTGACTTGCAGGGCCCCCGCGAAGAATTATGCTTTATTCCTCCTTGAAAGATACTTAAAATTGAAAATAAAAGCTGTCAGGGCAGGTGCCCCCATTCAGATTAATACTGTTAATGATTTCATTGATTGTTGCAAAAATTATGGGGTTAAGGTCCAACGATTATTATGCGAATTTTATTTGCACAATATGGTGCTTGAGCAGGAAACTGACCTAAACCCTGGTCCCTTTGTGGGGGATATACAGCTGCAAGCCTTTGTTTCATTCGGGGTCAATCAGTTAAAGTGGCTCAGGGCTTACAATGCCTTTCAGAGGCAGGAGCACAGCCTAGATCTATGGGTCAAGGTTGAGCCTCAAGATCCAGTTCGCCTATGGAAATCACACAAAAGCCTTATGAGAAACCCTGGCGTTATAGAACTACTAGGACCCATGCATGAGGAGTTGATCCGAAATAGCTTAGAATACTTCCTGGTTATTAAAGATTCCGCCTTGGAGGCTGCCAAATTCCGTTATCGGATTTCCACCCCAAGCGTCCAGCTCAGGGAGCCCTTCAAATACGAGAACTTTGAGCTGGCTGCTGAACGATTGCCCTTTTATGGCCAGTGCATTCTGCAAGCTGGACCATCATGGTTAGGATATCGGTTCCGTAGCCCAATTATCTGGCACCCTGCACCGGGGTACCAGCCCTTGTATAATATGCCTGCAGATCAGTTGCATTACTTCTTTGATAATCTGGTTGCCTATCATGGTTGCAGACCCCCTCATGAAGTACCCTCTCCAGCCTATTCTCTTACTGCTCTCCATGTTAATTATAACGTTTTCATGAGGCCATGAAACAGAGTAAGTCGGGGGGTGTGTAGAGCATTGGGAAGGTATGTTTTAATAAATAATTTAGTGATGTTTTAAGCAATACTTGTAATCTTTTCTTTATTATAAAGTAGGGAAAACGCAATAAGAACGAGTCCAAAATGATCCAATCACTAATAGTTGTCTTCTCTACGCAGGGAAAGGTAAAAGCAGGAAAGCGCAACGCAAAACGAGAATTTGATGAGAAGATAACGGCTGTCCCTCCAATTCTAAATAAGGTTCAGACCAGGTCGAGTAAATCAAGGAAGATCAGTCCGGAACGAGACGAAGGACTGCCAGTTCGGAAATACAGGCCGAGTAAAGGAAGGCGTTAACAGTTTAGCGGATCACTCAGGATCTTTGATCCTGAGGGATCGCTACGTTCAATCGTTTTGTCGTCTGGAGAACTCCGCCGTTGATTGTATAAAAGGGGGGCAGCATTGGAAATTAAGGGGATTTATTTTTTGTATCTTTAACTTTCTGTTCACGGATTTTACTGTCAGTTGAACTCAGACTATTGAGTCTATCTGAAACTTAGTTTTGTACTCTCATTGATGAGTTAATATAATATCTTTGGTGTTAATTTCTCCCTGCGTCTGAAGTAGTTTACGGCAGTGCGCCATTGGAAGCTTCGGGCCCGGCTCCAACGGACACTGGCTGATTGTATCATTACAATTCTGCTTTGTGTGGTTTGTTTCTTATAATCTGTTATGATTGCATGTCGTCTCATACTTATTCATCTGTAGCTTTCCTGTTATAAATCTCTGTAACAAGTTCATATCATACTTTCAGGATTCTTCGCATACTGTTGATCTGAGTTGTTTGCATCAATTACAGAATTCATAAGTAGAATATTTCAGCTACAGGTGATTGGAGTGATGGACTATTGGTGATTATTGCAGATCGTGTATATATGATTGACGTTTCCTGTCTTTAATGATTTGCTGTTCCATTTGATATGTATATGATTGACGTTTCCTGTCTTTAATAATTTGCTGTTCCATTTGATTAAGCTGCAAACTTGTATAAACGATTGCTTTCCCTTTGTATGTAAGTGTGTGCCAAGGATTGGAAGTGTTGACCTCGCGAGACTTAGTTTCTTTACTGCCGTTCCATTTACTGCCGTTCCTTTTATTGCTGTTCCATTCTGTTTTCTTGCTGTTCCTTTCGCTTGCATTTATTGAAGTGGCATGAGAGGAGGGTCAAGGCTGTTGTGAGATACAACAGACGCTATAATGCTCCCAGATCATGATCCATACTCCTTCATCAATTTCTAGGGGGATAGGTTACTAATTCCATACCCTCGACCGACGAAGTTGCTGCGTGTGTGATTTCTTTATGCAAAAGTAATTTAGCGTAGCTTAGCATCCGTTTACTCTTGTATTCTTTAGATCTATACTACGAATCATTATCCTGACAAATAGCCTCAAATTGAGATATCCTTTACAATAACAAAACGCTCCCGGATTGACTTGTAATGTGAGATAACTAGAGGTGAAAAAGACCCTTGTTACAGCTCCACAACTATCAAGGAAAAATTTCCTATTCCAGTTATTGATGATTTGCTTGATGAATTAAAAGGTGATAAATTCTTTACCAAGCTAGACCTCCGCTTGGGCTATCACCAAATATGCATGAAGGAAGTGGACAATCCCAAGACAACCTTCCAAACTCATGAAGGCCATTATGGATTCCTGATCATGCCATTTGGTCTCTGTAATGCTCCATCCACTTTTCAAAGCTTCATGAACCACCTTCTAAAACCATATCTCAAAAAAATTGTCCTAGACTTCTTCGATGACATTCTCATCTGCAACATAACATGGGACAAAAATCTTCAACATGTTGACCATATATTGAAATTTCTCCAAGATCACAAATTATTTTTCAAATTATCCAAGTGCTCCTTTGGCGTGGAAGAAGTAGATTATTTGGGACACATTGTGGGTTATGAAGGAGTGAGGATTGATCGAAAAATGATTCAGGAAATGAAATATTGGCCCTAACCAAAAAAATTGAAGAGTTTGAGGGGATTATTGGGTCTTAGGGGCTACTATCGCAAATTTGTGTGCAATCATTTCTTTGGATTGGCATAGCTCAACATGCCTTCTTGGATCTCAAACAAGCCATGTGCTCCACTCCATTATTGGCCTTACCAGAATTCACCAAATATTTCGAGAATTGATGCTTCAGGTATAGGTATTGGCACCGTATTAATGCAAGAAGGTAGACCATTGGATTTCACCAGTTAACAACTCAGTGGAAAATTTGGGTCAATCTACTTATGAGAACAAAATGATGGAAATATTGCATGCAGTAGACACCTAACAACCATACTTATTTGTACAGACCATCATAGCCTAAAATATTTTCTAGAGAAGATTCTATCGTCGCCACAAAAAATAAATGGCTTGGCAAAATGCTGGGATATGATTATGAGATAATTTACAAGAAGGGGTGTGACAATGTAGTGGTTTATGCCTTATCGCACCAATTTGAGGATGAGATCACCCTTCTATCACTCTCTGTACCCATACCAGATTAGATTGAAGAGGCCTGCAATGAATGGTTCTTCCACTCCTCTTTGTCCCAAATCATTAATAACTTAAGATAAGATCCTAATTCCTCAGCAGACTACTCTTGGAAGGATGATATTCTTTGCTACAAAGATCGGGTAGTGTTATCCTCAACCTCCACCCTCAAAACCCACATCTTGGATGAGTTGCAGCCATCTCCAATTGGAGGACATTTAGGATTTCAGAAGACTTATGCATGAGAACATCATTATTTATTTTGGACCGACATGAAGAATGCCATTCTTACTTTTGTAGATGAATGTGATGTATGCCAACACAACAAAGGGGAAACAATCAAGTTAATGGGCACCTTACAACCATTAGCACTTCTTGCTTCTAACTGGATGGATGTTTTCATGGATTTCATTACTAGTCTCCCAAAGTCAAGAAACAAACCATTCATCATGGTCAATGTTCACAAACTTTCCAAATATGCTCATTTTTTCACTCTACCACACCCATTTACCCCAACATTGGTGGCTCAATTTTTCTTAGATTGGATGTTCAAACTGCATGGCATGCCAACTATTAGCTACCTATACCAATAGGTTTCATATTTCATGATTGGCAAAGAAAGTTCCAAATATGCTCTGCTTTGGTGATGCAAAGATCCCATATTTTCAAGGAAAGGCAACATGTGTATATTGCTTGATGTTGTCTCAATTTTGATGGATGGTCCAACAGCCTAATCTGGATCATGCCATGTTTCAATTTTTTGTTGTAGAATAGAGAAAGAAGTTTGTCCAAACTGTTTAATCTTGGCAGACCAGTAGCTAGGTAGAGAAGTAAGGTTCCCAATTGCTTAATCTGGGACTTTGGAAGCAATAAGGGTAGCCTTAGATAGAAAGTCAAAAGAAAAAGCCAAAGAAAAGAAAAGGCACATAAGGGTCTACAAGTCTAAATGCACCCTCCATGAAGAAACAAAAAATGCTAGGCAAGTAGATGGGTAGGTAGATGGGGTTGCAGAAATGTCATTCATTTCAACTGAATTTTGCTGGTCTAGCATGAAGGAACATCAGTGGATAGAGAAGCTCCTCTTCTCCATCATGTTGTAGCAAAGAAAAGGAGCATGACTAACTCCCTTTCCTCCCCTTTCACATTCATTATTAACATCCCTTCATTAGTTGTGTTCATGAAAGAATTTAAGGTTTTATGTTGGTTCTTATTCCTTTAAAAGCCACATTTCTTGTCTAAGATTCTTTTCATTTTGATCTACTCCCTAAGCTAAGTTGTTTTCATATAAACTTAGTGATATCACTCCTAATTCACCGCGTCCATTCATATTAACCCCTAACTTCTTATTATCTAAATCCCCTATGTTACCCTTTCCCTATTATTATAAACACTATGGTGTATAAACCCCAAGAATTCTATAAATATCCCTTCCCCCTTGGCATTATAGCCATATGTTTACAGTCAAGGATTAAATTGACATCTGGTCAGTTTAAGAACCCAAACCCTACCCCTCTTCCCCCTTCAGAAGTTATCTAAACCATTAACCCCTCATTTGATAAAGAACCTTGTAAATAAACCCATTTTCACCCCTAACCCGCTCATTTCCAAAAATACATGAAAAAACCCACATTTTGGCTTTATCCAAAGTTTGGCGCAAAAGCGCATTTGCATTAAAAAATACATTGAAAACCATACAAATCGCCGAAAGTCCTAAAGTCCCCGCCGGGCGCATCCTCCAAAGAAAAATATTATTTTATTCCCGCCCCCTTCCGTATTGACCTGGCACATTAACGATCCGTCGACCGTCGGATCTGGCCCTTTTCATCGGACGGCTCTCATGCATTTCGGACCGGGCCCGACGTCCGAAAGTTACCTTCCGAAATTTGTCAGAGGGTGACGTCAGGCCTCTGCCACGCGTCACCCCCAAATCGTATCGGAGCACCCTCTGACAATTCCGCTTCCGTATAGAGAGCGGTGCGATATTATACCGCTTACCGTTTCCGGTTTTTGTGAACTCGCCTTGCCAACGTCACTACCACGTCATTACCGCGTCACTGCTACATCACCGCCGCGTCAGCGCCCCCGTCCGCGACTACTCTGACCTGCCCGCCACCTCACCATCCCCGTGGACCACTCTCAAGCCGCCATGTCACTCGATGATGTCATGCTGACGTCATCCGACCTTGACCCCACCTGATGACGTCATGCTGACGTCATCCAAAAAAAGCGCCAAATAACGCAAAAATCCATATTTTGGCCGAAAGGTCGTGTTTTTCATTACTTTTGCAAAAACGACTGTTGCACCTCTGCATGTATTTTACGACCAAACAAGCGTCAACCTGCTGAATCCGACCCGAGGATCGTTGGTGCGCCAATTCCACCTACATTTGTGACTATTGTCGACAGTTTACCAGGTATTTATCCCAGTCATTCCCTCTGCGCCTGGTTTTATCCTGCATTCTCCAACAATAGCTTAAAGAGTAAGAAAACACTGTGTCTACTGGTAAATCCCCTGTGGCTAGCCGCCATTTTCGGTTGTAAAATCAAAATTCCCCGGCAGAGCCTTGTTTACCCAAGCTTTCACAAAACATACAGTTGGTTCGTGCATTCGTGAACTAAGAACCCAAGCTGCATCAATTTACCGTGAAGAGAGTTCTTAAGGCCAAGCATTTGCCCTATCAGTGCTCTGTGCAGTGTTTCAATTGCTGCCATTGCCATTTTATCCTCTGTTCCTCAGTAAATAACCTCTCTTTACAAGAAATACTCCTTTGTGTTGCTCTGCATAGTAACACCAGTGCATACAAACAGAATCCTAAAGTAACCATGGATGCACCAGTAGCTCCTGTAGCCTTGAATATTGCTCCATTAAATGCCCCTCAGAGACAATTGGAATGGCAACCATTAGCAGACCTGGATTATCAAATATCAGAAGAAATGCTAATGCACAGCAAGTACCACATCCACTTGTTAAACGAATTGAAGAGTAAACATGAGACTGGAACAGATGTATTGGCCATTTGGGATTCTTTCATCCCTATCTTCAAGCTCCCTCAGGTCAACCAGTTCCCTGACCTAATCCACCTATGTGCTGACTGCTATGACGCCACTCAGAGGGCTGTGATTGACCCTTCAGGCTCAGTTGTTTTCTATGTCACCCCTGAAGCCATCAGAGAGATGTTGCACTTCAAAACTGAGAAGAAATTAGTTCCTTTATCGTTGACTGATCTGATAAAGCAAGGAGCTAAATTGACAGATGCTCAGGTCACCAAACTAAATCAATTTTACATTGACTCTGACACTGTGAAGTACCCTCCCATTTCTCATGTTTACCTCAACCAATTGGGCAGGGACCTTGTAGACATGATCAGTCCTATTCTGGGCTATAATTCAATTGAGTTTGTTGATGAAACTGTGCTGGTGATGATGCTCATGTTTTCCCCTGGCAAGTCTCCAATCTGCTATGACTATGCCACCTACATATCTGACAAAATACATGAGCAATTGATGAACTTGGCAAGAGAAAGGGTGTTCAGATACACCTCCTACATCTACCATTTAATTTTGTATCATCAACATGAGAAATTTCACTTTGCTGTGAAGAAAGTGGATGCATAAGGAAATCCAAGGTCAGTGGTTTATTGGTCCTCTGCCTTCCATTGCAGATCCTGTTCTCCATATACTTATTCTGAGTTTATAGACCTCTTCATCCACCCAGCCATGTCTTTGCTTATGATCTCACCTCCTCCAAGACTAACTGATGAGATGCAGAGGATTCTTCAGTTGTCCAAGGTATACAGCATTGGGGATTGGTACTATTACCAAAACCACACAGTCATCAGAATATATGGGTGTGATTTGCCCCCATACAGATTGCCCAAATATGTGCCCATGAGATTGTTTGCCCTTGAATACTTCAGGCAGTTTGGGAATGCTGATGTGCTACATTTTTCAGGCAAAGGCAAGAAAGCACAACTCAAAGTAAGAAATCAATTAGGCCACTTCATTTACAACAAAAGGGAGGAAGGTTGGCGAGAAGCAGACAGAATGCTAGAATCCCTTGGCCTACAGACCAGTTTCCTTTGGAAACCTTATGACCCCAATCACTTCATAACTTTAAGAAGGGTCAAGTATAGGCTGGCCAGTTATGACCACATAAGGTTGCCTCATATAGAAAAATATGAAATCAAATAAAGTGGAGGAGAGGCACCTTAGAGGAAGCTGTCACACAAGAAGAATTAAATGAAAGAGCATTTAAAAATCTCCAAAAAATGGCTGACTTAGAGCTTTGTGCACAGGTATTTGCTCTTCCAGGCACTCAAGTAGGAGCAGCTGCCTCATCCTCCTCAGCACATCAGCAAGCAGCCAAAGCTGCTGATCAAACCTCCAGCAAAGGCAAAGAGAAAGAGATGGAGCCAGAGCAGCCACCTCATGAACAGGTGCAGCAGCAGGAAGTGCAGCAACAGCCACAGGTACAACAGCAACAAGGGGGGCAGCAAGAAAAGGAACAGCCAGTGCAACAAGAGCAAACATCACAGGCCCCAAAATCCACCGAGCAGCAAGCTCAGGACACTCTGCCTCCTAGGCAGGAGACAACAGTGGAGGCCTCAGTCCTCCAAACCCCACAAAAAGAAGACATAAGTAGAAAGAGGGACAGAGAGACTCCCCTCACAACATCAACAACTCATGGGGAGAAAAGACACAGAATGAATCCCCTCTCAGAGGAAGAAATGCCTATAGGGCAATCTTTGGGCATGGGCCCACCTAGCATGGAGGCATCTGCAAGTTCCTTCCAGCAGGAACAAGAGAGGACAGTGGGAGGAGAAGTCAGCTCCTCAAGCCAGCAAAGAGGAGGTGAACTGGGCATCAAGCAGCAGTTCATTGATATAAAGAAGAGGAATGAGCCCATAAGGATACAGCTATACAATCATTTGTTAAAAATGGCTCCCACTAACCAGCAGAGACTAATGTCTGCATATGATGTCCAGGAGGGCAAGATGATCATGAGCCATTTCACGCCAGCAGTGTTGCAGCCGCAGTCAGCTGTAGATTACATAATGACCAACCTTGAGGTCCTTGCCAAGGACATCCACCCAATGGATAAAATCGAATTACATAAGCAAACGGGTGAGATGGTGTATGCCTCCTTGGCAGATAAGACATTGGAGAACTACAGGCTAGAAAATAGCCTAAATAATACAGCTGCCCAGCTGGAGTTGAAGAGAGCATCCTCTCAAGCAAAGGACAACAGAATCAAAGCCTTAGAGGAGATAATCATAGAACTTGGGCATGATCCCAAGGACATTAAGGTTGTACAAGCATTATTGAAGCTAAGAGATGCAGATATGGTAGCACTAAGGAAAATGGTAAAAGTCCCAGCAACCATTCACCCACAAACTGGAGAAGTTGCCCAGCTGAGACATGACCAAGATGCAGCAGCTATGCTGGTGTCATTATACAAGCAGCTGATCCAGACACAGGAGAAATTGGGAGAATCAGAGGCTACGCTGCAGGCAGCATTACAACAAAAAGAAGGAGGACAAACATCTCAGCCTCCTCCAGAGATAATTAACCTTGAGGAGCCTCCTCAAACTACTGCTCCTCCCACTGAACGGACAGAACAGGCAGCGCCTTCCACAGCAGCACCAGCACCAACAATAGAGCAGGCTCCAAGCCTGGATATGCAGAAGCTCAAGAATGAAATTCAGGCCTTAGAGGCCCAAATGGCAGAGCTAAATGAGGCCAGGGAGAATCTAGCTAAGCTCAATGAAAGATATGACAAATCCAAGCAGACTGTAGCAGAAAAAGGAAGGGAAATAAAGGCCCTTAAGGAGAAGATAAAGGAGCTGGAGAAGGAGCTCACACTTGACAAAGTGACAGCTGAGCTTAAGACAGTTTTGTGGGCCAACATTGGCCAATCAATCACTGATCAATGGCAATACATTGAGACCATTCATGAGAAAATAGAGCTCATAGGGAAAGCACATAGAGAAATCCAAATATCAAGGGCATCTCTAGGCAACATGCCTGAGGTAGCCAATAGAATGATTAATGTGCTTAATAACAGAACAAGTGCTCAGCTGGCAACAATGGGAATCTCCAGTAGAACTGAAACCATCCAGCTAATAAAAAGAGTCCTAACACTAAGAAGCCTGGTGCAAACACTAGAAAGAAGAAGCCAGGATATGCAGACAGAGGTTAATAAATTCATGGACAAATTTGTAGCATTGCAGAACAGAGGTCTTCCTAGCTTACTGAACAGCGCAGGAAAACTGCTTTCCCATGAAAATTATGCCAAAAGGGTCAACACATTTGCTACAAATCAGATTACAGAAAGACCCAGCACTTCAGAAGAATCAGGGCCAGCATCAGGGCAGAGTCTCTACAACAGGGTTGAGAACCTATTTTTCATCATGAATGAGATCCAACATTTGTTTGAAGTGCCTCCAAATTTCTATAAATACACAGAGGAAGATGAGACTCTAGAGGCAATCCTGAGACATCAATTGCCCACACAGGAGGTCTGGACCAAAATGATACAGTTAATACTGTAAACCAGAGCCTGTATTCAATTTTTTTCATTTTAAATATATGAGTTATCATGCACAGGAAAATTTTGATAAAATCAGCATGCATGGAAAAGAATGGGCTGAGCCAACTCAGCAAAACTATTCGGCCACTAAAGCAGCACTGACAGTCACAGGTGACAGGGCCGAAAAGCTACAGGAGGACAGAACTACAAAGACACGTCATTCATCATTTATAACAGAACATTCAACCGACTCAGTGGCCTCCAAAGGTCAAAAAGTCTTCTGACAGAATTGAAGAGCATTTATGTTGTATTCAAAGCTGTAATAACTTCTTATCTGTTATTCTGTACAAGTTGGTGAACGTATTTATTTCTCAGATGACTCAACGCTTCAGATATTTTGTATCACCGTTTGTATATATTCCCCCCTCGCATAAGCTTGCAGGGGTTGCTGTTGATTTCTCTTCTAGAGTTCCTTATGCTGTAAATTTTCAGAGTATTAATACAAAGGCTAGTGGAATTTCCAAAGCTCTACGTTATCTGAGGCATTGTGGTGTTTTGCTGAATGTTACAGGATTCCTGCGTACTTCATGGCACAATAAGTTTTCCTTAAAACTCTTCGTTATGTGTCTCTTTTGTTGTCCTTTCATAGCTCATTCATGTTTCTGTGTTTCATAGTTAATGGCAGAGAAAAAGAATAGTTCCAGGATTTATTCACAGAGTACCCTGAACTCAATCTATGCTGTTATAAATGTCTTTCTTCAGTTATAGTCATAAGGTGTAATTCTTAACTGCTGCACCTCCAAACTATATCTTTCACAGTGATTGTTGTTTCAGGAATTCAAGTTTGCTCCTGTGCAATATATCTCTTTCTTACACCCCCAGCTTAGTGGAGAATTCTTAATTGCTTTTCACTGGTTAAACACACCTCATAATTACAATTTCAATTTTGTTTCATGATGTATTTGAATGGCCCTGCAGTTTCAGCAACTCAACTCAATATTCCAGACAACCTGTAGCCACAGACTCCACTGCCCAATGGACTAATACTGCCAGAAGACTTCCACCATAGGTACAGAGAGACATCCCTCAACCAAAATATAAAACCAAAACCCTGAACTCATAACTAGCCTAAAATCTTCACAAAACAGAGACAAACCTTTAAAGAGAGAGCCCTCTCTGATTACAGTTTGGCTAGAAGCTGTAATCCAAATATTGGTTAGTGGTTACCCCGGCCGTATTCCCTTGGGATTCAAAGGGAACAACCTGGGAGTTAACATAATTGGCGACTCCACTGGGGAATTTCTCAGAATTTTCTAATTTCTGTATATTTCTTAAAGCTGCTTCAGTTAAAAACATACTCAAGAACAAGTTCAGAAGCTGGCTCCCAAGAAGAATCCGCGATATACAAGGTCAAATCCTGACCCTAATCCACCAACTATTTTTGAAAATCCTAATACAATCCCTAAAATCATTAGGAAGCAGCAAGGACAGGAAACTCTTGCTGATTTAAGTCCTGAGACAGCTTATCCAAACCCTGTTCCAACTCCAATCAAGGTTCTATTTCGGTCTACCCTTGATTCCCCCAGTTCACCATCCACATCTCAAAGCCCTCCTTTCACACCTCCATCCACTGCACATATTCCCTTGACCAACACTCTAGTTTCTACCGTTCCCACTACCCCTGTTGTACCAGTCATTCATGTTATCCCAGTTATCCCTGTCAACCCTATAAATCCTGCAAATATGGCTAATAGATATGCACCCCTGCAGTTGCCTGCTAATGCTGCAGCTCTACCTCAGGACTACCAATCCAAGATCTCATATTTTGACTCCACTGGCCCTTTCACAGCAATTCAGCATGCCAAGAGGATGCAAGACCATTTTGAGAACTATGAAATAGATGATGATAGTGTGAGAATGAGAATCTTTGTTCAGAGCCTGACAGGGGATGTAAGAACTTGGTTTAGATCACTGGCTGTAAATACCATCACAACTCCTGATGAGCTTTATCAAGCCTTTACTAACAGGTGGGAGAAAAAGAAAGATCCCCTGCACATACTTGGTGAATATGATACAATCAAACGAGGTCCTCAAGAGACCGTTTTGGAGTATTGTGCAAGATTCAACAACGTATATAACGCAATACCACAGAATTTAAGACCTCCTCCTGATTTAGCCTTGTACAAATTTCCTGACGGTTTTGACCCTGATATGGCATATCAGTTGAAGGAAAGAGCCCCTGAAACCCTTGAAGATGCCCAAAAGGTTGCTGTTACAGTAGAGGCTAACCTGATTGCCAAAAGAAACAGGGCAAGATTGGAAAAGAGAACCACCTTCAAGGAAGAACCCTCAGCCTTTGATCAAAAACTGGATGCAATACTCACTGCTATGAAGAGATTGGGTGATAGAGTAGAATCAGTTGAGAGAAAGTCATCATGGGAAGCACCACAAAATAACCCTATCAGGAATCCCAATTTTAGGAGAAATCAAAACCCAAACGCTGGCAAGGCCAGTTCTGATCCAGACATAAGACCTCCTTTCCAGGAAAACTATACTGAGGCATCCACTTCGAATGAGCAAACAGATGACACCCACATTAACCTGATGGGCCTGAATGACGAGCAGCAAGTTTTTCTGAGTCAAGAGGATCATAACGATGATGACATTCAACAATTCCAAACCAGGTCAGGTGAGTCATTTGACTTCAAACAAGGCTATGACACAGCTGTTTATGAAGTTCATAAGTAGTATAAGCTAAGAAGAAGAACTATAAATATTACACAGCCTGAAAAAACAAAGGATAGCCAGTAGCCCAAAAGAGCCATAGTCATTGAACCAAATGACACAACTGATTCAGTTACAATTGAAATAACCATTCAAGAAGTCACTGGACCATTGCCTTCAAAACAACAGCCTATGGCTGCATCACCCTTGCACCCTAATCCAAGTAATACTCCTCAGGAGATGAGTAAGAACGACAAGCCTCAAGATCAAGAAAAGAATCAAGAAGAAGACTTAGTGAACAAGGAAAAGGATGTCACCCACAACACCAAGATCCCATCTGAAAGACCCTTTGACTTAGAAGCTGAAATTGGCAAATTGAAGGTAGCTATTCCTCTTTCAGAACTAGCCAAGAATGACATTTATAGGCAAAAAATCAAGAAATCCCTTCAAATTACTCATAACAAAGATAATGTCAATGTATTGGATGACACCCCAGAATTTCTTTTCGGTCCAGAGGTTGATGGAAAGACAGCAGTTACAGGGGTCTTACCTTTCTATGTCAGCCTGCATGTTCATGATAAGATACTACACAATGCAATGTTTGACTCAGGTGCCTCTCACAACTTGATGCCTAAATCAGTCATGGAAAGATTAAATCTGGATATTACAAGACCCTATAAGGACTTATTCTCATTTGACTCCAGCCAAGTTAAGTGTTTAGGCTTGATAAAAGACTTATGTGTGTCCCTAGTTCAGTACCCAAATAAAACAATTCTAATGGACGTTGTAGTTGCTGATATCCCACCCAAATATGGGATCCTGTTATCAAGATCATGGGGGGCTAAACTCCAAGGTTCCCTACAATTAGACATGTCATATGCCACCATCTCAATCTTTGGTCAACCCAAGAGGTTATATAGAGAATCACTTATGAAATACATGGTAAGCAGTGAAGAAAAACCTCAAAACTTCCCCATATATGCTGTCCATTCTTATATAGATTCATATATTCTCTTCAATGATAATTCGGGTCTTACAAATGATGATGAAACCAAGACACTCAAACAAGATCATGACATTAATGAACAAGCTGTTGCTCTAGAAATAAAGCTGATCCAATCAAGTGATGAGACTGTCCTCAAAGACAAACTAAATGAAAAACCAGAACTTCAACTCATGATCCCAGATCACAGAGAAGTTATTAAGTCTCCCCTAGAACAAGAGATCCTATGGTTCCTTGAATTTGATGGGTCAGTCAACAAATTAGGGGCAGGAGCTGGAGTTTGGATACATAACAAGCAGAACAATCATGCAGAAGGTCGAGCTTATAGGCTAAATTTCAGATGCACTAATAACATGGTAGAATATGAAGCTCTTTTACTAGGTCTCAAACTAGTAAAACTCTTACAAGCCACAAAGGTTTCAATACTAGGAGATTCAGACCTAGTTGTCCAACAAGTAAAGGGTAATTTTGTCACCAATGATAAAAGACTGAGATCTTATAGATCTGCTGTTGCGGAAATACTAAACTCCTTCACTGAATTTCAAATCACCAAAATTTCTAGGACCCACAATCTTCATGCTCATAGTTTAGCCACATTTGCAATCACTTGCAAACTACCCTTTGAACCTAGCCATTGCTTTACAGCTGAGGTAAAACACAGACCTTCTGTCCCAAACAATGTTAAAGATTGGCAAGTATTTGAAGATGATACACAAATAAATAATTTCTTGACTTTGCAACAAGAATTTGCAGGATTAAACATTGACACTGAGAGAGCAAGTCAATCACAAATACAGAGTGAACAGAACAACAAGCCAATATCACCCAAGACAGCTCACCAAATCCTACATCCAAAATTTTTTAACAAAAACAACATATAAGAAATTCAACAAACCAGTTATGAAGAAATAGCTGCTACAGAGGCTGAGATCATAGAGCTGAAAGACAATTTTCTTCCAACAGGCCTAACTCCATTAGAGGACATCTTTGACTCAAATGATATCCCTAGAAAACCAAAAATGCAGCCCCTTAATGCTGCCATTGAGGAATGCAACATTGGAACTATTGAGAAGCCCAAAATAATAAAATTGTCTGCATCCTTACCTCCTGATCAAAAACCCAAATATATTGACCTCTTCAAAGAGTTTCAGGATGTCTTTGCATGGGGTTATGAGGATTTAAAATCCTATGACACCTCTGTTATCCAGCATACTATCCCTCTCAAGCCTAATCAAAAGCCATTCAAGCAGAAATTGAGAAGGATCAATCCCATGCTTCTCCCTTCAATTGAAAAAGAGCTGCAGAAAATGTTTAAAGCTGGCATTATAGCACCCATCAGGTTTTCTGATTGGATTTCTAATTTGGTACCTGCAAGAAAGAAAACTGGTGAGATAAGACTTTGTGTTGATCTTAGAAATCTAAACCAAGTGTCCCTCAAAGACAAATATCCCCTACCTAAGATGGATCACATTCTCCAAAGAGTGGTAGGGGCCTCAAGGATCTCATTACTTGATGGATTCTCAGGCTTTAATCAAATCCTGGTGCACCCTGATGATCAGGACAAAACTGCATTCACAACCCCATGGGGAACTTTCAAATATGTAAAAATGCCTTTTGGATTGAAAAATGCAGGGGCAACGTTTCAAAGAGCAATGGATATTGCTTTTGCCAAAGAGATTCATGACTTTCTTGTCATTTATTTGGATGACCTCACACCTTTCTCAAAATCTGACCAAGAACACTTGAAGCATTTAAAGCAGATCTTCTTAACATGTAGGAAATATGGAATTTCCTTGAATCCCAAGAAGTCTCTATTTGGTTTGGAAGAAGGTAAGCTCTTAGGGCATATCATTTCAAAGGATGGCATAAGAATTGACCCAGACAGGATACAAGCTATCTTACAAATGCCCCACCCAAGAAACGTCAAAGAATTGCAAGCTTTCTTAGGGAAGATCAATTTCTTAAGAAGGTTTATCCCAAACTTAGCCGAATTGATCAGATTACTAAACAACATGTCGAAGAAGGATTCAAAAGTGAAATGGACTGTAGAAGCAAATCAAGCCTTTGAAGGTATAAAATTGGCCCTTACCCAAACCCCAGTCTTAACAAATCCCCAATTTGATAGAGAATTTATCATTTTTTCTTTTGCCTCCCAGCATACCATTGCTGCTGTTCTATTACAGAAAGATGACCAAGGAAATGAGAAACCCATTGCTTTCTTCAGTAGAGCTCTTAGAGATGCACCTCTGAAATATCAGATCATGGAAAAACAAGCTTATGCTCTGGTCAAGGCCATTAAAGACTTCAGGATTTACATCCTTTATTCCCATGTTATAGCTTATGTGCCAAGTCCCATTGTGAAAGACATACTCAAGAAAACTTAGAGGGCAGAAGAGGAAAATGGATTGCCAACATTTTGGAATTTGATATTGAAATAAAACCTACAAAACTAATAAAAGGGAAAGGTTTGGCCAAACTAATGACAGAAGCAAACTTCCAAGCCTTAGACATAAACCAGCTGGACAATGAACCGGAGCTGGCGACTCCAAAGATCAATGTAGCCTTTGAACAATCCCCTTGGTATTCTGATATCTGTTATGTGTTACACAACCTGTGTGCTCCCCCAGGATTGTCCAGAACTAAATGTAGGTTCTTAAAAATGAAAGCTTCAAGATTTTGTGTTATGGATGGCAATTTGCTTTGGAAAAACCATGAGGGTATATTGTTAAACTGCCTGATTGAGAATGAGACTAACAATGTCACCAAAGAATTTCATGCAGGTGACTATGGTGGACACTTGTATTGGAAGTCCACTGTGGATAAGATACTGAGGGCTGGTTACTATTGGCCCACTGTTTTCTCTGATGTCAAGAAATTCACCACCTCATGTCATAAGTGTCAAGTGTTTGAGGGAAAGAGAAAGTTACTACCACTTCCTTTGAGGCCTATTGCAACAGAGAGACCTTTTCAACAATGGGGCTTGGATTTCATTGGAGAAATTCATCCCTCATCTTCAGGCCAACATAGATGGATTCTCACAGCTACAGACTACTTTACTAAATGGATTGAAGCTGTTCCATGCAGACAAGCAAATGATTCCACTATCATTCAGTTCCTTGAGACCAATATTCTTTCTAGATTTGGTTGTCCTGATAAGATAATAACAGACAATGCTGCTGCCTTCAGATCTAAGAAGATGGTGAATTTCTGCCACAAATTTCACATTACCCTGGGCCATTCTACCGCATACTATCCCCAAGGAAATGGCCTAGCAGAATCATCAAATAAAAGCCTTGTAAACATCATAAAGAAAGTGTTGGAAGAAAATAAGAAGAATTGGCATAAGAAGCTGATCAATGCCTTATGGGCAGATAGACTAACAACCAAGAGATCAATTGGGATCAGCCCATATGAGTTAGTCTATGGACTAGAAGCCAAATTTCCTTCATCACTAGGGGTTCCTGTCATGAAACTTCTTCAAGAAAGTCAAGCTGAGCCCAATGATATGCAAAGAAGGATCAATCAAATAATATGTTTGCAGCAAACTAGAGATCAAGTTTATAGCAGAGTTCAAGTTTTACAAGAAAAATTAAAGAAAGCTTTTGATAGAAGGACCAAGGCAGAAGATTTCAACATTGGTGACAAAGTCCTCAAATGGGATTCAAGAAGGGAAGATAAGGGAAAACATGGAAAATTTGATTCCCTTTGGAGAGGACCATTTGCTGTTCAAGCAGTGCAAGGAAATAATACTTACTTCCTTAGGAATCTTGATGAAACTGATTTGGATGAAGGTCCTGTAAATGGCAGGATGTTGAAGCACTATTTTGACTACTATCCATAACTGCAGCCTAAGTTTCCCTTGTACATATTCAGGTGTATATATTACTTTCTGTTAACATGTAAAAATGCAGTTTCTCAAGTTTTATTAGTTATCAGCAAAAGGAAAATAAGTTCAGAGATTTACCAAGATGGGAAGAGCACAATTTTGGGATTTCAAAGAGGAATACTCCAAGTTTTGATACAAGAAGTCAAGGGCCAAGGCATTCTGACCTGCTGTTCTTGGTCTTTCAAATGGAAAAACCATCCCCATGTGGAGCCACTGTTAGCTACCTATACCAATAGGTTTCATATTTCATGATTGGCAAAGAAAGTTCCAAATATGCTCTGCTTTGGTGATGCAAAGATCCCATATTTTCAAGGAAAGGCAACATGTGTATATTGCTTGATGTTGTCTCAATTTTGATGGATGGTCCAACAGCCTAATCTGGATCATGCCATGTTTCAATTTTTTGTTGTAGAATAGAGAAAGAAGTCTGTCCAAACTGTTTAATCTTGGCAGACCAGTAGCTAGGTAGAGAAGTAAGGTTCCCAACTGCTTAATCTGGGACTTTGGAAGCAATAAGGGTAGCCTTAGATAGAAAGTCAAAAGAAAAAGCCAAAGAAAAGAAAAGGCACATAAGGGTCTGCAAGTCTAAATGCACCCTCCATGAAGAAACAAAAAATGCTAGGCAAGTAGATGGGTAGGTAGATGGGGTTGCAGAAATGTCATTCATTTCAACTGAATTTTTCTGGTCTAGCATGAAGGAACATCAGTGGATAGAGAAACTCCTCTTCTCCATCATGTTGCAGCAAAGAAAAGGAGCATGACTAACTCCCTTTCCTCCCCTTTCACATTCATTATTAACATCCCTTCATTAGTTGTGTTCATGAAAGAATTTAAGGTTTTATGTTGGTTCTTATTCCTTTAAAAGCCACATTTCTTGTCTAAAATTCTTTTCATTTTGATCTACTCCCTAAGCTAAGTTGTTTTCATATAAACTTAGTGATATCACTCCTAATTCACCGCGTCCATTCATATTAACCCCTAACTTCTTATTATCTAAATCCCCTATGTTACCCTTTCCCTATTATTATAAACACTATGGTGTATAAACCCCAAGCATTCTATAAATATCCCTTCCCCCTTGGCATTATAGCCATATGTTTACAGTCAGGGATTAAATTGACATCTGGTCAGTTTAAGAACCCAAACCCTACCCCTCTTCCCCCTTCAGAAGTTATCTAAACCATTAACCCCTCATTTGCTAAAGAACCTTGTAAATAAACCCATTTTCACCCCTAACCCGCTCATTTGCAAAAATACATGAAAAAACCCACATTTCGGCTTTATCCAAAGTTTGGCGCAAAAGCGCATTTGCATTAAAAAATACATTGAAAACCATACAAATCGCCGAAAGTCCTAAAGTCCCCGCCGGGCGCATCCTCCAAAGAAAAATATTATTTTATTCCCGCCCCCTTCCGTATTGACCTGGCACATTAATGATCCGTCGACCGTCGGATCTGGCCCTTTTCATCGGACGGCTCTCATGAATTTCGGACTGGGCCTGACGTCCGAAAGTTACCTTCCGAAATTTGTCAGAGGGTGACGTCAGGCCTCTGCCATGCGTCACCCCCAAATCGTATCGGAGCACCCTCTGACAATTCCGCTTCCGTATAGAGAGCGGTGCGATATTATACCGCTTACCGTTTCCGGTTTTTGTGAACTCGCCTTGCCAACGTCACTACCACGTCATTACCGCGTCACTACTACATCACCGCCGCATCAGCGTCCCCGTCCGCCACTGCTCTGACCTGCCCGCCACCTCACCATCCCCGTGGACCACTCTCAAGCCGCCACGTCACTCGATGATGTCATGCTGACATCATCCGACCTTGACCCCACTTGATGACGTCATGCTGACGTCATCCAAAAAAAGCGCCAAATAACCCAAAAATCCATATTTTGGCCGAAAAGTCGTGTTTTTCATTACTTTTGCAAAAACGACTGTTGCACCTCTGCATGTATTTTACGACCAAACAAGCGTCAACCTACTGAATTCGACCCGAGGACCGTTGGTGCGCCAATTCCACCTGCATTTGTGACTATTATCGACAGTTTACCAGGTATTTATCCCAGTCATTCCCTCTGCGCCTGGTTTTATCCTGCATTCTCCAACAATAGCTTAAAGAGTAAGAAAACACTGTGTCTACCGGTAAATCCCCTGTGGCTAGCCTCCATTTTCGGTTGTAAAATCAAAATTCCCCGGCAGAGCCTTGTTTACCCAAGCTTTCACAAAACATACAGTTGGTTCGCGCATTCGTGAACTAAGAACCCAAGCTGCATCAATTTACCGTGAAGAGAGTTCTTAAGGCCAAGCATTTGCCCTATCAGTGCTCTGTGCAGTGTTTCAATTGCTGCCATTGCCATTTTATCCTCTGTTCCTCAGTAAATAACCTCTCTTTACAAGAAATACTCCTTTGTGTTGCTCTGCATAGTAACACCAGTGCATACAAACAGAATCCTAAAGTAACCATGGATGCACCAGTAGCTCCTGTAGCCTTGAATATTGCTCCATTAAATGCCCCTCAGAGACAATTGGAATGGCAACCATTAGCAGACCTGGATTATCAAATATCAGAAGAAATGCTAATGCACAGCAAGTACCACATCCACTTGTTAAACGAATTGAAGAGTAAACATGAGACTGGAACAGATGTATTGGGCATTTGGGATTCTTTCATCCCTATCTTCAAGCTCCCTCAGGTCAACCAGTTCCCTGACCTAATCCACCTATGCGCTGACTGCTATGATGCCACTCAGAGGGCTGTGATTGACCCTTCAGGCTCAGTTGTTTTCTATGTCACCCCTGAAGCCATCAGAGAGATGTTGCACTTCAAAACTGAGAAGAAATTAGTTCCTTTATCGTTGACTGATCTGATAAAGCAAGGAGCTAAATTGACAGATGCTCAGGTCACCAAACTAAATCAATTGTACATTGACTCTGACACTGTGAAGTACCCTCCCATTTCTCATGTTTACCTCAACCAATTGGGCAGGGACCTTGTAGACATGATCAGTCCTATTCTGGGCTATAATTCAATTGAGTTTGTTGATGAAACTGTGCTGGTGATGATGCTCATGTTTTCCCCTGGCAAGTCTCCAATTTGCTATGACTATGCCACCTACATATCTGACAAAATACATGAGCAATTGATGAACTTGGCAAGAGAAAGGGTGTTCAGATACACCTCCTACATCTACCATTTAATTTTGTATCATCAACATGAGAAATTTCACTTTGCTGTGAAGAAAGTGGATGAACAAGGAAATCCAAGGTCAGTGGTTTATTGGTCCTCTGCCTTGCACTGCAGATCCTGTTCTCCATATACTTATTCTGAGTTTATAGACCTCTTCATCCACCCAACCATGTCTTTGCTTATGAGCTCACCTCCTCCAAGACTAACTGATGAGATGCAGAGGATTCTTCAGTTGTCCAAGGTATACAGCATTGGGGATTGGTACTATTACCAAAACCACACAGTCATCAGAATATATGGGTGTGAGTTGCCCCCATACAGATTGCCCAAATATGTGCCCATGAGATTGTTTGCCCTTGAATACTTCAAGCAGTTTGGGAATGCTGATGTGCTACATTTTTCAGGCAAAGGCAAGAAAGCACAGCTCAAAGTAAGAAATCAATTAGGCCACTTCATTTACAACAAAAGGGAGGAAGGTTGGCGAGAAGCAGACAGAATGCTAGAATCCCTTGGCCTACAGACCAGTTTCCTTTGGAAACCTTATGACCCCAATCACTTCATAACTTTAAGAAGGGTCAAGTATAGGCTGGCCAGTTATGACCACGTAAGGTTGCCTCATATAGAAAAATATGCAAATCAAATAAAGTGGAGGAGAGGCACCTTAGAGGAAGCTGTCACACAAGAAGAATTAAATGAAAGAGCAGTTAAAAATCTCCAAAAAATGGCTGACTTAGAGCTTTGTGCACAGGTATTTGCTCTTCCAGGCACTCAAGTAGGAGCAACTGCCTCATCCTCCTCAGCACATCAGCAAGCAGCCAAATCTGCTGATCAAACCTCCAACAAAGGCAAAGAGAAAGAGATGGAGCCAGAGCAGCCACCTCATGAACAGGTGCAGCAGCAGGAAGTGAAGCAACAGCCACAGGTACAACAGCAACAAGGGGGGCAACAAGAAAAGGAACAGCCAGTGCAACAAGAGCAAACATCACGAGCCCCAAAATCCACCGAGCAGCAAGCTCAGGACACTCTGCCTCCTAGGCAGGAGACAACAGTGGAGGCCTCAGTCCTCCAAACCCCACAAAAAGAAGACATAAGTAGAAAGAGGGACAGAGAGACTCCCCTTACAACATCAACAACTCATGGGGAGAAAAGACACAGAATGAATCCCCTCTCAGAGGAAGAAATGCCTATAGGGCAATCTTTGGGCATGGGCCCACCTAGTATGGAGGCATCTGCAAGTTCCTTCCAGCAAGAACAAGAGAGGACAGTGGGAGGAGAAGTGAGCTCCTCAAGCCAACAAAGAGAAGGTGAACTGGGCATCAAGCAGCAGTTCATTGATATAAAGAAGAGGAATGAGCCCATAAGGATACAGCTATACAATCATTTGTTAAAAATGGCTCCCACTAACCAGCAGAGGCTAATGTCTGCATATGATGTCCAGGAGGGCAAGATGATCATGAGCCATTTCACGCCAGCAGTGTTGCAGCCGCAGTCAGCTGTAGATTACATAAGGACCAACCTTGAGGTCCTTGCCAAGGACATCCACCCAATGGATAAAATCGAATTACATAAGCAAACGGGTGAGATGGTGTATGCCTCCTTGGCAGATAAGACATTGGAGAACTACAGGCTAGAAAATAGCCTAAATAATACAGCTGCCCAGCTGGAGTTGGAGAGAGCATCCTCTCAAGCAAAGGACAACAGAATCAAAGCCTTAGAGGAGATAATCATAGAACTTGGGCATGATCCCAAGGACATTAAGGCTGTACAAGCATTATTGAAGCTAAGAGATGCAGATATGGCAGCACTAAGGAAAATGGTAAAAGTCCCAGCAACCATTCACCCACAAACTGGAGAAGTTGCCCAGCTGAGACATGACCAAGATGCAGCAGCTATGCTGGTGTCATTATACAAGCAGCTGATCCAGACACAGGAGAAATTGGGAGAATCAGAGGCTGCGCTGCAGGTAGCATTACAACAAAAAGAAGGAGGACAAACATCTCAGCCTCCTCCAGAGATAATTAACCTTGAGGAGCCTCCTCAAACTACTGCTCCTCCCACTGAACGGACAGAACAGGCAGCGCCTTCCACATCAGCACCAGCACCAACAACAGAGCAGGCTCCATGCCTGGATATGCAGAAGCTCAAGAATGAAATTCAGGCCTTAGAGGCCGAAATGGCAAAGCTAAATGAGGCCAGGGAGAGTCTAGCTAAGCTCAATGAAAGATATGACAAATCCAAGCAGACTGTAGCAGAAAAAGGAAGGGAAATAAAGGCCCTTAAGGAGAAGATAAAGGAGCTGGAGAAGGAGCTCACACTTGACAAAGTGACAGCTGAGCTTAAGACAGTTTTGTGGGCCAACATTGGCCAATCAATCACTGATCAATGGAAATACATTGAGACCATTCATGAGCAAATAGAGCTCATAGGGAAAGCACATAGAGAAATCCAAATATCAAGGGCATCTCTAGGCAACATGCCTGAGGTAGCCAATAGAATGATTAATGTGCTTAATAATAGAACAAGTGCTCAGCTGGCAACAATGGGAATCTCCAGTAGAACTGAAACCATCCAGCTAATAAAAAGAGTCCTAACACTAAGAAGCCTGGTGCAAACACTAGAAAGAAGAAGCCAGGATATGCAGACAAAGGTTAATAAATTCATGGACAAATTTGTAGCATTGTAGAACAGAGGCCTTCCTAGCTTACTGAACAGCGCAGGAAAACTTCTTTCCCATGAAAATTATGCCAAAAGGGTCAACACATTTGCTACAAATCAGATTACAGAAAGACCCAGCACTTCAGAAGAATCAGGACCAACATCAGGGCAGAGTCTCTACAACAGGGTTGAGAACCTATTTTTCATCATGAATGAGATCCAACATTTGTTTGAAGTGCCTCCAAATTTCTATAAATACACAGAGGTAGATGAGACTCTAGAGGCAATCCTGAGACATCAATTGCCCACACAGGAGGTCTGGACCAAAATGATACATTTAATACTGTAAACCAGAGCCTGTATTCAAGTTTTTTCATTTTAAATATATGAGTTATCATGCACAGGAAAATTTTGATAAAATCAGCATGCATGGAAAAGAATGGGTTGAGCCAACTCAGCAAAACTATTCGGCCACTAAAGAAGCACTGACAGTCAGAGGTGACAGGGCCGAAAAGCTACAGGAGGACAGAACTACAAAGACACGTCATTCATCATTTATAACAGAACATTCAACCGACTCAGTGGCCTCCAAAGGTCAAAAAGTCTTCTGACATAATTGAAGAGCATTTATGTTGTATTCAAAGTTGTAATAACTTCTTATCTGTTATTCTGTACAAGTTGGTGAACTTATTTATTTCTTAGATGACTCAACGCTTCAGATATTTTGTATCACCATTTGTATATATTCCCCCCTCGCATAAGCTTGCAGGGGTTGTTGTTGATTTCTCTTCTAGAGTTCCTTATGCTGTAAATTTTCAGAGTATTAATACAAAGGCTAGTGGAATTTGCAAAGTTCTGCGTTATCTGAGGCATTGTGGTGTTTTGCTGAATGTTACAGGATTCCTACGTACTTCATGGCACAATAAGTTTTCCTTAAAACTCTTCGTTATGTGTCTCTTTTGTTGTCCTTTCATAGCTCATTCATGTTTCTGTGTTTCATAGTTAATGGCAGAGAAAAAGAATAGTTCCAGGATTTATTCACAGAGTACCCTGAACTCAATCTATGCTGTTATAAATGTCTTTCTTCAGTTATAGTCATAAGGTGTAATTCTTAACTGCTGCACCTCCAAACTATATCTTTCACAGTGATTGTTGTTTCAGGAATTCAAGTTTGCTCCTGTGCAATATATCTCTTTCTTACACCCCCAGCTTAGTGGAGAATTCTTAATTGCTTTTCACTGGTTAAACACACCTCATAATTACAATTTCAATTTTGTTTCATGATGTATTTGAATGGCCCTGTAGTTTCAGCAACTCAACTCAATATTCCAGACAACCTGTAGCCACAAACTCCACTGCCCAATGGACTAATACTGCCAGAATACTTCCACCCTAGGTACAGAGAGACATCCCAACCAAAATATAAAACCAAAACCCTGAACTCATAACTAGCGTAAAATCTTCACAAAACAGAGACAAACCTTTAAAGAGAGAACCCTCTCTGATTACAGTTTGGCTAAAAGCTGTAATCCAAATATTGGTTAGTGGTTATCCCGGCCGTATTCCCTTGGGAGTCAAAGGGAACAACCTGGGAGTTAACACCAATTTCCATCATGTCTGATCGAGACCCCACTTTCACCAACAAATTTTGGCACGAACTTTTCAAGCTACAGGGAACGCAACTCCAACTAAGTACTACTTATCATCCCCAAACTAATGGTCAAACAAAAGCAATCAACAAATATTTGGACACCAATCTCAGGTGCTCCACTTTAGAAAAGTAATATAAATGGGTACCGTGGATTCCTTTAGAAAAATGGTGGTATAATACTAACTATGATGAAGCCAACAAGATGATGCCATATGAGGCAGTGTATGACAAACTCCCACCTTCACCAATTTATTATATCCCTGGATGTTCCAAAGTATATGCAATTGATAAGCTCCTACAGAACCATGCTACCATGATCCCTCATCTCAAAGGTAATTGACATAAAGCCCAAAACAGAATGAAGCAACAGGCTGACCAACATCATTCTAAGTGTTCATTTTAAGAAGGGTATCAGGAATTCCTTTGAATCCAAATGTATAAGAAAACATCTCTCAAAAAAAAGGGCTACCAAAAACTAGCACCAAAATTTTACGGTCCTTATCAGATACTTCAAGGCATAGGGGAAGTCGCTTACAAACTAACCTTGCCACCTACTTGAAAAATTCATCTAGTCTTCCATGTATCATGCCTCACGAAAGTGGTGGGGAAAAATTGCAGGGATCAAACAAGTCTTCTCGAATTGGATGAGGAAGGCTCACTTTGGCTCCGACCAGAACAAGTCCTCAATACTCTCGAAAGACGTCTCTGTGACCTCACGATCAAGGAAGTCCTCATCAGGTGGAAAGACACCTCTCCATAAGATGCAACATGGGAAAAAACCACTATTCTTAAGCAGTTTCCACAGCTTCAACCTTGAGAAAAAGGATGATTTTGATGGGGAAGGGCATGTTAGGGTCCAACCCTAACCCCTTTATTTATGTAATAATACGAGGGACCTAGTCAAATTTATAGTTGGTTAGAGAGTCAATAAAGGCTGTAAGCAGTTATCCACAGTAATAATAATTGTAAGTGGTTGACCCACATTATAGAAAAGGGACCACAATTAGTTGTAAATGGGCCATAGTTAATAAATAAAGTGGCTAACCCATGTTATGAAAGGGACCACTATTAGCTAGGGTTTTGTATGTCATTAAGTTATAAATAGTCTTAGTTAGTAGGGGAAAGATCATCGAGTCTTATTGTAATTGAGCTATACTTTGTTAGAGGTTTCTCCCTCAAAGAAGCAAGTAAACATTGTAATATACTTCTGAATAATAAAATATCTTGCATTTTATCTCATTTTATGTGATGATTTTGTGTTTTGGGCTATATTTCTTCGTATTTTTGGTATTATGGATTTCTCGCAAGTCAAGAGCATAACAGGAAATAGTGGAGGAGGAGATATCGTATGATGCATGGTGATGGAAGAGACAGATGTTAGGATGCTTATGGTGCTTTTCTCTAGCTTATGTTCCAAAAGAATCCTTGAAATGTATCTTTTTCTCAAAAGTGGTTCATCCTATAGAATTACAGGACTTTCCTATAACAGTTCATGGAAATTGGAAAAAATGTGTGGGCAAGAGCTGGTGATGGAGGTTTGATGTGGTGGATGATGAAAAAATGTGGAAAATAATGCAGGGGTACCAACTAGGCCTTCCAGGAATGCTTGACTTGATGCCTTGGGTTGTAGGTGCAAGCTTATCTTGTTGTTTTCTTCTATGGTATGCTATTTTATTTTGTGGTACTTGCACATAAGTTAAGGCGATACAAAAACAATTTTTTTCACTCTTTATTTTTTTATTATCATTTTTTCTCTCTTTTTTCTTGTTTTTTTTTCATTCCCTTTTTAGGCCTACTTGCCGCCTAATGGAGGTTTTCAGCTAGTGCGCTTGATCTAGATGCCTTGGAGGATCTTTTCACCTGAAGTTATTTTTAGTTTTTCTTTTTTCTTTTTCAAACTTATAAGCTTCCTCATAGATGTTTTTAGCTAGTGAGTCTACTTCAATTTCCTCAAAGGAGGTTTTTTCTTATTATTATTATTATTATAATTATTATTATTATTTCTCTTTTCTTTCTTATTGGTCATGAAATGAATGGAATTGGGAACTCTGATGCTCTTAATCATATTCAATTCCTTACTTATTGAATTGGTAAATTCAGCCCTGGAGAGGGGCTTCTTGTAGACTTTCAACTGGTATCCACTGACCAAAAGTGGAACTTGTTCCTCATCGATAGTCCTAATTATGACTAAGCCATTATCATAACACTTTTCAACTAAATAAGGTCTCGACTATATGGTCATGAAATTTCGCTTGAAATCCTTAAACTTGGAGTCATATAGGAGGGCCCATTCAATGCTTTTGGAAGGCTGTGGTTTTAATGTGCTTTTCATGCCAAACTTTTCTCTGCAACTAGATTACTTCAGTGTGCAATAACACCTGCATTCTATACTCATCTAGTGCATTTAATTATTTCAATATATCAACTTGTACTTTAGTTAAATCAATATCAAGTTGGGTTGCCATCCTTAAGGTGTTGTAATCAAGTTCAATTGACAACGAATATTTCTTACCGTATAATAACTCATAGGGGTAAAATCTAGTGGTGGTCTTCCATGTGGTGTTATAGGCCCAAGTGGCCTCAACAAGTCTTTCTATGCAATTATTTTTATTTCTACTGATCACTTTGGTTGGAGTTTTCTCCAATGCTCTATTGGTAACCTCCACTTCTCCATTTTCTTGAGGGTAAGATGGATTTAAACTTCAATGTTGAATGTGGTATTATCCCCTCAATCAGATTAGAGGTGAACTGGGAGCCTTGGTTTATCACCAATTCTCTTGGAAAACCAAACTTGTAGAAGATATTTTCCCTTAAAAGCTCAAACACTTTCTATTATGTTGTTACTTTCACTTCCTTCACTTCAATGCACTTAGTTAGGTAGTACATGCAAACAATGATGTACTTATTCTTCTTATATGGGGGGTTAATGGGACCAATGAAGTCCATATGTCACTTCTCAAATGGCTCAAAAGACAGTTGAGGTTGGAGGGGAATCTCATAATTCCGAGTCGGTTTCCCCATAATTTGGAATTCATCACACCTAGGAAGTATATATATGGGAACCCTTATGATGGGTTAGACAAAAGTATCTTAATTGCAGGATTTTGTAAGTTGTCATCTTTGTGGAAAAATGGATCCCACATGGTCCATCATGGCAAGTTGAGAGGACTTCTTGAAACTCAACCTTCCTCACACATATTCTTCGAATTTGATCAAGACGCAGCGTGAATATGTTTCCCCCAATCTAAATGTAAGAGGCACTCTTTTTGAAAATATTTCTTTTCTCCTTTGAAGATAGGTGGATGGAACTAATCAGTAGCTAGAAAATTGGAAATGTCAGTGGACCATGGAGATGGGAGTGATATGGAAAAGAGATGATCATCATGAAGCTAATTATCTGTCACTTCTTCATTTGCAGGCATGCTTAGCCTTGATAGAAAATATGGAAAAACATTCTCCTTTCCAGGTTTGTCAACAATACTCAAGCCAAATTGTTGTAACAACAATAACCACCTAATTGTGTGAGTGCCAAGATATGGTTTATTCATTAAGTACTTGATTGTTGGATGATTAGTGTGCAAAAAGACTTGATAACTAGTGATGCAATGTCTAATTTTTTTTAAAGAATGTACAATGACAAGGAATTTGTTTTTAGTTACTATATATTTTAACTCAACCTTAGAAAAATATTTGTTGGTGAAATAAACTGCGTAGAGGAGTTTACCTTCAAATTTTTCCAGAGCTTCTCCAATCACCTTGTTTGATACATCCATATGGATATGGAAGGGTAAGGCCCAATTTAGACCTCTGAGGATAGATGTTGTCATTAGTTTTTCTTTAATTCCCTCAAATTCCTCTTAACATAAATTTATCCAGAAAAACTTGACATCTTTTGTCAGTAATGAAACTAGAAGAGAAATGGCTCAGGGAGAGGTTCATCCCTTCACTCTTTTGCAAGAATTTTATTAGGTCTAATAGAGACTCTTGGAAACCATCCCCATAGGGTGTAAAATTATCCACATAGATTTCCGCCAAATCATGCACAATATCAAAGAATATACTCAGCAAAACCCTTTGGAAAGTGGTAGGGGAATTGCATAGGCCAAATGAAAGAAATCTATAAGAAAAGTCCCCTATGGAGATGTGAAGGTAATCTAATGTTGATCCTCATGACTAATCTAGATTTGGTTTTTCCCACTAAATCCATCCAAACAGGGGAAAAACTTTTTCCCTATGAGGACATCAAGAACTTAGTTAATAGAAGGTAAGGGAAAATGATCCTTCCTGGTGGCTTTATTGAGTTCTTGGTAGTCAACATAGATCCTCCATTTTCCATTTTTATTAGGAGAAATTAATGGAGGAGACACCCATTCAATATCCAAAATTGGATAGATGAACCTTGCATCCAACAATTTATGTAATTCATCTTTCATAACATCTTTTAATGGAGGGTTCATTCACCTTTGTGGCTAGAGAACAAGTTTATGATCCTCCTTGAAATTATATATGGTGAGTACACATAGAAGCGTGTACTCCTTTCATCCCATTGTAGTTTAATGAAAATGCATCAATACCTTGTCTTAAGTCAGTGAGAAATTGGTTTTCTTTATCAGCTGATATAAAATTACTAATTGTTAGTGTTTTTAGAGGGGTCGATTTATATGGTTTTTAAATTATCTTTCTCAAAACCAATAGTTAAATTTTTTTCCCATGAACTATCTCGAGAACAACTAGGCTTCCCTATAGATGAGTCTTATTTAAGCCATCAATACTCATGGAAGTAGGGTATTGGTTTTGCATAAATTTATCAATCAAATTTTCTTCATCAATTTGCATGTTGTGAATGGTGGTTTCTAATGTACATATAGGGTAGGATGATGAGAGGTAAGAGTCCTCTTCTTCTTCTTCCTCTACCCATGTGGGAAAGTCATCCTCAAAGACAACTTAAGCTAGCAGGTATAATACAAGATATTTTCTTGATTTCCTATTAGTGATGGTAATGTTCCCATCCTTAAAACTAATGTATGCATCAAAAGTAGCTAAAGAGGTTCTTCCTAAGATGAGTGGATAACCATTAAAATTGTTCTTGGGATGAAGGAAAAGGAAATTTGTGGGATACTTTGAACAATTAATTGAGGCCATTACATCTTCTATGACACCTTCAAGTGCTACTGTAGATCTATCAGCAAATTGTAGCACAATAGGGGCCTTTCATAGAGATAATTGGAGGTTAAGTTTAAGCATGGTTTTAATTTGGAACTACAATGTTATTGATGTGCACATCTACTATTAGGCTCCCCGAATCTAAGTACTTGGAGATGATTATTATCCTAAGAATAAGATTAGATAGATGCCATATGACATTAATAGTAGGGGCATCCTTATTCTTTCTCTCAGGATTTATAAGACATTCATATTTAATGAAATTTTTATAGATGGGAACATCGTTGATGGCTTGAAGGAAAGGGATTTTGACAAACAAAATTTTCAATTCTACCAGAGGTTCAACTTCTTCTGGGGTGTTGGCTTGTTGGAGCCTAACCCAGGTTCAGAAGTGATTTAGCCAAACAAATCCTGAATCTACCGGCCCTTTCGGCAACATTCCGTGGTGCGCGCACTGAGGTCTCACCCGAGCTAGTATGGGAGGATGTTGGAACCAGGTTTCGGCACCCTAGGGATGTCTTGATGAAATCTAGGAAATTCGCGAACCGAACCTGCGCGCTTGCACTGCCCCGCGCAGCCGTCTGTCCTTCACAACTTGCGCAACTGCTTCCTCACAGCTCTATAAAGAGCGCGAAGAGGTGGTATCTAGATCCTTTATCCTTACTGCGCTATTATTATAGATCTTAACTTAATTGTGAGCACCCAATATTCTCATTAATCATTCAACATTCATAACAAGTGCGCGCAATCATAAAATTGTAAAGAGATGCATAAATATAACAGAAGCATAGACACACAATATTTCAGAATCAACTTATCTTTTATTAATTCTCTGTCCAAGTACAATCCCAACTCTGCCCTGCGCACTCAGCTGCAGGGGTCCGCGCACTTAGCTACGGACTCTACTAAGCCTCTACACACTCAGCTACAAAGCCTCTACCTATCACTATGACCCAATACCTTAAGATCTACTTCTAACTTCTAACCATGCCTTCACATCTATCTCTTATTTCTCAGATTCTTAAGACTGACTTTACACTTAGAGCCTCGCTCTATTTATACAATCCCATGGTCCTCAGACAATGGGTAGGCCGACACTCTTTACATTAAATTAAATTATGTTAGGGCGGACAACCCTAGACTCTTGCACTCCATGCCTTCATTTCGCGGAGTCTTTACATTACACTTTACCAAAATTTGGGCTTCAAGCCCCAAAAACTTGCTATGGGGGGATCTGCTGCCAAACAGGCCCCTAACACAATCATCGTGACTCGTCCCGAGTCACTTCTACTGGTGTGATGATCTTTGTGAGAAGTCCTTCCAACTATGTCAAGGTTGCGTGAACGTCCGCAACGCACTGCTCCGGCATCCGCTGGATCTGCTCTACTTGCTCGGCTGAATGCTCACTGTCAGGGTCAAATCCCTGTCATAGGTAATGCATCGCTTTCATGTGTGCCAGTTTTCCTTCAATGTCAGCCGTGATGAGGAAGGCCTCATCGATCCAAGGCTAGATGCGTGCTTTAAGTACTGCCTCCTTTTGGCGCACTGCATCCACTTATTCCTTCAACGCCTTCACATGTTGTAGCCTCGCGAGCCGCTGGGTTAGGACTACTATCTGCGCCATCCCGCGCACACTATCATATTGCATTTGAAGCTCCTACACCTATGTTTCTAACCGGTGTATGGTGGGATCCTCCTATAAGGTTGTGAGGACCCCAAAGGATTCTTCCAACAAAGTGGTACAACTCTACACTGCCTGTTCAATTTCTCCCAGCCCTTTTCGGATATCGCTAGCACACTGTTCTCAAACTTCTGGGGGCGTGGATGGCTGTGCCTTTAATCATAGTTCAGCAATTTGTAGGTTGAGGTCCAGCTGGATCCTCGTAGCTTCCTCCTTTTCCTCATAGAATCCACTGGCCAATTTGTGGATCCGCATTCCTATTGGTAGATCTGTCGCAATTTCCAGTTCTAGGACACAGCGACATGCTTCTTCTACGATCTGCTCCAACTGCTGGTTCTGCACCACCACCTCATCACATTGTATTCTAAACTACTTGATGTTGATTCATTGCTCACTTAGCATTTGTACTGCACGTCCTTCCCTAGCGCGGAGTTCTATTGTTGCTCTGTCTTGCAGTTGGTATAAAATATCCCGCGGAAGGGCAGCCAAGTTTAGGCCGAGTCACTTGATCCATCCTACCACAACTCTATCCTCCATGCTGTCTGTTGTCAGTGCTCCTTCCAGCATCGTGTCGGTGTTAGACATTTTAGCCCGCAATAGCTTCTCTATTTCCGATGTTCCCGCGACACTGTAGGTGACTACCGTTCCTTCTTATGGGGGTCGCACCTGAAGTCCCTGTAGTTGTGCCCTGAGGGCCCCCAACACATTCTGCTGCTCCGCCATTGCTTCCTGAAGTGCTTCCCTAGTGACCTCGTGAACTGTGTCACCGATGTTGTATAGATCACCCTCTATCAGTGTAATAGGCTCCCGATCCAGTTTGGACGCCTTGGTCTTCTTCTGTGGCCCTGTTATTTTCGTACTGCGTGACTATTTTAATTGTGTTGATTTCATGCTCGGGTCTGCGCCTTCCGCCATGTCATCTATCCCCTTTCCTGTGGTTAGGTCCGAGCCTCTTCCCTCCTGCTTTGTGGTTGCCCTAGTTGTCAGTGTTGTTGCTGCTTTTTCCACGGCCTTGGTCTACTCTGCAGCAGCCTTTGCTGCCTCGTGGGAAGCTCTTACCTCCGCGACAAATTGCTCATTTTGCTTTTGTTGTGCTAGTAGCTTGGTGGCATCCTTCTGTCTTTGTATCATTGCCTCATCACGTCCTGCCAGATCCAGGGCGCGCCACTTGGGTGGCCATGAGTCGAGCACCGTGAACACTGCGTCATCAATCATGATGAAGGGGAGTGTGGTCCATTTCTACTCTGGATCCTTCCACGACTTGATAAACACATTGTGTATATCTACCTTAAAGTCTGCAAAGCTTCGTAGACTATTGTATACTATGGGTGATATGCATGGCCGCTTATTGATCCCCATCTGTATGCCTGCCTCCATAAGTATCCAGAAAATATTGGTTTCACGGATCCGTGTAGCATCCCTTGTTTCTGCAGCGACATGTATTTCGCTGCCTCTGGTAAGTCCTGATCAAGAGGAGGAAATTGACTGTCCTCCGACAATTCCCCTGTGACCAACAAGATGGATAAGAGCAACCACGCGTAGTGGAATGTCTTACCCTGCTCTTGGGCCTCCTTGCAGTTTGTCAGGAACTCCTCGCAGAGGAACCATGCCCAGTTGAACTGTACCCCCTGATTACATTTCTCAGCCAGTGCAATGACCGTTGCTAGTACCTCATTGCTGCAGCATTTTCTCATCACTTTTCCTGCCAACAGTTGGGTGGCTATGCGCACCCCTTCGTCTTGAATGCTAGTAATGACATAGCCCCTTTTCTTCTGTTCCAAATTGTATTTCTTCTTCATGGCCTCTGCGAGTGCCAAGTCTTTGCTTTGGCCAGCTATTTCCACGGGGTCCCTTCCCATACAGGGAAGCTGAGAAATCCTATGAATAAGCTCTGCCATGATGGGAATCAGCTCCTCTAGCCACAAGTACCCATCATGCACTAGGCAAAGCAATTGCCTGATGACGAATATCATGATTGGTGCCCGGTGAAAGTGTGGAATCCATAGTAGGTGGAGTAGCCCGGCCTCCTCAACCCTGCGTAACCATTTTTGTGACTACAGCACTGTAACTAACCCTTCCTTGCTTTGTTTCATGAGTTGGCTAGTCTCCAAATGTGGGAACTTTTCATTGTTCGTGAGGTCCCAATCTTCAAATTTCATCGTGGGCACATGGCCCAGGACTGAACCCTCAAATAGAATTCCATCTGGAAGGAGTGGGGTTTCAAGTGCACTCTTAACGACATCCACATCCTTGGGTACTTTTGCTTTCCCTCTCCGTGGGGGGGCATATTTGGACATTTTTGCTGCAGTGCACACTGACTGAATGTCTTCTGCCATTTCTTCATCTAGTTCAATCTGTTCTACGAAGGCCTGAAGATCCTCTTCTTCATCATCTATCTTAATATTAACTATCTTGCCCTTGTCTTCCATAGATAGTTTACTGAACAATGGATTTTTCGGAGACATACGGACCGGTCCTACTGTCTGTGGATCCTTTTTGGGCCTCAGCGTCTGGGGTGATTTAGGGATTTCCGGTGCATCCCCCACTAGTGGTGTAGAACTCTTCATAGCTCCCTTGGTTGTTAACATCATTCTGATCAGGAAATATTGTGTCTCCTTCAGTAATGTTTCAAATAATGAACTTGCTCTCACAGCCTCCAAATTTGTCACGTCCATACCCAATTAGTAGCGCAACAACTGAATTCTCAAAACACCAAGGGTTGTTCAGTGGAGAGCCACCTGTGATTTATAGGCCTTTTTGAATTCAAATTCGACTATTACCCCCTTATTCAGCTCATTAATGTGAGATTGGTGGCAGTTAGCCCCAAATTTAGTTTTGACTTCATATCTTAATTGTCCGTCGCCCGCTCCTCGTTGCCTTAAATTGGACATCTTGTCATGAACAGTGACTCCAACGGTCACTTCCCAACCTACCCACATGGCAGCGTAGCCCCCTGTTCACGGACGCGACCTATGTGTCATACTAATCCTGCGCGCAACCTCCTTGTCACGCAGTGCCCATACAGACTCTTTTATAATCCTGTGCTCTCTTTCAACTTCTTGGAGCACTGAGACTGTGCTTCCTATGGATAGTCAGGTGGTCACACCATCGATGTGAAGCTTCAAATCACCTTCCAACCCAGTCTGCGGGCCTTCTTTAGTTACCTTTGTGCCAGTCAGCGCCTCGTGTTCCTCCTTATGCAATGTGCTCCCCTGTTTACTTTGTCTAGTAAGGTGTGGTCACAGCCATGGTAGCACAGTCACAAATTCTTCCAATGCAATAGTATGGTTGGCTATACCTTGCCCCATCGTGCTTAGTTTCTTGGTGCAGCATGCTTGCACGACTTCGGCTTCCAGTTTGCTGATTTCTTTGTCCAACATCATGCTTTTGCTTCTCATCCGTACCCAATCTTCTTTGAGCTTGCGAAGTTTCAAGTTCCCTCGCCGAATGGCTTCCTGTAACGGCATAATTCCTTTACCCGAGTCCTCGCGTACTATCCCAATTGTGGGAGCTATTTTAGGGGGATTCTTCTCTGCTCTTATAGTTTTGTCTCTTCTCATCAGTGTTGGGACCACTTCCACACTCCAGTTTTCGCTTATAGCCCTATAGGCCCATCAAACCGCTGGTACACGCAGGTCCCAGTTAGTTCGTCTCGCCCAGTAAACTCTGTTCATAATTCTGCAGAGCTTTTTAAATGCTCTGACATGGACTATTTTTGGGGCGCGTTGCTTTTCCTACTGCTGTGTCTAGTTCCGATTTTCAATCCTTAGTCTGGGGTGTGCTTGTGTGGGCTACATGGCACACGTCTGCACCCATCGACACAGGTCAGCGCGCAAGTTGCTTTGCCCTGGCTGCCCTGCTCTCATTCGATGCTGGGGGCTTCCAAATCACAAGATCATCCGCCTTATACATTTGTGCCAGTTTACAATGGTCTCTTGAAGTGTACTCCACCATCATGAGGGCAGTGACCATTCCAGTGCACCGTACCGCTACTGTTCCGGTACTGCACTTTCAAATTTGTCCAGGAACTCATCCATTGCTGTCACCCCATCATAGGTTGGCATCTCCCTTGCCTCTGTCATCATGCGACGCAGTGATCTAATAATCATGTTGCAATTTAGCGTTGTCACTTCGTGTAACCGGTTTTTCCAGCGTTCTACTTCTTCATCTGAATCCAAAGTATAGGAGCTGTCACGCTCCCACGAGATTCTCCCATCTGCTGTCGAGTTCATCTAATCCTGGTCTTGCACCATTATCTAGTAAATACAATCTAGCTCATCGTTGCTTTCATCGTCGCACACTGGTTCAGTGCAGCGTGCTCCTTTGGCTGGGTCTAGTGGAACTACTATGCATAGGGACTTTTTCTCGAATATCATCTTCCGCTTCTTCAGGTTAATGGCTCCATTCATATCAGTGGCCTAGTCTATTCCTAGAAACGAGGGATAAGGATTGTTGTCATCGACAATCTCTATTACTTCAAAATCCGTCTGTGTGCTCACGCCTTTGATATCAACTGTTACCCCTTGCAACCTCATGTTAAGGGAATAAGTCCCCTAGGGCTTTGGGTCAGAACCCCAATAGAAGCGAGACTCCAGGTGTGCCGACTAGCACCATCGGCGAATCTAAAATAGACCAAGTCATCCATTAACACCTGCCAAAGCAGATCAAAAAAGTGTCGATATCACAAAAAATCCTGATAGAATATGTACAAAAATACAAAATATACAAAGAAGCCATTGCTCGGCCGTAACCTAAGTAAAGTACTTCTTGAGGTAGAGCCCATTTTGGGGCTCCGCCAACTTGTTCCCTTCAAAATTGACTAATTCATAAGCCCCTTTTCCTAAAACTCATTTCACTATAAAGGGACCATACCACATAGACTTGAATTTTCTTTCCCCTAAGGCATCTTTATCTTGATCATAGACCAAGACAAGGTCGCCTTCAGAAAAGACTCGAGGATGGACAACTTTATCGTACTAAGTTTTAACCCTTTTTTTATGAGCATCATTGATTATGGCGGCATCTCGACGCTACTCATCAAGATGTTCCAAATGAAGGAGGCACTCTTCTAGAATAGAGGTCTCTGGAAGGATCTCAACAGCCAGCTTAAGGGATGGAATTTCGCACTCAACAGGAAAAATAGATTCCAACCCATAAACTAACTAAAAAGGTGTAAAACCGATGGTAGTCTTTACCGAGGTTTAGTATGCCCAGAGAGCCAGATACAACATGATATGCCAATTGGAGTGATTTTTGTCAATTGTCCTTTGCAGGATCATCTTGAGGGACTTATTCACGGCTTCGACTTGCCCATTGGCCTGAGGATAATATGGAGATGAATGCTCCTACCGGAAGCCCAACTTAAGAGCCAATTCAGTCATCAGTTGGTTCTAGAAATGACTACCATGATCAGTGACAATCTCTCTTGGGATACCAAAATGTGAAATAATCTGATTGAAGAGGAACAATGCCGCTATCTCACTATCATTTTTATAAGTAGGCATGGCCTCAACCCACTTCGTAAAGTAGTCTACAGCCACTATAATGTACTTGTGATTTGCCGCTGAAGGCGGATTACAAGTAGTAAATTCAATACCCCACTTTGTAAAAGGACCGACAGTGATAACAGGGAAAAGAGGAGCTAGATGCGCACGCATCTTCCAAGTATAGACTTGACAAGGGTGGCAACATTTGACCACTTCAATACAATCTTTGAAAAGCGAAGGCCAAAAGTAGCCAACAAGCAAGATTTTCTAGGTTATTGCAAGCCTAGATAGATGACCACCACAAGCTCCATTGTGGCAATCATTAAGCACAGACTCTGCTTCCTATAAAGTTAAATAATGCCTAAGGATTGAATCAACCCCTCGACGATATAATGTATCACCAATGATGACATAGTTCTTAGCCAGGTGATGTAATTTTTTATGTTCATCCTTGGAGGAAGCAGGAGGGAACTTCGAAGTCTAGAGATAGATGATGATATCTCCATACCAGGGATCTTGTGAAGAGATGAGGAATAGATGTTCGTTTAGAAAACTTTCCTCATAAACAGTATCTTCTTCACAAGGTAGCTTGGAAATTAATTCCGCAAAAACCAATGATTTCTTAGACTTGGTTGACAAGAACTCGAGATTGAATTCTTGTAGAATAACAATCCATCGATTGTATTTACCCCCAATCACTCACCTACTGAGGAAAAATTGGAAAGGATTGACTGCCGCTAAGACAAACGTTTTGTGTAGCAGAATATAATGACGAAGCCGCTGGACAACATGGATGGCTGCCAAGGCCAATTTCTCAACCGGTGAATAGCATAGTTCAGGAACTACCAAGCCTTGACTCAAGTAGTAAATCACATGCTCTACGAGAGCATCATCTTCCTGAACCAGACCCATACTATGGTTAATTCCGCGGCTGCAAGATATAAAAGGAAATCTCTACCATAATCCAGTGGACTCAAAAGCGAGGCAGAGATTAACGCCTACTTCAAGGCATCAAAAGATCATTGCGCGAAGTCATCCAATAAAAATGGAACTCCTTTCCTTAGCAAACACATAAATCCTTTAGTTATCTCAACATAGTTTGTTATAAACCATCTCAAGAAATTTGCCTTCCCCTGAAGACTTTGAAGTTGTGGGGTGGAAGACGGGGGAGGCAACTAAATTATTGCCTCAACCTTGAAGGGATCAAATTGAATCCCTTCAATTGATACAATGAACCCTAACAATCAACCAGATGTAACTGTGGAAACGCACTTATTTGGATTCAATCGGATTTTGTAAAATCGACATCTCTCAAAAACTAACCGAAGGTGACTGGGATGATCGATTCTCTTTCGAGAACGAGCAGTTAAATCATCCAAGTATGCTTCAATGACATGCTTGATGTCATGGAAAGCATAAAACATGGCCCATGGAAATGTAGCTCTAGCATTTTTAAGACCAAAAGGCATCTTTTTGTATGCAAAGGTACCCCAGGGACAAATGAAAGTTGTCTTATGCTGGTCTTCTAGATGGATAGATATTTGATTATAACCAGAGAATCCATCCATGAATGAGAAAATCTCATTACCCGCACATTCATCAACTATCTGATCAATAAACAGTGTGGGGTAATTATCTTTCGGACAAGCTTTGTTCAAATCCCTAAAGTCAATGCACACTCGGATCGTTCCTTGTTTTTTATCAACTGGGACTGGATTAGAAACCCAATCCGTTAGAGGAACGGGGTATATGAAACCCGCCTTGAGTAGCTTTTCTACTTCAGCTTTAATAGCTGCTACTTTCCTAGGATTGACCAGCCGAAGCTTCTGATGAATTGGCTTAGTGTTTTCATACGTCTTGATCTCATGCTGAACGAAGGATGGATCAATACTAGGCATTTCTCCATAAGACCAAGCGAATACATCCCGAAACTCTTTAAAGCGGTCGGTGTAAATTTGAATCTCTTCAGGGGAACACTTGGCTCCGATGAAGACATTTTCTATCACATTAGGGTTCCTAGAGAAGTTTATCAGTATGGTTTTTGAAATGACCGACATATTACCTTCGGCACGTATGTGTGTTGGAGCCAAAGGGCTTGAAACCGTACAAACATTGCTAGTAAGTAGATTGGAGAACCTCGATTCGACTTCCTGCAATGGAGGAAGAAAATATGAATGATGATGTAAATCTTCCCATGGTCGATCTACACCTATCATTACTTCTAAGATTGCTTCCTCAGATAGTAAAACTATATCTAAGCAATCCATAGCAGAAGTAGAGTCAAGGGTCCAAGTTGGGGCCACATCACCATCTAACTCTTCCTCTGAAAAAGGAGTAGGATGGTCGTCTACAGAGTTAACGATAGACTGATATCTAAGCTCTGCTGCAGACATAGGGAATGCCATTCCACCAACTTTTCCTTCATCTAATGTGGTTGTAGGCGAAGGCAAGGTCCAAGGGTTTGAAAAATAATGAGTCTGCAAGAACTCTTCCCGTGAAGACTCTTTGGAGGATGAAATGGCATTGATTCTAGCTATAGGAGTGGGAAGATCAAATGTACCCATCAATGAAGAATACATCCCAACTCCTAGATTCTCGATAGGTTGACGGGGGTTATCCACCAATGGAATAGTAGAATCCGAAGTTGCACAAGGGTCAACTGGAGAATAATCCAATTGATCAACTTTAACAATTCTCCCCTCATGAGGAAAACAAAGGATGTGAAACAGAGTCGAAACTACGACATCCATTTCATAAATCCAATTCTGTCCTAAGAGGAGATTGTAATCGAGGTTGGCATCAACGATTTCTACTTTGACATTAATGACCTTTCCTCCAACACATATAGGAAAAGCCAAGATAATCACATGTGGCCTGTGAGAATGTTCATCAAATGCTGTCAAGAGAGTGGGTGAAGGAACAACTAAAGGCGATCTAATGGCCTTCCAACATGAAATAGACATTATGCATGTGGAAGCTCCCTCATCTATAACTGTTCAAAAAATATTAGTTTTCCGATAAGTAGACTTTATTTGAAAAGCCATATGATGAGGAAGTCTCTTTTTGACATTGAGCATATCAAAAGCGAGCACTAAATAATTTTTTGGATCAATTGCCCCGATCGCTGAAAGCAAAGCACTTCATTGAGAAGGACACGACTGGAGTACCTTTAAAGCAAACATAGCGCAAGGACTTTGAGCTAGATCTTCTACAATGGAGTAGTTCTGTGCTTTCCTATCATTAGGGTTAATAGTCGCGCACTTGGTAGAACCTTTCGGTATCCGAGGTATAGAATCAATAGAGGGTCGGTCAATATGAAGTGGATCTGTAGTTTCGGGAACAGATTTATCCTTAGATGTTTCTGCTTCACCATAATCCCGTGACCATGTAGCCACATTGACATTAGAAATCATCATGAAAACATTTGAGGAATTTTCCCCTTCCTAGTTTCCCCCAGCAGAGGTACCAGGATTTGAGTTTGCGCTAGCAAGTAACTGCTGCCCTTGGGGGAAAGGGTTAGTTAAGATAGCTTGGGAGCTAGAAGACCCTTGCTGCACTAACAAGCACTGAGCATCTTGAATTTTCAGGCAGAGATGAGTCAAATGATCTCCACTGCATAACTTGCATGGAAATTTAAATTTCTTCTTAGACTCTTTTCCACCCTCGCCAGCACCGTTGTCGGGCTTGTTCACATTACCCTTCCCATCCTGATTCTTCTTTTTACCTCGTCCCTTCTTCTTCCCATCGGAATTTTTATTTCCTTTGGGGTTAGAGGCCTGAACGATGTTTATGGAAGAAGGTTGGGAAGGTGAAGGAGTAGACGGTGCAGCCTGATTGGAAGAAGCAGTTTGTAGAGACAACTGCTGCAATTGGTTAAAAAGGTTCACCGAATTTGCATCAATCGATCCACCTATACCATCAACATGAGGGCTTGGATTTGGTTTGGCTATATCAACCATGGGTCTAGGAGCATCAGGCAATATTTTCTTAAGAGTTCCATACTGAGAATATATCAGTTCTAACTGCTGGGTGCGAAAGATAACCTGCTCTTCCGAATAAACGCTGGACATAGAAACATCCTTGGAGATCTTGGGTTGTAATGATTTTAAAAACCATTCGAGACGGAATTCAGGTGGAATTTCAGCTTTGATGAGAATCTTTCTCCGTCTCCATTCCTGGATATCATCTGAAATGTGAGTAGCCATGTCCTGATGAAAATTGGTGGGAAGTTAAATTCCAGCTTCGTAACGGACAGGCAACTGAAATGGTCTAAGAAAATGTTAGCCAAATCGATGAAAGAAGTAAAGGTGCACCCTGGAAACTCTATATACCACTTAGCCGCATTCCCAATTAAGGTGTGCTGAAATATTCTCAACCTAATTGAATCATCGATCAGGGAGTTAGATGAGCACCAGAAATGGAACATGGTTACATGGTCGCCTGGGTCTTCACCACTCTTCCCTTCGAATTTTGGAATATCCGATGGAAGTTTGGTTGGGACCAGAGGCCAAGCCAGATTGTATCTGATTGGATCGTTCGTCAACTTAGTCAAGTCTGGTAGATTAAGCGTGGCCAGAAAAGGAAGTCATGGAGGACCTTAGGGATTCCACCCAGATTGGGTGGGGTTCCCAAAAGTATGAAAAGAATGACTTGGATTTTGAAAGGCACCAAGTTGCCCGAAGTAACTGGTAGAACCTGCTGAACCAAAAGGTGACCCTCATGGTCCAGCAAAATTCGGAGTTTGACCAACTCCAGTCGGAAAACCTCTGTAACTGGTAAAGTTTCCCCCTAATGAGGTATTGTAAGGAGCTGACAGCCCCTGGTAAGGGTTCCGAGCATTAGCTAAGGGTGGAAAACTTTGAAATGAATTGACCAAGGAATACGGCACATTCCCTTATGCACCAAAAACCTGATTCCCAGTTCTTATCCCACTAACCGTAGGGTTTTTCCAACTCTGGAAGGGATTACTACTTTGACCTGTGAAAGGAAAAGGCATAGACCCTATTGTCAGATTGGTATGTGGTATATGACCACTTCCAAATGGGAAACCCTGAAAAGAATCTGATCCACTCATCATGGATGTGGAGACGATTGATGGTACATTCAATGGAATTGAAGGAATACCTTGATAGGGCATTCCAAAAGGGAAGAATCCAAAAATGGATGCATTGGCTTTAGAACTTCCACTCGTCAATGGAATCGAAGTAGACCCAAATAAGGATGTGCTAGCAGTAGATCCAAATAAGGATGTAGAAGGGATGGAAATAGTTCCTTCCCCTTCCATTAACATGGGAGTCTGCATACTTGTAGCACTCATGGTGCATGCCATGCTTCCAGCAGTGGTCATCGAAGGGATAGATGTGTGTGGACCTGGGCTTGAAGGCCTGTGAGTCGGAGTTCCAATGTATAACAATATGTCTGGATGATGAGGAGGCAGAGGAGAATTCGGAGCTGGAACTGACCCTAAAAGCTCTTCCACTTCAATACTATCTTCCAACTGGAAGAGTACTCGAGAAAGAACTGGCGTGTTCCTCTCTAACTCTGTAGTAGTACCAAGTCTATCTTGTGAACTAATGCCCCCAAGCGGAGGATCAATCTCTGATGCACCTACTACCATTGGTTGAAAGCCACTGGTAGAATCACTCCTACGCCTTCTAGGAGAAGGCTCTGGACTCATATGTGAAAGCCCACGAAGTCTACAGGACCATCAAGGTGGTCGGTCAGCCACTTTGAATTATTTTTATAAGATCTACTTAAATACTCAAGAAAATTGAAAGCTAGGCCGACTAGGAGCACATAACACACACTAAAAATGTCCCTAAATAAATCAACAATCAAACAACTTCCAAGTATTTCCACTCTAGGTGATTAGGACCGGACACCAAAATACAAGAAAGTTAAATAATAAGGGCCTTCCGAAAATAGACTGGGGTAATTACGCCCCAGGTCTACTAGCGAAGGTATCAGAGGTAGTTACGCTGACCTCCAAACAACAGGCTTTGCCGGTGCAAGCCCCCAAGCTTCGCAAGGGTGCCCTCCAGAAGTACCTTTGAACGTGATGCAACATCAACCTCAGGTGCCATGGGATTCCCCTCTGCAGCCACGTGTACAGATCCCTAGGATAGGCAACTAAAGACACCAACTTGTATTAGAAGCCGCGCGGAACAGTTGTGAAGTAAGATCCGTCAAGTAAGAGAGGGGGTATCTCTCGTCCTTATCTTCACAAACCCTCCTGCTTAACTCCTAGTCACAGAGCTCTCCCGATCTCCCTAACGCTATTGGATTTCACTCTTTAATCAAACTTCTATGTTTTACAATTTAGAGTGGCCTTGGAGAGTTTACTCTCCTCTCGCCTAATCCAAGGCCCTAAATAAATCTAAAACTTGTTGGTGTATTTTGATTGACAATACAAAAAGTTCTAGTTTATTTTATTAAGCGCTTGATTTTAAGTGGCTGTTCTTTTAAGTCAAAGGGACAATATGGAAATGAAACCAATGGTGTTTGTATGATGCAAAAGAAATTAATGAAAAACTAACTTATATGCAATGCACTTGTTTGTTCTTCGATGAAAAGCAATTTCTACTTGGGTTCTAAGAAACTTCTATAGAGAAAAAACTTTTTCCTTTTCTTTTCTTATAGCAGAGTTCACACTCACAAAAACTAAAAAACTATTGATGCTTTAATAATGCAAAACTACCCTAATGCAAGGTTTACATGATAATGCAAAATTCTATATTACTCTAAAAAGAGATGAAAGAAATTGTTTAAAACTTTTTAATAAGCCAAATTAAATGTTTGAAGAGAATGCAAGTTTCAAATACAAATTTTCCTCCAAATAAGCAGGGCAAATCTCGAAAAACCACAATTCACTTTCACAAAACCAAAGAAACCAAAATCAAATTTGGCAAAAGAAAGCAAAAACAATGTTTTTTAAGAACTTTTCTTTTTCAAGAAGCAATGAAAACAACTTTTCAAAAGGACTCAAAATGCTACCAAAGACTCAAAGACCGAAAACAAAGCACAAGGAAACTTTTTAAGTTACAAATTCAACACGAATGAAAACTTGAACAAAAAGGTGTTTCAACTTGCACTAAACGATTTAAAAGCAGCAAAAGAGCTTTGAGAAACTGATCAAGAAGTCAAGAAAGACACACTTTCAAATTTATCAACAAGAAACTTTTGAAAAGCAAGAAAAAGTGTATGGCCACAAAAATTATGGGAAGCAAAGCAAGTAGACCAATAATGAAGTTTGACACAAATATTGAAAACAATCTGTTCTTCTGGAACACCAAAACAATCAAGAACCTCTATAAGAAGCCTTGTGTGTTCAAACACAAATCATAAAACTCACTCTAGAACAAACCTAGGCCAAGACTTTTCAAAGCAGAAGAGAATTCAAAATAGTAAGCTCATTGGATAATGAAATTCTAAAGACAGAAATTGACCACTTAGAAACCACACAGACCAAGAAACAAATCTTTCTAGGTAGAAATATTTGAGAAAAACATGCAAAAAATGGTATACGCGACTGTGTCCCTACACAGGTGCGTGCACACGTGCTTCTGATAAAATAAACTCGCGTATATGCGGTTTCAGTTCACATAAAAAAGCGTGTGTACGCTTCTGTAAATAGACAAAGGTGCGTATATTAAGTTTTACAAGAAAAATAAAAAATGAGGGCTGATGAAAAAGATTAGACTTGAATTCTGAGTTACTACAGGAGCAGGAAATACTGTCACAGTAAGCAAACCAAGAACTGAGCCCTAATTGACACTGAACAACCCAAACCAGGAATAACAAGATTGTTATCCCCAGTGGAGTCACTAATTTTGTTAAGGGAATAAGTCCCCTAGGGCTTTGGGTCAGAACCCCAACAAAGCAGGAGTAATATACAGTAAGAAACACACATACAACTCAGGCAACATTCTTAAATAAACAAACTATGCGAGGATGAACATACTCGGATGTCCTTCGTTTGGGTAGTTATAGCCAGGGTTCAAACCCTTTGCAACTCCTAATGATCTTTGAATCTGCAAATCAACCAATTCCAATGCACATAGCAGCATTTAGATAAAGCATTTTTGTGAAATCAACTTTATATCATATAAGTAAATGGTTAGTTATACATCAAAATAGTCATTCATACATGAACCATAACAATAACATCTGATGCATAAAAAAATTCGATCTCAAGAACAAGACAACGTTTCTTTTTATTGTAGAAAACTATAATAAACATGGAAAAGGTTCACCTGAGTCTTCCTCTTTCGGCTCTAAGCGGAATCATCCTCCAGGTCTGTCCAGTCCCAGTCTTCAACAACCTCCTTCCATAACCAATACCGTGATATCTCTAGCAAGTGGGAGAATATCAACACTCAAGGAAGCAAGGGTTTCCTGAACTTGGGGAAGTGCTTGAAGCACAAGGATACTTCAGACATGATTAGGGGATAATCTCAGTATAGTAATTCTATCTCTTCTCTCCTCTCTCCTCCTCAAGGCCTTCCCATGGAAGTCTTTTTATACTTCTCTCAAATTAGGTTTTTAGTTGGGAAACAGTTGGGAATAGTTGGGCCACAGGCACTAGGAGGTAATCAACAGGTAAAACCCATGAACTCCGCCCATAGTTAGGGAGATTTATTTATTTTTTAAGTGTTTTAACACATATACGCAGGTTGGGTATTGACTAACTCACGTGTACATGCTTTTATCACAGGGAAAAGTAGTGTACAGGAAGTAAAACATTGTTTTTAAAATATTTGGACCAAGTCTGAAAGGAGGGGTTGCCCTAGGCCATAAACCAAGCATCACAAATACCAAGGGTGATATTTGGAGCTATAACAACTCCCCATGGGAAAAATCTTCTGTTAGTTCGCCATTCATAATTGAATAGGGGACCACTGTAACGCGGGCTTGCCCATGCGTTCCCATGTCTGCTTTGGTAACACATTTGCATCCGAACCCAGGTCTAGGATTACCTGATCCATTTCATATTCGCCAATCTGCGTCGTCAATCTCATTTCCCTCCCGGTGCGCAATGTATGCTTCCCCAATTTCCGGACTATACACTGTTCCTCTGACCCTGCACATCTGGTGATCAACTCTTGTATTCCCTTAACTGCCTTATTGTCGCACAGTAGTTTCATGCACATCTCCAAAAAGGTAGTAAGAATAGAAGGATCCATCCCTCGCTCTGGTTGATCCTTACTACCTGAAGTAGAGGCCTCCACAAAGCTCTTCTTAGCTTCCATGAATGTCTCCTTTGCGTGTTCTAGGTCAAACTCAGGTTCCTTTGTAGGAGCCTTGTGAACCCATGTATCTTCCTCAGGCTGCTTCCCCTTATCCTCCCCTGTGGTTGTATCGCTTCTGAGCATCATGTTCACATTTGGGTCTTCTTTGCGTGGTTCAGACCTCATCATTTGGATATTCTGAGTCGGAGGAGGCTAGAGTACCCCTTTCTCACGCATCTGTGTGATCAATGTAGGACAATCTACTGCTTCATGATCGAACTGAGCATAGTATGAATAGGATATTCTCGTTGGGTTGGTACAATCACAGGCATAGTGCCCTGGTCCTCCGCAATTGTAACAAATTAACTGTCTGTAGCCCCTTCCTAGTCCCATTCCTCCTCGTCCTCGACCTCGCCGCTAAAATCTAGCGTGCGCCATCCCTACAGCTGGGTCGAGGGCTCACATTTTTGTATGCATCCAATAGGCTAGGGTCTGATCCATCATTAACTCGTAGTTGTGACAAGTATGCTCGTCGTGGCCTACTGACCTGTAGAAATTACAAAACAACTGCTGGGGAGTCTGTGTATACTTCTGCAACAAATGATAGTTATCCGTCGTGTGTTTTTCTCCTATCTGACAAATCGCATACCATGGCACGGGTGTCGCACTCGGCCCTACTTGTGCCTCCGGTCTCAATGACATTATCCCCCCTTCTACAAAGTAGTTCACGAATACTAGATAGTGGTCTTTATCATGGCCCTAGCCTTTACATTTTACGCACCATACTTCCTCACACGCCTCTGGCCGCGGTGCCCTATCTTGCTTCAAGCTCTACATTTCCAGGTAGAGATTCTGTAGTTGTGCATGGATTTGTTAAACTCCCAACCCCGGATCTTGTATTGGTGTCTTGTGCAACCTCATCACCATTTCTAACGCTTCGGCCTGGGTAGAAAGTTTCTGTTATGATAGCACCATCCTCAGGTGCGGTGTCAGAGATGCTACAAACCATGCATGATGTTGTGCATTTGTGAGCGTCATATTAGCCTCGCAGATCGTACTCTTTAGTCATTGATCCAAATCCTAGGGGGTCTCGCCTAGAAGCATCGCGATCTCTTTAAATATGATGATTGACTGCGTCTCTAATTTCGGCCAGCTAAATTCTCCATTCAACGCATTCTGGATCTCTGCTATTCTTGCATTTGGGTGATCATTAGAGTACTTGATATACCATGTCAACACGTGATCCTGCAACGCGCTCACTAATGTAGCCTTCTTAATGTTGTCGTTTGTGACCCCTTGCACTTCCCACATTGCTCTTACCACAAACAAAAACTGGTCTGGATCCTCATTCCCTACTCTTCTGAATATGGGTAGCTTGATCGCGCTCACCATGTTGAACTGCAGGTTTGGTGGAGGTGGAGTGGGTGGAGATGGAGGTGAAGGAGGTGAAGCGGGTGGTGGCATGGATGGAGGTGGTAACTACGGAATGCGTTGTCTTATCAAACTGACCGCACTTCTTGGAGAGACTCGAGCAAGCTCCTCCTCGCTCTCTCACGAAGGTGAAATTAATGGACGGTTTCCTAATTCCCCGCTACCTTTATAGAGCTTTCTGCTCCGCGTCATTCCAAACATTAATGTATTCGCATAATCTGCATTTCACATAACAACATCTTAATCCAAGTGTTCAAAGATTTAATGTACTTACCTCGTGGTCCCTTGAGAAAACGTTGTTCTGCTTCGTTGTAGCTCACGGTCATGTCTATTGGAAACTCAATGATAAATCCCCCTATTATCCGATAGAGCCAATGGTCCATAGCTTGCGTGATCTTATCTTTTGATACCTCTATTCTGTGCACTAATTTCAAAGTCGACATAATCGGTTGATCAAGATTACACCTTCCTTGGTTGTCAGCTAACCTCGCGATACATTCATACAATTCAAAAGGAAAGGATGCGAAGAAGATCTCGTGGATTTCTATATACACGTCCAGCCACCTTTTCTCGGATACCTGCGGAGTTCGGTTTTCCTGTGTCGCGAACTCATGAATCTTTTTGTCCAACCACTCTTCAGTTTCCTTCTTTGTTGGGTTCCAGTGGCATGATATCAGACATCCCTTAGGAAGATCCCTATCTCGACAATGGAAACATTTGTTGGCTTGTTGGGGCCTAACCCAGGTTCAGAAGTGATTTAGCCAAACAAATCCCAAAACTACTGGCCCTTTCAGCAACAGTCTGCGGTGCGTGGATTGAGGTCTCACCCAAGGTAGTATGGGAGGGTGCTGGAACTAGGTTTCCGCACCCTAGGGATGTCTTGATGAAATCTAGGAAGCTCGTGAACCGAACCTGTGCACTTGCGCAGCTGTCTGTCCTTCACAACTTGTGCAACTGCTTCCACGCAGCTCTGTAAAGAGCGCGAAGAGGTGTTGTCTAGATCCTTTATCCTTACTGTGCTATTATTATAGATCTTAACTTAATTGTGTGGGCCCAATATTCTCATTAATCATTCAACATTCATAACAAGTGCACACAATCATAAAACTGTAAAGAGATGCATAAATATAACAAAAGCATAGACACACAATATTTCAGAATCAACTTATCTTTTATTAATTCTCTATCCAAGTACAATCCCAACTCCGCCCTGCGCACTTAGTTGTAGGGGTCCATGCACTCAACTGCAGACTCTACTAGGCCTCTGTGCACTCAGCTGCAGAGCCTCTACCTATCACTATGACCCAATACCTTCAGATCTACTTCTAACTTCTAACCATGCCTTCGCATCTATCTATTACTTCTCAAAAACTTAAGACTGACTTTACACTTAGAGCCTCACTCTATTTATACAATCCCATGGTCCGCGGACCATGGGTAGGTCGACACACTTTACATTAAATTACATTATCTTAGGGCGGACAACCCTAGACTCTTGCACTCTACGCCTACATTTTGCGGGGTCCTTACATTACACTTGACCAAAATTCGAGCTTTAAGCCCCAAAAACCTGCTATGGGGGGATTCGCTGCCCAACATGGGGTGTGTGCTTTGCGGATTGTAAACTTTTCAAGATAGGATGGTCTTGGTTGGGTGACTTGAGGTACGTGTTATTCCTTCTCCTCTTTAATATTTGTTGTTGGATGCACTAGGTGAACATCTAGAAGGACCTTCCCAGACCTAAGGTAGATTTCTTGGATTTCTACAACATAAGTTTCATAAGTAGTTTCTCCACAATAGACTGGTGGAGCCTGTTTCTTATTGGGATTTGGATTTGGTTGGGAAATATATTTTGGCTTCTTTGGAGGAATGTTTGGGGTGCTTGAGATTGCTAGGGAGGAGGAATTAGGGTAGGTGACTGGGCTATATGAGGCCTCCATCCGTGTAATCGATTACCCCATTGAGGAGTTTGAGTAGGATATGGATGGAAGGGGGGAGTAACATTTTGAGGAGGATACAGGAAAAGAGTGAGCATAGGCCAATATGAAGGGTTAGGATGAGACCAAGGTTGATAATGAGAATTATAATAAGAATTAAAAGGAGAGGGGGGCTTAATACCTTGTTGGAACTACTTAGGGGCTTGTGGCCTCTTTTGGTTAACAAATCATAGTTACTCCATGCTCCCTTCTTCTCCCTAGTACGCAAACTTCAAACTTGGAAAATATGGACACTTATAAGTTGTGTGGTTCTCCTCACATACAAAGCATATTTCTATGCCATTTAAAAGGAATTCATTCCTAGGATGTCTTTTAATGTATTTAGGGTAGAATACGGCTAATTAATTTTCTACTTCCTCCTATTTTCTCTTGATTTATAAGGTTTCCATATGCATGGAAAATTTATGTAATATTTTTATCTTCATGTCCTCTAGCATACCTCATATCTTATTTTTAGTGATGAAGGAGGAGGAAGAGGGACTTACCAAAATTTTGTTTTCTCTACCTCTTTTTCTAGGAGCCCTTGAATGATTTTTGAATACGTATTCGGTATCATCATAAGTAAGTGGGTATATGTCACCAATGGCTATTAGGTTGAGTGCTTCCATTAGTTCTTCTATGGATCCTCATATTAGGAATTACTTCAAGGAGTCTAGAACGAAGGTGAAATTATGTTCCCTTCTATTACTCAACTAAAATATTTCCTCAAAATATTCCAGAGACTCATTTTCTCCTTAGATAATTCTAAATATCTCGTCTTTGGTATCCCTTGCTCTGTAATAATCCCAATACTTATTGTTGAAGGCTTTTTGCATTTTTTCCTATGTGCTGATGATGTCTCCTTCTAGGCTCATAAACCATCAAAGGGATCCACCTTTACAAGTGGAAGGGAATAATTTGAGCTTCCTCTAATCAGTTTTAGAGTCATAAGTCTTGCATACTACAACAAAATCGAACATGAAAGTATCTAGATATTTTGAAATCAAACTGTAGAACTGTGGTTAGACTAATGGATTAATGTTTTTTTTTTTTTTTTTTTAGCCTCTCCATATGTTCCTCTAATAGGAAATTTGAACACTTTTGGTTTTCTATCTACATCCATGGTATTGGTTGGGTGTGAATGTCCTTCTCCTTCTACAAGCTCCTCAAAGATCCTCACTTTCTCTCCAAAAAGGGCCTCAAAGGTCTTTGTGGACAGGGAAGTGGAAGTGGGCATTGTTGGTAAGAATTTTCCTATTCTATCCCTATTTGTTCGAGGCATATAAGAAATAAAAGTATATATTTTTTTTTGTATTTTTTGAAAAGAATATTCTAATATGTTTTTTTATTTTTGTAGGAGATGAAATGAAAGAAAGAGCACATCAACTAAAGAAAAATACAATACATACTTTGACACTTCCATGGTAATGATGACAAAAACTGATGGACCTCAATATTGTAGCAACAATGTTGCAACTCCCAAGAGTCTCAACTTGAATTGTCAACTCAAAATTTGTACAAACTTAAAGGGGGCCAACAATGTATGTGCACTGTTGGTCTTCAAATATGAATTATAGAATTCACCCTTTTCCCACATTAATTGTCAAATCGGGGCTCATCTGGTTATTTCAAGGCTACCATGCAAGGTTTATGCAGGCCATAGTTTCCCTACCTAGCATTGAGCATTCAATCCACAATGTAACAATAATAAATAATAGTAACAACAAATTAGGATTGACAACAACACAACTTAATGAACCATTACAGGGATAACGAAAAAAGCATAAAAAAAATAAATCTACACACACAACACTAATCCAACATCACCAAGTCAGGAGAGTGGGCCCAACTCCCTGATCAGGGCTATGGAAAAGGATCAAAGACTAGTTAATACTTAGAAGATCAAGATTACATTAATAAAAATGAAAATACAGGAGTCTGTTATTACATTCTCAGAACTCTCGTGTCTATCTCTAGCGGTGATTACTTTTCTAGCCCCATAACCTTACTTATACATTTCAATATTACAAAGATAGTATCAACGATTTCCAGAGATTACGATAGTTGTCTACCTACAAATACATAGCAATCATTGAGACATAAACAAAATATGAAGATAACAAATACATTGTTCCAACAAACTCTCTTTGGTGGAATCATCGTTACAACCAACATCCTGTGTTTAGTGTTGCGAGCTCATCAATAACCATACATTGAATTGTAGTCTTCTCATCTTCACCCTTTTGAATATGTAAAGAAACCTAGGTTAGCAAGTCACATAAGCAACGTTCCCCTAGGACTATGATTCATTGATTAATAACTCACAAAGACATGAAAAATAGATATACCTTCGTGCTTGAGATACAAATTAACCTTGCAAGCACATGAAGTAGGTGACAGAAAGGGGTAACAAGGGAGGTAAAAGTAGGAAAATTTAGCAGCCAACATCTACCCCCAACTAGCTTTTCTACATGTCCTCATGCAGCTCATTTTCTATGCAGGTCTGGGTTGGAACCACTGTGGTCGGCATGAAGCTGTGTAAGGTCATATCTCATGGCCATTTTTGTCCTGGGAAGTTTGAAACCATCGGTATGAATGATGTCCTTCCACCAGTCTTCTGCTATCACATAGGATGGTGTGTACTACTCATAAGGCAACCAAATAATGGGAAACTGAAATCTCAAACGTATCCACTGGGTCCCAAAGTGTCATATGCATGCGATGTATCACAGAATTTGCTCCAAAGCTCGAATGAGATTAGGGGCCCCAAAAGGTTCACATGCCCCGACTTCTGATGATGACATCATCCAACGTCTCTGATAGGTGTCTCAAGCTTCCTCTTGACAAGTAAGAATATTCCTTGTACACATTTCAACACACCATTTCTGTGTTGTCAACATCTAATCCTTTCATCCTTCAAACTGCATAAATGTGTGATGTCTATTATAAATATCCACTGATTGACAATGTTCCATTATGATCACAAGTGGTCAATTTGCTTGATTCTCTTTGAACATGTCGAAGGATTTCTTCCATTTAACATGATTGATCATGAAGGAATTAAATGCTCTTAGTTGAATGTCTCCCACATATGGCACTGGATTGAACGACTAATCATTCTCTAGGATGTAATTGTGCATGTAGAGTTCGCACATCAAGTGTTGGTTCAGTAGATTATGAGTTCCGAGGATCCTCAGGAACTTTATAGGGTCTTCTATATCATGGCTAATTTCTTGATGGGTACTTTCCAGACACAGAAATAGATATTCCTCGTGAAGAAATAAAGCATAGCTATTAGCAAGACGTCGGAATGCCATTACCTGTTGCGTTAGGGAAAACATTTCATCTTTGTTAGGATTCAATAACTGCACTTTCCCTTGTAATTATTTAATCTTTTTCTATTGTTTTTCTTCTTCCTGTTTAGCTTTCCCTATCTAGGTCACATGATCACTATCACTCTTGCTCCTTTTTCCCAAATTCATTTCATTTATTCCCAATGATCTTTGAAAGAGATAGATCCCCGTTGAAGACGAGATGCAGTGGTTTTCCATTTCTGAATCTTTGTGGTCAGCAGAAACTCTCGAGTCTCAAACAAATGTAGAAATGACTCAGTCTGTGTGGCTACCAAGGTTATCATCCTCTCTTCAGTTTGTACTACTGACGAAGCTGTTTTGGCTTCGAAATTCATGGAAAATTGACTGATGTTCCTCTTTTTCCTTCTCGTCCATCTCCGCAAGTGTAATACTTGTCTCCTCAACTTGATAATTTCCATTTTTAATTGCATGTTTTCCCTAAACAATGACCGGTACTGATCCTAGATGGGGGCCTTCCTTTTTTCACATTGTTCAATGAATTATTTCTTAATAATTACCTCCTACATTGATCTCACTCTCGGTGTTGGGTTTTGTGTATTTACATCAACGAACTCATCTGTTGGTTCTTTTTCTACTCTTCTTTCTTCTATTTGTTCAATAACTCGGGGGGGCAGCTCAAGTGCCTTCTTCTGTAGGCCCCGATACCTCCACATTTCCTCCAAATGGCTCAGGAGCCAATGCAGGTCCCTTAAGAGTAGTATCATCAACATTTTCTTCCTGTGGTTGTTTTGTTGCCCTATTTTCTCCTTCCACTTACTCAGAAATTGATTCTAGACCTTGGGGGTTAGAACCAATAGCCATGTCTCTTTCCAACTTCTCGGGAGGTGACAATGAAACAGTGCCAACAAAAAATTCTTCAATTTGCTCACCAGTCGACATTGGTTCTTGTGTAATAGTGTCGACAATGATTTCTTCAATTTTCTCACCGATTGAAGAAGAAGATGAAGGCCCCAAGATCTAGAAGATTGAAATGGATCTTGGGAGGAGAGACCCCCAAGATCTGAAAACTTGCATTGCCAGAAGAAAAATAGGAGAATGCCCAATAAACAAAACCACAAAGAAACTTTTTTTATTAAAACCGATAATAACTGTAAAGGCTACATTGTGGCGGACAATCTGTCCTTTTACAAAATGTGACTTGTTACTTATAGTATTTTTCAGTTACAATACCACGGGTCAATTCCATGGGTGAATGAATACCATGGGTGGATTTTACAATACCACGGGCAGATGCCATTTACAATACCATGGGTAAATTCCATGGGTGAATGAATACCATGGGTGGATTTTACAATACCACGGGCAGATGCCATTTACAATACCATGGGTAAATTCCATGGGTCGATGAATAATATGGGTGGATGAGTACCATGGGTTGATGCCATTTTCCATTCGAATCATCTGGTGTCAGATTGACGGCCAGATCTGATCGCTAATTGTATATCGGCAAGATAAATGGAATCGCGGTAGCAAGTGCCGATAGTGTATTTTGATCGGGGAAGTAGGCAAATCCGACGATTCTATATGCACGAGTGTATGGAATTTTAAATCTGAATAAAGGATTTCGAAGCAGAGTTTAATGAAATCCCTTTGTATTCTATAAAGTGTGGACCGAGTCCTTAAGACTAAAATATATACATATGTATTTCGATAGTCGCATATTGGAAGGAAAATGGCAATGAGGTATATATGTATGACTGTTGATTAAGCCATAGTGATTGCGATGGAGGTATAGCCTCAGGAAACATGACCAGGTTGTACAGTAGGTGAAAAGGTATGGTTTGTAGTTAATTCCTTTGTTAAAGGGTTTTATAAGGATAAGCGCTGAATGAAGGTTTTTATATGTTAAACATCTATTAACCATGTTATGAGAGGGAATTTTATGTATAAGTGGTCGATGGTTAGCTTAAAGGCTACGAAGGGTTTTATCATCCCGATAGAAGGAATTAGAAGGAAGGACTTGATACAGTCTTATATAAGGATTGAGAGTTGTTTAAAGCCCGATAGGAGGTATTGGCAGGGTGATTGAGTTCTGAAACAATGGAACTGTAAAAGGGGGCCTTAACCATCTTTATGATCAAATGTTGACCTAGTAGGTCACATAAATTCCTGGGAAATGGATTTATGCATGAATATGCACACTGTGGGTATGCGCTGGTGAAACCCTGTGTCAAGAATAATATTGAGAGTAGTAACAACATTTTATTATATATATGTATATATATTATTTAATATTTTTTTTAAATCAAAGGTGCAGAGGAAGATTTTTTTGCACAAACAATTTCAAAACCAGAGTTATCAGAGAAATTCTTAATAAAGGAGTCCCTAGAAGCTGGATGGTGGTACAATCTAAGGCGATGTCCATTTACAAACAAAGGAGTATGTGCCTCATCGATTGTTACAAGTTTAATAGTCCCATTATCAAACACAGTGTCAACTTCATATGGTCCCATCCATCTAGAGCAGAGATTTCCCTTAAAGTCCTTGAACCGAGAGTCATAGAGTAATGCCCAATCTCCCTTTTGAAACACCTTTTTCTTGATGAATTTGTCGTGCCACTTGGTTTTCTATTGTTGGATTGCAACAATATTCTGTACAAATATCAAAGGAATTTCATTTAACTCATTTAGTTTTTCTAGTTCATTTTATGGGTTGCTAAAAGATCCAAACCTAATTCAAGATCTATCCTAAGAATCTTAATTTCGAATTCCACTAGAAACAAAGCATATTTCCCATAGACAAGCTCATATGCTGAAAATCTTGTTGTATTCCACCATGTCGTTCTATACACCCAAAGTTCTTCAGGAAGTTTTCGGCCCACTTTTGGCGATGGTTTTCTACACTCCTTGTGAGGATATTCTCTAGTACCTTATTTGTGCTCTCGACTTGACCATTCGCCTAAGGATGATATGGAGATGTCACCCTGTGTTTGATTCCATACTTCTTCATGAGCACTGCTATTAGATGTGATGTGAACTACGCCCCTCCATCTGAAACTATCTCTCTAGGAGCTCTGTATCGAGCGAAAATTTCTTCGAATAAAAAGTCTGAGACAACCTGTTCTGTGGTTTTTGCGATAGATTTGGCTTCTACCCACTTTTTCACATAATTTGTGCAGTCCAGAATGTGAAATTTTTGATATGAAGGAGGATTGAATGACCCAACGAAATTGATAGCCCATTTCTCAAAGGGCTCAAGAACTAATTGAGGTTGTAACGACATCTCATATGACCAACCAGGCTGACCCATCCGTTGGAAACTATTGCACCCTCAAACATATTTCCTTGCATCACGAAAAATAGAGGGCCAATAGTACACCATCTGCAACACCTTATGACTTGTCTACTTGTCCAAAAAATTCCATCCATAAGGGCCATTGTGGGAAGCTTTCAGAACGTCATAAATTTCATCCTCACCTACACAGTGCCAGATTTTCTGATCAGGTCCTGTATAGAAGAGGTATCCCTCTATCCATGAGTAACGAGCATTATGATGGATGATTTTTCATTGCTCCTTGTATGGAAAATGATGAGGTACTTTTCTTGTAGCAAGATAGTTAGCAATATATGCATATCACGAAGTGTGAGTAGAAATTGCAAAGAGATGTTCATCCAGAAAACTATCCTTTGTAGGAGTATCTTCATCATTAGTATTCAGCCCAGACTGGAAATCTGCTACTTACCTTTTCCTAGTTTATCTACAATGGTAATATCAAATTCTTGTATCAATAACCACAATCTTGTAATTCGACCAGGAGTTATGGGTTTATTCATCATTTACCTTATGGCTAAGTGACCAATGTGCACGAAAGTGGGATACCCTATAATATAATGTCGAAATTCATTAATAGCATAAATAATAGCCAAAAACTCTTTTTCAGTTATCGTATAGTTTAGTTCAACAAGGGTTAGGGTTTTGCTGACATATTAAATTGCATACGGTTCCTTGTCCTCCTTTTGTCCCAAGACTTCCCCTACTGCTGTATGAGAATCATCTATGGAGATTTGAAATGGGAGTTTCCAGTCAGGACCACATAATATTAGAGCTTTACAAACTAGTACTTTGATTTCCAAGAAAGTTGCTTCCCATGCATCTGTCCACACAAATTCTGTATCTTTAGGTAATAATTGGAAAAATAGAAATTCTATCTTAGAAATTTTTTCTATAAAATGTCTATAATAGAAAGGATAACCAATAAAGCTATGTACTTCCATTGGTGTCTTTGGTGTAAGAAAATTTAAGATTACCTCTACCTTGGTAAGATCAACCCGTATTCCAGCAACTGAAAGCAAGTGCCCCAAAACTATTCCTTCTTCCAGCATCATATGGCATTTTATTGTGCTAATAGAGACATGTGTATTTTTGCATTGTTTAAGTACTTTCTCTAAGTTTTCCAGACCTTCTTTGAAATAATACCCATATGGGGTGAATTCATCCATGTAGATCTCAACACTACCATTAACTAGATTAGAAAAAATCCCCAATATTTCGCATTGAAAGGTAGTGGGTGCATTACAGAGGCCAAATGGAAGGACTCGGTATGCGGAATTTACCCAAGGGCAAGTAAATATAGTTTTATCCTGATCCTCAGGAGCTATCTGGATTTGGTTATATCCACTAAATCTATCTAGAAAGGAGAATAAATTATACTAGGCTAATGTATCAAGGACCTGGTAAATAAAGGGTAAGGGAAAGTTGTCTTTTTGAGTTGCTTTATTCGATTGCCTGTAATCAACACATATCCACCACTTTCCATTCTTCTTCATAATAATGACTAGTGGGGATACCCATTGGTTATCTAAGATTGGATAAATAAAGCCAACATCTAGTAGTTTCTGCAATTATTCTTTGACAATGTTCTTTAAGGCAGGATTCATCCTTCTCTGTGGTTGTCTAATAGGTCGAAATTATTATTTTATGTATATGTGATGGGTACATAAATCACCATGGATCCCTTTCATATATGTATATTCCGATTTGAAGGCTTCCTTCTGATCCTGAAGGACTTTCAACAATTGTTCAGACTAGGAAGGTGAAATATTAGGATTAACATTCAGTGTTTTCCCTAGATCGATTTCTACAAGAATACTATTATGGGGTACAATGACAAGAACGTTTTCAACTTCGGTTTTTGGTTCAATGGTTTCCTAGATGGTGCAACTCATAACAGATTCTAATAACTGGTGTGTTGAATCAGAAACATAGTTGGGACTATTAATAAATGTGCTAATAGCATCATCTTCCATTTCATCCTTAAAACAAAGGGCTTCACCAATGGTAAGAATCAATAGCATATCTTCATTTTCAAGTTCAGGCTCCTCCGTAGGTGGAGATTTTTGTATTAAGGTAAATCTTGGTTTAACTGATGAACTCAGTTCTGCAGGGGGGTAAAGGATAAGGTTCTTTGTGATTTCCCCATTGGATATTACCATATTTCTTGATCAACACCCAATATAAGCATCTATGGTCACAAGCCAAGGCCTTCCTAAAATCAAAGGATGTCCCCTGGCTGGAGATTGAGTATGCAACACCAGAAGATCAACATGGTACTACCACAAATCTACAGAGATAATCACATCTTCTAACTTCCCTAATGGTCATACAGTGGATCTGTCTGCAAGTTCTAAGATTGTAGGAGTTGGTTTAAGGTCATGTACACCCAGTGTAAGTGTAGTTGATGATGTTATAACATTAATTGCAACCCTTAGGTCTAGAAACACATTTTGGATTTAAATTCCATTAATATGTACTGTAAGAATCGGGTTCCCTTGATCTCCATATTTAACAGGTGTAGGCTTTCACAACATTATGTCTGATAATTTCCCCATGACATGGATAGTGAGTGGGTCCTTTGGTTTTCTTCCTGGCTTCTTAGAACAAAATTATTTTATCATTTTGGCATAAATCGGTACATCCTTCATAGCCTGAAGTAAAGGGATCTTGAAAAATAAGTTTTACAATTATCCCAAAAAGTCAAATTCAGGATGAGGAATTGGTTTTCTCAAGGATAGTCTCTCAAGCTAAGGTGTACCAGTCTGACATCCTCGAGTGATAATTGCTTGAGTAGGGGGTTGTTGTTCCATGGGAACTTGCATTGAACCACACCCGGTTGTTCTAGAGGAATTCCTAGGTTCTGATTCTAAGGTTTCATCATCAATATGTTCAACAATTAACGGTGAAGTCTTAGTATTTACCACCTGACCGGACCAAATATTTAATTCATTACATTCTGTGGTGGAAATATTATATGGAGGAAGGTTGAGTGTATTAACCTATTGATCCCCCCTATTATTTGGGCTCGGGTTGGATTGAATAGGTAGTTGTGGACGAAGAGGAGGATTACTAGTGGATGCGTTAGAGGGAAGTTGTAACTGTTGTTGTGGCATAGGCTGTGAGAATTGTCCTAAAGGAAGAGAAGGTGCACACCAACTCTAGGACCATGAAGGGGTTGGATCAAGTTGGGGAGACCATGATTTTCATGGCATTGGATATTGATAGTATTGCGACCATGAAGGTGAAAAAGGTTCAAACTAGGGCCCAAAATTAAAATTATTAAAGTACTGAGAAGGGTCTTGAGGCATACCTTGATTTATGTGTTGTGGTCATGTTTTCCATGGTATCTTTGATCCTAAGAAGTAAAGTTGATCTACCTCTTCATTTTCTCCCAGAAAAACTGCCTTCAGCTGAGGAAGAGATGGATTCATGCTTGTAGAATGACTCCACTCACATATTGCACAAGCTTTAATTGAATTGTGTGGGCATTCCTTGAGTGGGTGCTTCTTTTTCCATTGAGGGTAGAAAATGGATATTTCCTTCTTGGCTTCCATTTGTTTATGTTTTTCCTGTAGAACATCCAGTTGTGAGGAAAATGTGCTTAGAATATCATTCCTCAAATTATCCAACAAGTTTCCAATTTCTACTTTTGCGACCCCACTGTTGGATGTATTGAGCATTCATACTCCTTTCTTATGCCTCGTAGATCCACATGAACATTTGATGCACAACTCATAGATGGTGTCGAATTCTTCCTTTGATATATCTCCCTTTCCTACCACATTCAGGAGTTCCAAATATTCCTCCCTTAGTGCCCGAAGAAATATTATCTTTAAGATATCCTTATCCAGATCACTATGGCCCGATCTTTGCAAACTGTATTTGAAGCATTCCACAAATTCCTCCATGTTCTCATCCTCTTTCTGCACAATCTTAAATATTTCCTCCTTAATGTCTCAGGATTTGTAGTAGTCCTGATATTTTTCAAGGAAAATTGTCTTCATGTCATCCCATGTTGTAATAGATTTCCCCCCTAAACCCATAAACCATCTCAAAGTTGTTCCTTTGAAAGAAGCAAGGAATATTTTCAATTTATGAGCATCATAAATATAATCATATCTCCGACAGACAACATCGAATTTGAAGAGGAATGCGTATGGATATTCACAAGAAAGACCATGGAAATTAGGTAATGTTTTCAAAGGAATATGTTTCATAGGTGCATCACCTCTAATATCTCCAATTGGGAACTCGATTATGGAATTTGTATGAGCCATGAATATCTTCCAATATTCACTTGGAATCCCAAAAATGATATCTAATATAATGCACTGCGTAAATCCCCCATACTTAAAATCTCAATGGGTTCTGGTTGTTCTATAACGCGAGGTTGAGGTTGTCTAATAGCACTTCCTCGATCAAATGGTGGAGTTAATTCCCTCGAGTATCCCTCTTTTTCTTCTGAACTTGCAATGCTAAATTCCTCAGATCCTCTACTTCCTATTTCCTCTTCCCTAAATTCTGCTTCTACTATTGGGGGAGGTTCTCGTTGTGAAACTGACTATCCTCCAAATTTCGTATGAGATCTAACCCTAACAATAGCTCAGGATGATGCTCCTGACTCAGCCCTTGAAATGATTTCTTGGATATAGGTAACTCTGCCTAGATCTTTCCTTCCTCTTTTTTGGGGTCTTCCTCTACCCCTTTTATTCATGTCTCTGTTCATGCAATCAGAAAGAAAAAGAAAAACATTCAAACAAATCTGAAGCTTAAGACTTGGAACAAGGTAGAAACTTCCCTTCCCAAGATGAGGGAATGGCCCCTAAAAAGAAAGCAAAAGGAAGCGAAACAATCCAACCATAAAATTGAAGCCTAGGACCTAAAACAGGGTAAAAAATTCTCTTCAGAGGATGAGAAAGTGGTTCCTAAAAGAAAAAATAAATTGAAATAACCAAAGAAATCTAATGCTCAGGACCTAGATCAAGTTGAAAACTTCCCTCCCCAAGACGAGAGAGTGGTCCTAAAATATAACAAGAAATCAAAACAACCAAAGTGATCTAATGCTCAGGACCTAGAATAGGGTGAAAACTTCCCTTCCCAGGATGAGAGATTGGTCCTATGGTCAATATTGGTCATACTTTCTCACCTTCGATAGCCTCCTCGGCAACAGTGCCAAAATGTTGGTGTTCAAATATGAATTATAGAATTCACCCTTTTCCCACATTAATTTTCAACCCGAGGCTCATCTAGTTATTTCAAGGCTACCATGCAAGGTCTATGCAAGCCACAGTTTCCCTACCTAGCATTGAAGATTCAATCAACAACGTAACAACAAGCAATAACAATAACAACAATTAGAGTAACAGAAAATTAAGATTCACAACAACACAACTTAATGAACCATTACAACAATAAAGAAATAAGAATAACATAAATAAATCTACACACACACACCACTAATCTAATAGCACTTGGTCAGGAGAGTGGGCCCAACTCCCTAATCGGGGTTGTGGCAAAGGATCGAAGACTAGTTAATACTCAAAAGACAATGATTGCATTAATCAAAATGAAAATACAGGAGTCTACTATTAGATTCTGAGAAATCTCGTGTCTCTCTCTAGCAGTGGTTACTTTTCTAGCCCCATAACCTTACTTATACATTTCAATATTACAAAGGTAGTATCAACGATTTACAGAGATTATGGAAGTTTTCTGCCTACAAGTACACAAATATCATTGAGACATAAAAAAAATACAAAGGTAGAAAATACATTGGTCCAAGAGAATATCTTTGGTGGAATCATCGTTACAACTAACATTCTAAGATTAGTGATGCCATGTCATTGGTAACCATACGTTGAATTGTAGTCTGTTGATCATCACCCTTTCGAATCTGCAAAGAAACCTGGGTTAGAAAGTCGCATAAGCAACATTCCCCTAGGAATATGCTTCATCGATTAATAATTCACAAAGACATTAAAAATAGATATACCTTCGTGCTTGAGATACAAATTAATCTTGAAAGTACATGAAATAGGTGAAGGAAAGGGGTAAACAGGGAGGTAAAAAGTAGGCAAATTTAGAAACCAACATGCACTACGAGCTATCTCTTCCTTCACTAAATTTTATGTAGTTGGAAGTATTGGAACAAAATATAGTTGTATAAAGACCAATATAACTATTCTATGCTAAAGGAAAATTGAAATTGTAGGAAATGAATAACAGAAAGTACAACAACATGCAAACCTAAGGCATTTTGTGCGAGTTTCAGATGCGAGTTGCAAATTGCTACAAGAGTCCCTATTTTTCTATAGGAGATAGCCCAACAAGTAGGGGAACATGATAAATGCAAGTTTGGAAGGAACATAAGCTAAGGAAAACTTGTAAAATCATAAAATACATGTGTCCAAGGAATCACATAAGCTTGTGGTTAGGTTAATCTAGAAAAGTGCAAGGTTGTAGGGTTTCATGCAGTTGCAAAATAGGCGATAATGAATAAACAACAAATAGTGAATGATTGATAACAAATAAACAACAGTAAATAAGGTGAACCAAATTCCTAAATAAGAATGACATTTGAACATTGTGACCACTAAAAATATCATCACCTATTCCTAAGATAATTTGCAAGAAACTATTGCTCATAAACTATCTAAATAGGCATGCATACAAGTAATGTCCAGGAATAAATTATAGATATAAACAAATGCATGAACATAAATGTTACAAGAGGTATATTAAGCACCTAGGGTGGTCCCTAACCCAATAAAACTCAAAACCATTATAATAAATCCTAAGTAAGAGCTAAAATCAAATATAACTTCCATTAACTGAAAAGTTGCTTGTACATGGAAAAAGTTACAAAACTTGAACTCTAAACTTCTCCTAATGCCCTACTCTATTCTTTTACTAGTCCTACTTGTTCTACTGGGATATTCAAGCCCCCTATTTATATAATATGGGTAGGGGGAAACCTATTTTAGGGGAGGACTGCATTCCCTCCAAAATCCCTAAAAAAATGGATCATGTTTCCCAGGTCACCACACAACAATACGAAGGACTATTTATTTTCCTTAGCTATTTGAGTTGGGAATATTTTGTGGTATAAAGTAGGTCCCACAAATATATCTAGCTAGATCTCCTTGAATTTTTTTCAAAATACCTTTAATATCTTGCACAATAATCATGTTAGGCACATAACGTATAAAAAATCTCCTTGACCCTCCTAACAACTTGTTAAGATAGGAAAGTGTTATTAAGTGCAAAAAGGAAGGTTTAATGTATCCTTGATGTGCCTAGGAGTAGTTATATGGGTGTTATGTTTTACTTATTTGGGAGGCCCATCAATGGCATGGGGAATTTTCATTATTTATGAGCTAAATGTTTCTTAGACTATTACGTTATCTTGATATTTATTGGGATATCTGAGGTTTGTCTTGGCAATTTTTTCTAGGATATTTTAAACTATAAATATGGTACAAGACCATTAACTCAAATAATAAACTAAATTCCCTAATATATATTGGTAATGTCTTGTTTTCACGTCAATGTTTGAGAGAATATGAATGATTTTATTGGGTTTCATTTGATCCTTTGGCATCATTATTGGCTTGTTTTCCAAGCAATATTTCATGGATTCAAATACATATAAAACTATGCTAAAAGGGGACACTATGATGCTGATACTTTTGCTCTAAGTTTGAGCTCCAAGTGCAAGAAATTTGATATATTTTCACATAATTTATGTCCTTTACATGATAATTTGGTTAAACATTCTCACCACACTTGTATTCATAATATTATTGTATGCATTTTTGAATGAATTTGAGACATTTCAATAATACATTCACTATAATAACATTTTGAACTATCACCTATAATATCTTAAATTCTACTTCTGCATCTTATGTTCAATGGTGTTTGTAATGCTTATTGCAAAGATGGCACATTCTAGACATGTTAAAAGGATCAATGGATGAAGTTGAGTAACTATTTTGGAGGTTATTTTGTTGTTATATGTCCATCATACACATAAACATAGCATGACATAATCTTCATGTATTATGTTGCTAGTGTATTAGATTATAGTTAACACAATAGTTAACTATTGGTTCTTATGGCTAATGTGCGAGGCATTTCTATCTTTGAGATCCTTTGTTGAGTTGTGATGATGATGTAATATATATAAATAAATGTGCTTGAATGGTGATAAATATATTGTAAATTCCGATACGCCTAATTTCTCTTGAACCATGCAAATTGTTCTCTCATTACATCTCTACTATATTGACAACATTAAGGATATTTGAAATAAGCTAAAGTAATAATTGTGGAATAATCAAGTACATAGAGTAACTCTTTTCATTTTATTTATGATATTTTTATTTTGATAAAATAATGAATGAATGGATAAGAAAGCATGGTTTGTAGATTATGTCTCACTCATATGACATTTTGTTTCATGAACACTTGAATTTTTTCCTTGGGAAAGATGCATTTTCAACTTCCAAGTATTACATTGGATAAGTCATCACTAATCCAAATTGAATATATATTAAACTTATTCATCTTGGTAATTTGGTACTCCCACTTGCATTAATGTTTTCATACATTTGGAGATCAAATATCAACTTTCCCTAGTCAATCTCAGTTAGAAGGGCTTTCCCTTCAACTGCTTGAACTAAGTTAGCTTGACTCTTTAAAGAATCATCCTTAGGTTAATAATATATATTCATTAGCCTTATATTGATAGAAATGGACATCAATTTTATAGTTTGTGGCTTGCCTAATAGTTTCTCCTTGGCTCTCTCACTAGGATTAGGAGTTTTTCCTTTAGGTGAGAATTTGTCACAATAGTTCAGTAACTGATAGTCACACAATTTATCATGTAAACTCCAAAATGAGCAAGACAAACCCATCAATATATGGCAATAAATTTTCTAATCCCTTATATAGATAATATTTTAATAACAACAATTTCCTACCAAATTTTAGTATTCACCCTTAGCATAAAATAACCGCTCTCATAGAGTAGTGGAAGAGAAACAGGAGCAATTTCTAAAAACTTGCATTTTGAAGAATCCATATAGCCTATATTGACCTTCAAGTGTACATTTCTTAATAGAATTATTGTGATATTTCATAGAAAAGTATTCAATTTTACATGTTAACCTCTAGAACCCAACCCATCGGATGGATTAGAAGCATAATTGAGAGATATGAAATTCTTGCATTATCCAAAAATGTAGTAGAATTTATCATTGTACTAGCTTGATATCATCACATAGCAAGCATAATTTTGAGAAAGAGAGAAAAACTTCTTGAGAGACGTGGCCATTTTTATGTTACCCATGGATACATATTTATAATATACATTTTTCACAAATTTGGAGGCTAAAGATAAATATATCACTTCAAATAGTGCTAGACATGAACACCTAGCATTCATATTCAAATATTGAGGGTAGGAGGTCAATGCACCACTTGATCTCCACGAATAATTTATAAGTTTCTATCCAAAAATTGGTTTTGTTTCAATTTTGATATTTGATCAAAACCTGATTCAAAAGAATGATTTTATTTTAAGTTAATCTTTGAATCAATAGCTTTTAGAAGTTGTAGCTATTGTGACTATAGAGATTCTTAGGCATTGCATCTATGCACGAATGCACTCTTTCTCCCTTGTTTTCTCTTTTCTTCTAAAATCCAACATGAATGAAGAACAAACTTATGATGGATTTTTCATGGACTTGAAGGCCATTCCTTTCAAAATCCATAAGATTTACATAACACATCTTGAACAAGAAATGAAACTAACAAATAATGCCTTGAAGTAAGGATTATAGGTTTTTCATCCCTGATTCCAATTGTTTGGAGATTTCTTAAAGAATTTGAAATTGCAATTCTCTTTCAATTTATTTTAAGGGAAATCCTCTTTAAATATTTCATGCTTTATGGTTTTAAAGACAAATCTCAACTCTTCATTTCATATATCCTTGTTTTTGAAACTAGGTCACATATCTTGCCATGTTCAATAAAACAAAACAAAACCCATTTGTTCTTAGATTTACTACACCTAAAACCAAATTGAACCAATTGTCTATTTTACAAATCTTATGGGTACATCAAAAAACTAGAAATCATCATCTTGGTAGTTTAAAAATATAGAGAACATCACCTAGGTATTTGATGAAACTTTAGAACTTGATAAGATGCCATAGGCCTTGGTGAATACTTACAAGGAGTATGGATTCCTCAAGGATGTAAAATGTTGAGTCCCAATATATTTAATAAATAGCGTGGGGGTAGAAGATGAGAAGCTATTTTATATCCTATAGAATTTTTTCATCCTTAGATACACTCTCAACTTGCAAAGTCAAAAAAATAATACAATAACGTCAAGGATTCATGATGTGTAGTTATGTAAGGAGTAATGTAGAGTACATAAAATTCAATGCATTATAGTTAGGATAATGAATAATTAAGATAATAGTCTAGTTTTCAATATTTTTGGCCATTTCATGTAGCATATATACTACATGTATAACCATTGTATGGTCCAAACTAGAGGTGGTTTTTCTATCAATGTAATAGGGTTGTGTATAACATCTTACCCTATTAAAAATATTATTATTTTACCCATTTAGAAACCTTTGAATATTTCATTTTCAATGCATGTCTTTCACACACACCAAAAACCCATATTAGATATAAGTATTTCAACCTTGGCCCACTTAGATTTCATTTCTAATGCACGTCTTTGACAAACACCAATAACCTAAATTAAATATAAGTAATTCAACCTTGGCCTACTTTTCTAGCTTGGACATTGAAGTCAATGGCCTAATATAGGCACTAATTACTAGCACTTAATATAAGTGAGGAACACAAGGAGGACATCTCCATGAGTGACATAACTAAAAATCCTCCTCAAGTTTTACTTGTGGTTGGTTTGTTATTTATCAAAATGTTTTTCTTGGAGATACTAGCCCTCTTGGGCTTATATAGTTGGCAAGAATATTAGACACAATAGACCTACAAACATTGACATTATTCATTTTAACAACATTTAGAGTTTATCATGGCCTTGGAGTGAAGATTTGGAAACATTTGTAGTGACTAACGAATCTAACCATTGAGTTTATTACTTGTCAACATTAAGTTGGGGACAATAATATGGGTTATGCTTCCACTTAATGACTTTTTATATATGTAGAGAGTTGTGAGAGACACAAGATACATGGGGACACATGGGGACACATTCAAGTGATGGTGTTCCTGAGTAGTAGGTGTATTTTAAGTAATAACATAAGACCAACTCTATCATATTATTGTCGATGCGACAAACACCCTCCAAAATTTTTCCCATACTCGAATTTTGGACCCTACTGTGGATCTTACGATTGGTCATTCCATAGTCACTTCTTGGTCAACTAATTCTTTTTTAGCTCCCTTCTTGGATTGGAAGTGTCAAAGTCACTTGCTCACACATGCTTAGTTTGCAACAAGTTCATGAGCACATTCTCTTATGCAAACTTGTACAAGCATAACACATTCCATCAATATTGTGCATGTGCGATGTCCAATCCATGTCGACAGTCAATGCACACTAACAACGATAGTTTCTCACATTCTAGTGGTGTTTATACTTCCATTTCAGTGAGTTTTACTATCTATCGTTTTCGCGCACCTTTGTTTTAGCGAGTTTCATTTTCATGTTTTCAGCTGTCAATTTTGCTTGATTTCACTCTAATTAGTGTTGTTTTCATGTTATTTTTTCTCTGGCATGTGTTACTTTCACTATCGTTCACACATCGCAAGAGTCGTCTGCACTTTAGAAATTGTTGTCTTTTCACATGTTAGTTGTTGCACAATGTATATATGGCCGTTATAGTGGTTTCAAGGGGTTATATTTGTGTGAATGAGTTTTTATAACCATGTAAACATCAGTCACTCTCATTCCCAAAACTTTAAGCACCGTCGTACAAGTGTCATCACGGTTGTCACAAAGTGTACCTTTAGTGTCGCACTTGTCGTAAAGTTGTCGCAAAGTTGTCGCATTGAGGGAAATATGTTGTTAACATGTTCCGAATGATCTATGTTATTGTGCCATCAAAGTGTTTCAAGTGTGTGATCACAGTCAAGTCATATAACTGTTCACATCAATCTCTTCGATTCCACACTTAGTCAAGTTTGGAAAACTTCCCAACTGGGCAACCTAACCTCATCTAGCCCTTATAAACTGCACATTGCATAGTCTTAGCCCTCAAGTAGAAACCTTTTCTCTTAGCACTGTGCAATGCGTAGTCTCTGCCTCCCATAACTCTGCATTTCACAACCTCAGTGCTCAAGCCCAGCCCTTGGGTCCCATAAATGCACAATCTTTCTCCCTATCCAAGCCAGAACTATGCATTGCACAGTCTCAGTCCTCAAGTCTCAGTCGTCAGCTTTTGAATTGTGTAACTGCGCAATCACCTGGATTCTTGTCCTTCGAGTAATGTGAATTTCACAATCTCATAGCTCAAGCCTCAACATTGGCTTCCAAAATTGCACAATCATGCCCTCCAACCAGCCCTTAACTACGCATTTCATAGTCTCAAATCTTAAGCCTAGCCCTTGAGCTCTTGAATTGTGCAACTGTGCAATCACCAGGTTTGCTCTTCCTTCCAGAACTGTGTAGTTGGCTAAAATACTGCAATACCCCTCATCCTATCACACTGAGCTCCCAAATTGCAGAGTTTTATTCCCCAGCCCAGCTTGAACTACACATTGCATATTCTCAAGGATAAAGCTTCACCCCTGACTACCTGAGTTGTGCAATTGTGCAGTTACCTAAGCCTCTTTTCCAGCCTGTCAAGCGATTTTTGCTTAGTCAGTGGATCGATATGCACCATGTTAGACTAGGATTTTATCAGAATGATGTCATATTGTGATGAGTGGATTGTAGATGCAGGTACTCTATCATGCTATGGGAAGATTTTTGAAGAATGAGATCAAGAAGGAGGATGTGCTAGAAGACACATATGGAGCTGAAGAGATAAAATGATTATCATGCAAGAAGATGAAGGAACATTGGACTATAACAAAAGATGAAGATGAATATCACATGGAAGAATCCTCATCTTCAATTCGTAAGGAGGAGGAGGAAGAAGAACATGTACCATCTTTTTAAGAAGACACAAAGAAAGAAGTAGCAAGAAGGACAACTTGAAATTGTCACATCATCGTGTAGTCCATGTCATCAATGTCATGTTATGTCCTGTCACAAGTCATCATATGCCACATCATTATCGTGGATTATGTAATTACCTATTCAAAATGTATTGTAAAGTGGAAGTTCAAAGGACACATTCAGAATATGAAGATTCATGTAAAGCTGAAAAGTCATATGAAATCAAACAATCACGAGGGTAGTCAAAGAGTCACAAGGAAGGTGAATCATCAAATCTTGGTCATATATACCCCCTCATTGTATGAACAAAGGAATTTTCACCAGGGTTCTTCCCACAAGGCATTAGAGAGATAAGCTAGTTCTTTTGAGGAGTAAGTGGCTCCAATGCTCCACTATTAGAGCTAGTGATGTTCATTTTATACATGTGTCTTGGAAATTTTACTTCATAACAGAAGCCTTCATGGCCAAGACATTCTTCATGCATGGATTATGAATATTTTTTAGACTATTCTATGGATGTTTGTATTTCAATTTTCTTTCCTTTGTGCTAAATTATTTGAACTATTCCAGTTATTTGAGTACTTACCATATTGAGAATGTGTTTATAATTGTGGTTATTGTTGTTCCATCCTTGTGGAATATTTTGCAGGATACTAGAAACATATTTCTCATTCATTGGTTGTAATGACCGTTGCATATTTTGTGGACTATTTCACTGGATGTCCGACGGATCCTTCTCGTTTGTGTGTGTCTCTATTTGGGTGGTACTATTACCTCTCTCTTAGAGGCTCACTTTACTCTTTTCCTCCATAGTATAAGAACTTTAACATACTTATGACCGAACACTCACTAGGAACACTTGCTTTTCGAAGGCACACACATGTTCTTCTCTATTGCTGACAGTTAGAGCTAAAGAAAATCTATAAGAATACATGGCAACCGAGCTGATACTCCGGATGAGGCTCCTATTCCAAACGATGTGAAATATAACTGGGACTTCGCATTGAGAAGAACCCTTAGTTGACAGATTTCCAACACCATTAACACATACTTAAAACTAATCTAAGTGTTATCTTATCGTCCTTATAATGATTAATAAATCTAGCTATTAAATTTGTTATTCATTATTATTAAATTAGAGATTTTAATATAAGTTACACTCCAACTTAACAAATTGTTATACCTATACAGAGTTGTGATGAAACTAAAACAAATGACATGCATGAGTAACCTGTGTAATTTAAGTAATAACATAAGACTAACACTTTCCTACCAAGTGTTATCTTCTCATCCATAAAACAACCTAGTCCAAATACTCTCTCACTGCACTATGTACTAGCCATGAGGAAAAGTTTTTTATGTGTAAAATGTATTAACATTATATTGGTTAAATACATGGAGATATATAAGGAATGTGTCTTAAAACAATCTAATATTTCCTTAATAATTTCTCTCATGCTCAACTTTAAATTTTATAATTGGTTTGAATTTAGATATAATTAATTAATAAAACTTTCATTTTTATATGGAAAATTTATAAGTTCAATTTTTTTTAGGGTTCACTTCATATATTAGGAAACAAAATGCATAAATTATAAGATAAGTTTACAAATAAATAAAATTATAATATATAGAGAAAAATCAATAACATTATGAAAAACCAATATAATTATTAATAAATCTTTAGTTAAAAAATATATTATATTTTAAATTTATAATTAAATAATTATAATATATTTAATATTTTCATTTTCATTTCTCTTATAATAATATTTATTGACGTTGATTTTGATTAAAATTATAATTTATGAATAAAATTTTCAAATAAAATATATAAATTATAAGATCAAATTTACAAATTATGTAACAATAAAATGGAAATGAAAAACCAAATTCAATAACATTATCAAAATCCAATATAACTCATGATGAACCATTCATTAAAAAATATATTATATTTTAAATTTATGATTGGATAATCCTAATATATTTGGTACTTTTATTTCTCATTATTCCTATAATGAGATTTATTGACTTTTAATAAAAAAGAAATTTATTGACTTTGAATAAAAAAAATTTAACATATAATCTATTTTATTAAAGTAGTAGCAATAATAATAATGGTTTTTTTAAGGAATTTGAGCTACTTAAAATTTTCATCTTAATTTGTAGTATTAGTTAAGATAAATATAGTTCATTTAGATTATTAATTTGATGTTGTCCATGTGATTTGGTTGTTGTTGGATGGAGCACGATGATATGACATCGTTCCGGTTGGATGGAGCATGGTGATATGACATTAAATTGTTATTCCACATTTACTCAACCTACATCCTCTTTTAGCTTTCATTGACATTAATTTCTTGTCAACATATCCACCATTAATCATGCCTAATTTTCACCATAAATGCATGAACAATTTTTCACATGTTGAATATTAACGTGGCATGCCATTTAATCACTTGTTATTGCGTTTGGGAAATGATCCTTCTACCATCAATGCCATTTGTCCAACCATTAGAGTTCCCTAAGTCAATGCCCACACTACCCAAAGCTAGAGTTACCTACACTAACTTTCATTTGCTAAGAGGTTCCCTTCTATGTGTAATCCTTGGCCTCCTACCATGGACATTCCTTCATCATGCATCATTACTTTCTTCCATCACTCAACTTCTTTCCATCGTTAGTGACAATTTTGGAAGATATAAGCCATATAAATGACTTTGAACGGGAACCAGGAATTTCTTATAGGATTGGGACATTGTTTTCATGTGACACTTAGTCATAGGAAATTTACAAGCTTCCATGTTGCATAGTTTTTTTTATCTCCTCTCGTAACGTCTTTACTAGTTCATTGGGGTGTTTGAGTCTACCATTGACTCTTGACTCCCTACTCCTACTTGACATTCATCATTTGATGACAAAAAACTAAGACATTTAACTTTAATGAGTATTAATGTTGTTGTTGACATTTAACTTAAATTATTTCAAGTTTGGATATTCATTCCTAATACCTTATATCGATAATCTTTTGGTTATGGAAAGAAAAACACCACATAACATATTAGGGTTATAAGATTAGGAAAAAAAAAAAACCTATACTATTGATAGTAAAGGTTTTAGTGAAGGTATTGATAGCAAATATTTTACTAAAGGACTTAATGGGTGTTCATTATAACTAAAAATTTTAGGGGGTTATAAATCATAATGAAGGTTTTTTCCCAACACTCTTAAAGTAATAAGGTGCAATAATGTGTATTTATTATACGATGGTGCATTTTATATATATCATAATCCCTAGTGTGTATTGTATACACACTAGTATATATCTATCTTAACTACGAATCTAGCATGCATCGAGAGAGATCAAATCTCTTCGGGTGCAAACCTCTTTTAAAATGAAAAATTTGAGAAAAAATTGCATCCTTCTCATCTCTTATAGATCCCAATGTGTTTGTAGTGGTTCTCTCTCTTTATATATATACAATGTGTAATTTGTATTATTTAAAACTATATATATATATATATATATATATATATACACCTAAAAAAAGACCCAAATGTAAAATAGTAAAACTACAAATATTTTAACCAAAAAAATATTATTATTATTGAATTTTTTTAGTAGTATGAATATTTTTAAATATCACATATTAATTCTATATTTAAAATTGAATGAATTACACATATCCCTCTCATTAATCTTATTTGATACATTTTTAATTTTGATTTTTAACTTTCAATTACGCTTTTTTTGTTTTGTTTGAATATTGAGTATTTTATTATATACAACATTAAAATATATATTTTTAACAGTTTATTTTTATATGCAAATGTCTATGAAGTTGACATCGACATAAATTAGTTAACATAGATCTTCAAATAGTTTATTTAAATTCTATGTTGAAATAATTTTGAAAAATATATGTTTAAACATCTTACTTACACTTTTATTTTTTACTTCTAATTACTTTATATATTTTTAAAGTTGATATGAAATTTTTACCACATTGGGTTGTAATAGCAACAACAAGGCGACCATAGTAAGGTTGGGATTATTGATATTTTATAAAAATTTAATTAAAACTAACTAAACATGCATATTCATTTTTGTTTTTTATTGTAGTGGACATTGATTTTCTATTTAGAGAATATTAAATTTTCATGTTAAGAGGGATACATGTTAACTCCATCTTAGGGCACAAACGAAATTAAAAACCACCCTAATACTAGGTTTTAGATTGCACCTCTCAGTGCAATAATGCACTTACATGTATAATATATTCTAAAAACACTAGAGTCTATTAAACATTTTAAAGGAATTGATGCAAACTATGTATTATTGAATAATGATGTGTATATATTATTGTGCACCATAAAGTCTTGGTATAATGCTAAAAAAATAATGATGACAATAGTAATGGTATATTAGAAGGGAATGATGTTTTTTTGTGTGAAGCTCACCTTTTTATTATTGCATTAGAGTTTTACATGAAATATTTCACTGTACTATTGGTATGTCTGCTGGGAAACTAGACCAATATCATAGATAGAGAGTCTTAAGATTACAAGTGTCCATTTTTAATAGTTTGGAAGACAAAAAGAAAACATAACACATAGACATAGACATGCACGAGAGTAGAATTATGGGAGCTCAACTTGACAAAGTAAATATGACTAAATTGTGATGAAATTGAGCTACCCATCGACAGTTATAACATAGAGTGAAGATTTGTGAAGAGTTGGAAGTGTTGTGAAAAGAGCCACTAGTATGGAGAGCTATCACTAAGCTAGATGAACCACATTGAAATCCATTGGGGCCTCATTGGCCTCAATTGCACCACCCATAAACCTTTGGTTGAGCAAGAAGCATATTCATGATGAGAGGTAGTCTAAAAACATGAAGAGCCATGATGAGAGCCATACCATGAGAAATTGTGATAAAACCATATAGAAGCAGAGCATCCACTAACCATATGCTATTCTAGACCTTCGACATCGATTGTGAGCGACCAGAGAGCTGCCATAATGTGCTCGTCCACCCCATCATCACTATCCCCAAAGAAACAGAGTATAAGCCAAGAAAGTCATGCTCGTAGCAAGGAAAACCCCCTCCAAAAGCCATGAATTACAAGAAACACAGAAGGGGGGAATTAAATTGCCATAATTGAAAAAGTCGATTTTACAATATTGAGACCCAAATTCTATAATTGACTGAGCTTAGTACACAAGGCTGAGACAGAACTGCACCTACAACATGGAGGCCATTACTAGATAATCAAAGAGCTACACATGAGTTGAAGAATACATAAAGATGCCTGCTCACAGAGAGGAAGAAAAACATCCACCATGAGAGACACACCATTACCATGAATCGAAAAGGCTAGGAAAGTCCCCATTTTCCCCATGATGTCAGAGGAGATTGAAAAGTACAAAGTATAACATAAATGATAACACTCCATCTTTGCAAGGATTAGTGCAAACCAATAAAAGGACTAGCCAGTGAATGAATGGAGATAATAAAGAAGGCGAGCACGGTGGGAGTAAGGCAGAAACATTATAGAAACGAGAAATTACCTTGATTGATAGCACGCCTGGTTTGTAAATGGACTTGAGGAAATGTGTGGGTTGGCCATGATACTGCCCATACACAACTCCAATGAATACCAATCCACATCATTATGAATCACCATGATTAACCTATAAGTTACGAGGGAGATATCATACCAAAACATGGACTAAGAGTGTACACCCATTACTATGAAATAAAACCATTTGTGTCAGCCTTCTATGGAATTTGTGCGAGCCAAGTGGTTTTCAAATCCAATAGCGATCCGCATGGGTAATCTAGATGGAATGAATTATCACCCGCGATGGGGGAATAGTCTCGTTGAGAAATATATATATTGGATGACCTTAGCTAAGGTGAGATTTCATGAGGACAACTGAGGTTAAGAGTATAAATATCAGAGTCAAGACCATGATTGGCCAAGAGATCTGCGAGCTTGTTACCAGAGCGGTGAATGTGTGATAACATGGGAGTGGATATGATCTTATGTAGGGATGCTACTTTGGAAATGTGCAATTCTATGCATCGACTTCTTGAAATATTTAATAACGATGATCCACATTGAATCTTTTTCAATATAAATATTATGAGCAATGAGTCTCCCTTTATGAGCAACCAGTGATAGTTATGATGAAGAGAAATGGTGAGACCATTCTCTAGGGTCTAGGGATTTGCTTCATTGTTGGTGGTGAAGCTGAGTTTTCCCATGTACACAATTAGAATTTGTCTAGATCTATTTCTAAAGACCCCATCATAACTAGAAAGTATCAGATTACCACACGAGGCCCCATCGAAATTAAGTTTGATAAAAAATGGCAAAGGAGGAGACCAAGTTGAGGGACTAGCATAATTCAAAGAGAATTATGTCGCTAATGACTTGGAAGATTTCTTAGGGTTGATCCTAAGGAGGTGTAGAAGTTCTTGTTCAATAGGAGGGAATTCCCAGTCCTTAGAGGACCATTGTGAGGTGGCTATAGTTTCTTATAGGTAAAAAAGATTAAGATTATAAAGGACCTCTAGGGAGGACGAATAGTTTTTTAATATTATGGAATTTCATTCTTTCCATATTTTCCAAGTGATGAAAAAAAAGATAAGGATCCAAGCCTGATTAATGATGGGACTATTGAAAGGAGAATTTGATTAGTTTTCAAGATAGGTTGAGATGAAATCTGAACAAGATTGGGTGTCCTAAAGGAGTTGTGTAACCATCCCCAAAATGAAGAAGATAAAGAACAAGTTAAAAACGTGTGATTATTGCATTCTGCTTGATTTAGGCATATATGAAAGATTGAAGTGCCCATGAAGCCTCACTTTTGAAGTTTTTCCCAGGTTAAATTCTTATTTTTCAAAAGAAACTAGAGAAACTGAGTAATTTTGGGATAATTCTTCATGTTCCAGAGATTTGGTTCTATATGATGAGAATGTGTAAGGATTCAACATTCCTCCTTGAGATTGAAGTTCCCTAATGGTCCATTTCCCCACCATAATATATTTCTTCCATCCTATACTGTAATATTTCGAGTGGACAAGATGGGGGCAGAGATTGCTGCTCTTCTACATGTCATCTCGCATATTTAGGAGAATGGATTTTCTAGGTGTGCTAGGGAAAGTTAGTTGAGTGAGGGGACCAGTAGTGGGAGACTAATAAAATCCATCATTGAAGGAAATCATCCATGATCTGTTTAGAGATAACCAAAGATGAAAGCTTGGGCCATTGGTTCCAAGAATCCTCCCAAAGTAAAGTTGTTAAACCATTGTGAACTTCCCATAAGTAGTGATCTTGAATCAAAGTTTTTTTTTGCTAGGCTACATTCCATATGTGAGATCCCTTGATTCCATGTGAAATTCTAAGTAGTTGAGAGGAGTGATGACCCTACACATATTTGTTGTTCCACATTTAACACCACAATATTGAAGTGTTTATTAGCCACCACTGCTAAGTTTTGGAACTTAAGGAATTTCTTAATACTAAAGGGTCTCTTAGACCTATTCCTTCTGCACTTTTTGGAAGGAAAAGCTTATCACGGGCTAATAAAGACCATTTCCTTTCCAATGATGCACCTCCTGAAAGAAAGGATTGATGAATATTGCGAATTTTGTTGAAAATGGATTTAGGGTCTGCGAGGGATGATGGAAAATGGGTGGGAATAGATTGCAGGACATATTTTATAAGGATGAAGTGACTTGCAAGATTTAGGGCTCTAAAACTATAGTAGGACAATGTTACAATAGGTGTATCTTCATCCTTCATGTGTTATAGGATTTTGAATCAATTTTGGCCTTGATCACCTTGCCCCAAAGAGCCGTCTCCTAGTATTTTAGTTACTTTCATTTTGTTGGCATTATGAGATAAGTGTTGTCCTTGATGGCAAACCTCACTGATGACAAATCATAGTATAGAAGGTCAGCAGCAAGGAATTGATGATAAGACTATAAGAAGAAGAGAAAGTTCATACACGCAGGTTTGTTAAGCCCAAGTCGCGTGTACACGCAAGTTGGCTTCAGAAAAAGCGCGTGTATGTGGAAAAGTACCTTTGGTCCATGGTGGTTAGTCCTTGGAAGTTGTGCCTATGGTTTCGGACCATTGTGTCTCGATGGGCGTGTCGATCCCTAGTTTTGAAGTTGATGGTATTGTGTTACTATGGTTTTGGCTCTTGGTATTGAACAAGGCCTAAGGCTATATAAAGGGAAGGAAATCATTAGGCAAGTGTATCTGAAATGTCTTGAATATCTGATGAAGCATTAGATCCAGTATGCAGGGTTATGGGTTGATGATGCATTGCTTGATCTGAGCTAAGGAGAGATCTCACCTGTTGATGGAGAACTAGATCTAAGGAGAGATCGGGATCAAATGGTTTGAAATGAACTATCTTTATGATGCTTATTCTAGATCTACATACTGACGCATGTATTGTTCTATAAGTATTATGAGTATGATTGATGTCTGGTACAGCTGCAAGTTATGAGAAATTATTTTTAGATCTGTACGCGGGTTGTCTTTGGCGAAAGCGCGTATACACGCGGGTTTGATTCATCAAAGTAGCGTATACATTGTAAAGCTTGATATTTGAAGTTGCAGATGGGTCAGATGGTTATTACAGAGTTCTGTGTCTGCTCTGTGTTCTGGTGACAGTGTTGTTAACAGGGTTTCAGTGATTCAGAGTTTGATGATTGTTTTGAGCTTCAATGATAGTTATGGGTCCAGTATGAAAATTGGATGAAAAGTGGCCTTACAGATTATGTGTTGTGCTTCAGTGTATCCAGTCTGAAAATTGATGAAACGTGGTACCTGGAGGTGAGAAGATTGTAGGCAAGCACCTACGTACTAGTATCTAAGCTAGTACAAAAGCTAAAGGAGATCTTTGGAGCATTGTAGCAGGTAGCAGCCTGCGTACTAGTAAATGAATCGGCTAGTACAAGAGCAAAGGGGGTTGTAGCTCCCGTACTGGTATAAGACTGCACCAGTACAAATATTGTAAAAGGATTTTCTTATTAAGAAGAAGATTGAGATGACTTGCAGCAGGTGGTTTTCACCCACATTGGGTTTCCACCTTATATCTTTGTGTTCATGTGTGTGGCTCTTGTGTGATGTTCTGTTCTGTTATTCTGCACCTGTTTACTGTTAATATGCTTAATAATGATCTGATGCATTTACTGAAGATTAAGCTAACTGAATTATAAGATCTCTGGATATACGCGAGTTTCATTAGACACAGTAGCGTGTACACACGGGTTCACTTAATTGAAGTAGTGTATATGTTTCTGAGTATGAAATTGAAAAGTTTGATTGATCTGATAATACTGATTCACCCCCCCCCCTCTCAGTATTATTTCCAACACATTTTTCCATGGACTGTAGTAAAATCATTCTCTATGGAATTTTGAGTAACGGTTGTATTGCCTGATTCAGGTTGTGGTAGAGGATTTACTAGGCAGTATCTAAATAAATGACCATACTCATGACAATGGCGACACTAGAAGGGGATTTCCTCATAATCAATTAGGTGCTCCCCTACAATATCTTCATAGCTCAGGTGAATACTACCTAGTAATGGTTTGGTGAGATCCAAGTATACACAAAGTTGGGCATAAGAGGTGTACCTTCCTTTTTTTGTAATGTCCAACAACATGAAAAATTTCCTAAGTTTATTGCCTATGTGTGCCAAGATTTATGGATCCCAATATTCATGGGGAAGAGAGTAAAGCCCGATCCAGACCACCAGCAAGGTAAAATATTCCTTTTCGGGATTGAATCTGGGAACCTAGGGTTTCATAAAGAGACCTGCCGAGTTCATAAAGTAATGGCCACCTTGAAAGATGTTGTCCAAATATGAAACATTGTTAAATATAACAATAAAAAACCTTTGGGTCCTAGTTTAAGTTCCAAATATATTTTACAGTTCAGTTGTTTCTCATCTAGCTAATGAGAAGCCACTCATAAGCCTAGGGATCGACAAGTTTGCATATTAATGCATTTTCTTTCATATTTTCAACTATTTCACCCAATTTCTCAGCGGAGATTTCTAAAAGAGGCGACCCTTGAGCTTGTAGGAGGGAAGAGCTAGTCGTTGGGGATTTGTTATCCACTGATTCAGAAGGTGAATCTGTTGTTGCCGGTTGTTGCATGTTCAAGCTGGGGTCCACTGACTACAATCATGAGGCAACATTTCCCTATTGTTTGTCGACTAAATTGCTAGATCTACATGCTAGTTGTTGTGAAGAGAAGTTGGCCACTACATTCCTAAAGGAGAGGCCACTGCCGCCCCCCCATGGAGGAACCATGGAGGCTGAAATAGTGGGCATGAGCTTGAATACTAAAACCATAGGGATCAACATTTGTAAAGCAAGTCCAAAAAAGATTGGATTGAGAATGATGTTTTTATTTTAGTTGAAACACTAATTCTTTTACTACAATAATAAGCATAGTTGCATTATAGTGCATTGGTGTCTAAGAACGTTTTAAAGTAACCAATGATTAAGTAGGTATAAAACACACCATCAAGCTCAAATGAATACAATGCAATAATATGTTTCAATGCTAAATTGTTTTGTGTTGGGGTATGCAAATGTAGATCGTTTTTTTTATTATAAATTTTTTTTAAAATTATTTAGAAATTCAATCTTATATATCTGTGTGTGTGTGTGTGTGTGTGTGTGTGTGTGTGTGAGATCATTACATTTATGTATCATATCTCATAAATAGATATACTATTATAATACTCCTCTATTCATTTTAATAATGTAAATAATTCATATATTTATTTAACAATATAACATTTTAAAATATTAGATATTGCACTAAAAAATAAACTCATTATATCATATATAAAAAAGTAACCCTTCATTATACAAAATGGTAAAACATAAAGGTCCATGATAATCAAAATAACATCATTTTTTGTTATAATTGTTGGTAACCCATATTCATATCAATTCGGACAACACACCAACATATTAAAAATGGCTAGTTTTATAGATAAATATTAAAAGATATAAACTTGAAACTTAAATTATATTGATCATCATTCGCCACTTGAATTATTGTCATTCGTTAAATTTATCACATGACTAATTTCTCCACTTGAAACAAATATTGTATGGGTTATTTGAAATATCTTGTTAATTAACTTGATTTTGTTCCACTTCTTCATGTTCAATTTACAAACATAGTAAAAAATAGGTGATTATCATAACTACATTTATAACATAATGTATGCAATTATATAAAGTAAAAATCACACCATAGAAATAAGTGTTAAATGAATTTTTGATTCTTCGATTCATTAGATTGATTCTTGTATCATAAGTGAATAAAACATCTATACATTATTTTCACGATATACATCATACTTCTATAAATTGTTTCCTTCTTCAATAACTTCTAGCATTTCTCTAGATGAAATTAGGATTAATTCATCATGATTTACATCCTTCATAGTTTCATTCTTCTTAGGACACCTTTTATTCCCTCATTGACCTAGGTGGATATTGGTGGCCACCCGCCTATTCCACTTGGACCCCCACCAGGGTTTCTTTCATTTTTTCAGTTTCCTTATTTGTAGCACAATTTACTATTTTTGGTAGTTTTTTCGGGTCCTGAACTTCCGGAGTCGTTTTGAGGCCCTAAACGACGTTTTTTGGGAAAAACGGGGCCAACATTGGTTGATTACTATTGTTGGACATTCCAAAGTTGTATTCCTTGGATAGATCTTTCTAACAAGGTATTGTGCGAGTCAAACGAAGATTGTATGCCAAAATTACGACCCTGGGAAGTTGATGTACCAATTTACCCAAACGAGACCCATAATTTGCCACTTCATCTCCTAGGGTTAGGTTTTTTTATGTTTATGGTTTTCCATTGTTTCTCAATAATAAATAGGCCTTTGAGCCTCATTGTAACATAGTTCGAAGGAATGTAGCCACCACATTTCTTCTCAGAGATAACCTACCATCGCCCGAGCTAGTCTCATTTCCATTCTGTTTGTAAGCATATTTGATATTAATGAAATGAAGTGTTATTTCTGCTGCATCTCTATATTTATGGTTATATCTTTAATTTGTTGTGTTCTTGTTTAAATATGGATCAGTAGTATCAGAGCAGTCTACTCTTTCTCTACTTTCTCTACATGTCCCCAACGAGGTCAGGATATAAGGAGTTAGGGCTTAATGTGGTTGAACCTTTGCAATATCGGCCTCGCAAACCTCAATGACCGCCCATGGGGGAAGAAAATAAAGACAAGGGAGTAGGAGATCCTATCAAAATATTTCTCAAGGAGGCCCTCTAGAAACAAGGGAATGCGATGATGGATAACTTTGCCCAGGTCCTTCAACAGTTGCCTAGCAGCATCGCATCCACATCCAGCAACCACTCTAGAGGCTCCACTCCTTTTATGGTACAAGTACAATTTTACATTCCAATATTTGAGGGCCAAATAGATGTAGACACCGTACATAAATGGTTAATTCTTCTAGATGTATTATTCTGTTCATGATTTTTCCAGCCAAGAAAAGATTACTTTTTCTACTCTCAAAGCCACCCCCTACATCAAGAACTGGTGGGAAACCTACTATGATCAGAAGGATGAAAGTATGACTTCACTATTTTCAGCCACACCCACTTGGAATTTGTTATGGGGCACCATCAAGGAGAAGTACTACCCTGTCAGGAGCTATGAGGATAAATACATAAAGTGGACCACGTTGTGCTAGGGAAGGGACCAAGATGTACCAAATTTTACCAACGTGTTGATGGTGCTAGGCCTACCAACATGTCAGGGGATCTCCCCAGTAGAATTCCCAATTAGACCTCAAACCATTTGGTGTAGGAGTCCCAGCAATTGGTCTTACGGTAATGCCTTGACTGCAATTTCGCACAGAGGCAAGTAAGATAACTTTGTTGGTAGCAAGGGTGTGATAACTACAGTGAGTGTTGGGCCTCAAAATGGTCCCTATTTTCACTCCATTATTAACCAATATCTTCAAATTTTACCTTCATGTCACCTCCATTCCACCTCCACATCATTCCATTTACCTCATTATCGGGTTATAACTATGCTTTTCCAAAGTTTATTAATTCTTAACATTTTTAAGTGAATTTATGGCTAAACTTTAGAAAATAATATGCCTATACTTATACCTAACAATTAGAATGAGTTTGTTGACATGTGTAGGTACAAAGGAAGCTTCCAGGGCATCTTTATGTGGCCTTGAATGATCAAATTCGAATTTGATAAGATAAGCCTCATGGAAAAGATCATGGAGAAAATCATGGACCTCATGGAGGAGATCATGGAGGAAAGGGTTATGTGTCTAGATGGTTGAGAAATGTATGGAACTAAAAGAGAGATTAGTGGATCATCATTATGAGTTTGTTATCTCATCCTATTGTATAAATAGGAGTACCTCCTCCATTCCAAGGGGAGGACTCTTAGAGCATTGTATCCAACTGATGATGGAATAGAATAAAGCTTCATTTTACATATATTTCCATTATGTAGTTTTATTTCCATTATGTAGTTTTTAGATATAAGTTTCTTTAATGTAGTATATGGAATAATTTGTCTTGTTCTTAAGAGAATTGAGCTCACTCTAAAAGGATGAGAGAAACATGTTATTTCATATTAGATCTTATTTCATTTAATTGCTTAGATGTTTGATGTTTGAGGATTTGTTTATGATTGATGAATGAGTTTTAAATTAAAATCTTATCAGCATATGAGAGAACAACCAAGGGTCTAAGTTAGGCTCTCTCTCTATTTGATTCGCATGATAATTGAAATTCATTCTTTTGCTTTTGTGTTTCAAGTATCATATGAGGAGATACCAAGAGTCTAAGTTAGGCTCTCTCTCCATTGATTTATATGGTAATTGAAATTCATTCTTTTGTGCCTTTATGTTTCAAGTCATTTCATTTCTTATGCTTATGAATGACTCTTAGTTTAGTTTGGATTAGTACATGAGAGGACAATCAGGAGACTAAGTTAGTCTCTCTCTCTACTTGAATCTGAACAATAACTAAGTTCATTCTCTTGTCTTCATTTCAAGTTTTTAGTTTCATGTAATCAATGATTTCTCTATGATACTGTAGGGAAGGACAACCAAGACCTCCTTAGTTAGGAGCCTCTTCCCTTGCATATTGTATTGAAACATAAATCATTTAGTTAGACATAGAGTTAGTTGCCTACTCCTGCATATATTTTGCTGGCATCATCACAAGCTTACGAGTTTCCCTGGTCGATAATTTAATGCAGCAATTTAAGCCCAATAAATTGCCCAACAGTGAGCCAAGGAAGGTGCATGAGAGGTTCTAACAAATGGGGGTTGAGATGGGTGCGCCCCTTGGAAACCTATGATAGCATGCAGTTAAGAAGGGAACACACGAGTGAAGATGCATCACAACAAGGAAGGCAGGTTAGCAAGCAATCCAAAGTGATGGTTAAACCAACAACACATTTCAGAAAGATTCATACATACATACATAGATAGCTATACATGCATGCATAACAAAACCAATACATATATCATTTAGAGTAAACCAGATAGCATAGAATACAATAAAACATATGCATGAAATGTGTTGGCTCTTGTTATATTAAGAATTGTAAGTCCTAGTCATGTAATACATCCATGTCCAACCATTAGTTCCAATAGTGAAAAGTTATAGCCACAACTGCCTACTCCTCCAAAGAGATGTACTAGCACTGCGCAGTGGAGAAACCAAGGCTCATTACAATACTGTCCAAGCTCTCTCTAAGATAGTCCTATCGGAAGCTTGGCTGAACAAAATCCTTTATAATGAGTTATGAGGTTCTATTTATAGCAAATGGTGGGGTGACCCTTAACATTCCCCTTTGTGACAGTTCATCTACCCTCATGATTCTTCATCTACTCTATGACTGTTACATCCAATTATTGACATTTGAACTTCCACTAGACAAGATTTTACATTACAATGCACATGTGCTTATGTGAGACAAAATGGCTTGAGCAGGCCATGCAAGACATCACTAACACTCATTCCATTGTGGTGAGACCAACTCTTTGAAATGCTTGTGATGGTGAAGGTGGTGATCAAATGCCAAGCTTGGTCGTCATGATGGTGTGCATGCGCTCCATGGTGACAGCTTGTTGAAGTGAACTCTTGCCAACATTGCATCCGGGTGCATTGGTGTGGCTCCTCCATATAACTCATCTTCTAACATGTGCATGGTCTTCTTGGGTGCGGCCTAATGGACAACACACTGATGCATAGTGTCCATGCTGATCTTCTAATGTGTGCTAGTGGTCATGCACATCAACTATCAACTACATGTTTGTTGAAATGTGGCAACAATAATTAATTAATTCATCTTGAGTTAATTAGTTTGAGAACTTCAAACATGAAGTCTTTGTGAAGCCATTCAACAATTTTCCCTTTGATTGAGGAAGATATCCCTTAATTAAGGAGATAAGGATGAGTTGTATTTGAGTTGTAATTAGTTAGCCCAGTTAACTGAGTTAAGTCCAGTTAAATTAGTTCCAAATAGTTTGAGGAACTAATTATGAGTTTAGTCAGTTAATGCATGCATGCATGAAACTAGTGTACTCCAGATAACTTAATATTCTCTCATAAATAACTCATGCATGTTAGTTTAGAAAAAGACACGGTTGAGATTAAAGGTAGGGACAATGTACTATCAGTTGCAAGAATTTTGCTATAAGAAAATCTCTTGCTGCAGAAGGAATTCATTCCTTGAGATTTGCGCAGTTTTACAATGTGTTGGAGCAGTGTGTGAGATTAGTGTCACACAAGGCTACAACTAGAACACCCAGGGAAAACATCGCAAGGAAATATGAGGCTTGGAGGGCAGAGGGAAAGGCATATGAGTTGTCTAGTCTGTCTATGAGCAGAGAAGGATTGCATTGAGAGTTGGATAGCTGTGAGAGCTAAAGCTTTGTGTAATCCTGAGATATTTTCACTTGTATGATAATACAGATAGCAGGGTTTTTAGCTGAGGCTTTCCCTAGAGTATACTTTTGCGTTTCATGTGTATTGATTCTTCTTCTCTGTTATATGTGTTCTATTTGATCTTGCTCAAATTGATTCAGCTTCCGCAAGTTTGATTGTAGAAGTAGATTAAGTATTGTGCTTTAGTCTATTGCATAATTAGGTTAATCTACAGTGAGGATTTCTACAATGTTCAGCTCCAGTCAATCTTTCTTCTTGTCTTTGGCTTATTGAGTGTGACGAATGGGTGGAATCGCATGCATTCACATGATGAAATGCATGTTTCTGAATTCCCTTGCATGTGATCAACAACACTGCTCACCATGTCTACTCCGTGCCGGCTGTTGGGATGGATCTTTAACTTGTACGGGCGTAGTTTCATTTGTTTCTTCATGTTGCGCCCCCTACTGTACCTATTCCTATTGCAACTCATTCTCTTGTCTATGCAACTCCTGTTCTTCCTTGAGTTGCTACTTGAGGACATGCAAATCCTTCTCTGTCTCGTTCTCTACCTTCATGTCGCACCGTCATCTGATATCCTGAGTCTCCAAAGTTTCTTTCATCACAAGTGGATCTTATTGAGCTTGCAACTTTGTTCCACCTGTGTTATCAACAACCTTCCTCTTGCATTCATTGCATTCAGTATGTTGCCTTCAACTGTTGTTCATGGTGCTACTTGTTGTGATGTTGCTACTATCATATCTTGATGTCCTTGTCTATGAACAACTTGATGTCTTCGTGGGTAGGTAAGTCCATAGACACTTGCTCGACTACATCCCCAAGTGTTCTCTGAACGGTGTCTTCAACTCTACTCTCCTAGAAACCATTGTACCTATACTACTGAGAGGCAAATGCACACCCACGATACTCGGACACATGGCAAAACTCATGGCAAGAAATATGTTAGTCGAAAACCAAAATGAACTTGAGAATTGACTTGCAACATACCCGTGTGATTGATCGTGAAGGTTGTGCAATTTTTGTCAGGAGGTCGGGAGACTAACTGCCAATACTCCACAAGGGACAGTCTGAGCTGTCAGGAGGCTGACTGACTTCTGGAACTGCACAATGCATAGTCCAGCTTGGCTGCTGACTATTGGAATTATGCAATGTGCAATCTCAGCTAGCAATGGTTGCAGGCTCAGTGACTGCATTGCGCAATTTTCTAGGCCAGCAGTCACTGTCCCTCAGAATTGCACAATGCAATACTGGAGGATAGTCACTAGGCAGAATGCACATTTCCTGAGAGGAAGATAGAGCCTTCCCTCTCAAGATTGTGTAATGCTGTCTTGGTGAGGTAGAGTCTAGGCCAAGGCTGCCTAAACTCGCCGACGGCAACTGAAAGCAAATGTGAATGTGAATGCATGGTGATACTGAGTGTAAGAATAAATGAATGATCATGCATGCAAACAGTGAATGAAAGATTCAAAAAATGGAACAACATGCATGTGGGTGAGGCAAGTTGCCGAATCGGCGACCGTTCGTGAAAAACAGTTTCATGCATGTGACAACAGTGAGATGTTAATGAAAATTGAAATAGTGCTAGTACAAGCTAGTATGTATCGAAATGACAGCAAGCACTCACTGAAATCAAGCAGACAAAATTCATACTAAGCAAAACACAAAAAGCGTGAGAAATGCAACACAAGACATGGAAAGCAAGCTTACCCAAAAACAGTTGAGCTGAATGTGCCGACAGCTCCTAGATGTGATGTGGGATGTTAGAGCTGCAAGGTTAATGTTCGGAATGAGCTCCACAGTGTCCAGTTCATGATTTTTGATAAAATCGAAGATATGATGTGCATGCCACAAATCTAGGAAGAGCGACACTTGGTGGGAGGTTTCTGAGATGATCCTTGCATGCAACCTCCAGCTACTAAAAGTAGATCCCTGAATCAAAGGATGCCTTTGCATGCTACCTTGGGAGAAGTAGCTTATGCATGAAAATCGGTTTTGCTCAGTCCTGGAGGGAACTAGTCAACTCAACTGCATATGCAAGAGGCTGCTCAATTGCTGGGAGAAAATGCGCATATATGAAAGGGAGTTGGGCTGGTTGCCCAAGAGACTTGCACAATTTCAGGGTATAGCAGCTGACTGCTACCTAGGATTGCACAATTCCTGGGCTAAGCAACCCTGCTAGGAGGAATTGTGAAATTTTCTGAATGAAGCCTGACTGGCAGAATTGCGCAATTCTGGAGCCCAGTAGGTTGCCAGACAAAATTGTGCAATTTTTGGAGGGAAGGATGGTTTCCCTCTAGAATTGCACAATTTCTTGAGGGAATTGCTCAGCTTGTATCTGGACCAAGTCCAAAGGAATAACTTGTGAGGGGAATGCAACAAGCTCTGATGGACAAGCTGTCATTCTGCAAGAAGATCACTAAAGCTTGTGTACTTGATGAAGTAAGACATGCTGCTATGAAAGGTTGGTAGGGTGGCTCCAAAACGAAGCTAAAGAAAAATTTTGGAGGGTGGTTGTAGCCACTACAACACTTAGCGACACACTGGAAGAACTCCAGCTCTTTGAATGGACCTTGTTCGTGAAACACAAGTCTAACACCTCTAGAAGTATTGTTCAGTTCTCAGTTCGTCTTTGTTTCCACACTTTCTTGATTGTAAGATGTAGCATCTGCCAAGCTCTTGGCCGATTGACACACATTCCAAGCCAAATCAACACAATTGTTTTGATTGGGTTTGAGGGGTATATTGGTGCACAAGCAATATAATCTTTAGAGTCTTAGTTTCATCTTTGATGTTGCTCCACTGCCAACCTTGACAATACCCCAACGAAGTCACATAGGAACACAAGCATGGCTCTGTTGCCAGTGAGCTTGGTCAGTACCCCAGTGGAGTTACTTGCATCACCTCTCTGTGCAGGAAGCCTTTCTCTTCTTTCACCTTATTCATTTTCATTTTTTTTTTCAAACTTTTTTCACTTTTTCATTTTTTCATTTTTCATCTTCGTAACTGTGCATAACACTTATTCATTTCAAAGGCGGAAGAGGGATCCTGACTTATTGAGAGAAGAAGAGGTTGTTCTTGTAGAGAAGTAGTTTATTATACCTCTGACGTGCCTGTTAAGGTTTTCCCCCTCACCTTACTCTACTTGACTGAGCTGACAAGGGTTAACCCAAAAACAACCGACTAGAGTAGGTGATACTAGTTAGCGCGCAAGCATTGTGTTTTCACCAAGGTTTAGTTCGAACAATACGTATTTTACATTAATGTATCATGGACTGAAGATAGCAGATAAGAGAGCGGACAACAGATAACAAAATGTTGATAGTTGTACAAGTCCTCTTGTACTTTACCTAGATTGTTTCAAGAGTCGTACATGGTTTCATGCGAAACTAACCTACAAACAAAAAAATAAAACAAACAACAAAGCAAAGAAGAATTAGAAGAAAAATTGAAAGCAAAGTGAGTAAGAAAACAAGCAAGCAGACAAACAAACCAACAAAGCAAGTAAGCAAACAAGCATGAAAAAAAAAAAAGACTGAAAGAAAACACTACTCCTACTCTTAAGCTAACGGTGCATGGGCCATCTCACATGAAGTGAAACTTTCAATGCAACCACTGGTGCATTGGTTGACCCATGTTGTGAAGGCACAGTTCGCAAACAAGACAGCTATGCAAACCAGCAAACAAGAAAGATGTAACAGTGAAGACAAACACACTCTAAGTTTAAAAGCGTCCACAAAACAAAAATGAGTGAAAGTGCATGACATGCACTCTATGGAATTTCCATGGTCTTGTGCTACACTGCCTACAGATGTCAAGTGTATGCATTCTCGTGACTGTGACAAGCAAGCAAACATGAGAAAGGTAGACCACTTACGTTGTGCATGTGTGCTTGTTGTGTAATATTCCTCCAATGCATAAGCGATGGGGTTGTGTAGTTCAAGTGGAGGAAGCGAAATCTGGGTGTTTGGTTGAACTTCAATGCAAAGCAGAGAGTGATGGGGAACCTTGAGTGTTTCAACAATTTCTTGATCAAAAGTGAAACCAACCTCAAGACAGTGAGGGCCTAACATAACCATCATCTCGAGATGAACTGCCTTGACAATCTGTGGGGTTTTGACTTCATTGACAGATAGATCATCGTAGACCAGTGCCTTGGAAACATTAACAATGATTGAATCAACATCGTGATTGGATGAGGAAGTGGATAGATCATGAAAACCAATATCAAGAAATTTAGAATGTTTGTTGACATCCTCATGATTTGATGAATTGGGCAGAGGTATATATGGGAAGCAAAGATGTTCACCCTCTGTGTTTTCAAGAAATATAGATGACATATTGGATGGATTTTCCGAGGAAGATGTGTCCTCTCCGCACTGTAATGATAGACTGACATCCGACATGTCATGTGAATGATCAGAAGTAGAAACATCTAGAAATGAGTTTTCAAAGGGGAAATCAGCAATGACATAGTCACAAGGGATGTCAGGATAAAGCGGATGAGGCGCGGCTCGAAGGGAGTCATCCTTCACCACGGGTTCTTCTTTAGACTCTTGCACACACTCATCATGAATGATGGTGGAGGTTGGATGCACAACACCAACTCCGTCTACAGATTGATCCTTGTTCACAGCAAGTGAGGAGTTTGGAATGGAAGAGAACAAGACAGTACAATCCGGAGGATAAAAAGAATGCAGGGACGGAGGTTGAGGGAACGAATCCACGTGACAACCAACAAGCTTGCAAACCAAATCTACGCAAATATCAAGAGCAGGTGAGGTGGGAGGATGTGACAATTCAACATATGTGTGCGCATGTTCTCCCATGTCACTCTACTTTGGTGGAGTTGTTTGATGAGGTGAAGGCGAATAGTCACTTGTGACAACAACTGTGCCCGCATGTGATTACATAGCTCCATCACCAAAGTGTGCTGAGCGAGCTTCGGATATGTGAAGAAGATACTCAAATCTTCCATCGAGAAATTCCCAATAAATATATTCTTTGGGGAATCGATATGAAAGATTACAAAAGCATGTGTAAAACTGATCAATGGATTCATCGAGTTCTTTTCGTAATTTTAGAATTTATTTATTGAGTGCTTTACGATCAAAGTGATTGAAAGCACGGTCTATATCTGTGACCAGGTGAGCAAGAGCATGAATAGATTTTTTAGACAGCGTGGCGCACCAGTGCAGTGGGTGCCCTCAAAGCGTGTAGATGAACAATGCGCATGTCATGTATTCTTCAAAGATTCCATGCCTTTCGCATGAGCCTACAACGTCGACTATCTAACTAACCAAGGCTACGTGGCCTCCACCATCATATGTTTTATGAGACAAGTTATTCGAGAGCTTTTTCGAGATAATGAAATCGTTTCCATAAGACATACACTCCGAAAGAGCAACTCGGTAGTTAGCATGATAGATATGTAGAGATTCAAAACAGATGTGAGAATTCAACTTGTCATTTAACCCTCCTTCTAGCGCCAAAATGTTGATGGTGATGGACCTGCCAACATGTTAGGGGATCTCCCTGGTAAGAAGACCCAATTAGACCTCAGATCGTTTGGTGTAGGAGTCCTAAAAGTGGGTCATACAGTAATGCCTTGACTGTGACTTCGCACAAAGGCAAGTAAGATAACTTTGTTGGTAGCAAGGGTGTGATAGATACAGTGAGCCAAGGAAGGTTCATGAGAGGTTCTAACACACGGGGGTTGAGATGAGTGCAACCCTTGGAAATCTATGATAGTATGCAATTAAAAAGGGAACACACGATTGAAGATGCATCACAACATGGAAGGCAAGTTAGCAAGAAATCCAAAGTGATAGTTAAACCAACAACACATTTCAGAAAGATTCATACTTACATAGACAGATAGCTATACATGCATGCTTAAGAAAACCAATACATATATCATTTAGATTAAACTAGATAGCATAGAATACAATACAACATATGCATGAAACTTGTTGGCTCTTGGTATATTAAGAAGTTTAAGTTCCAGTCATACAATACATCCATGTCCAACCACTAGTTCTGATAGTGGAATGTTACAGCCACAACCGCCTACTCCTCCAAAGATATGTACTAGCTCTGCGTAGTGGAGAAGCCAAGGCTCATTACAATACTGTCCAAGATCTCTCTAAGACAGTCCTATCTGAAGCTTGGCTAACAAAAAGCCTTTACAATGAGTTATAAGATTCTATTTATAGCAAAGGGTGGGTGACACTTGACATTCCCCTTTGTGACAGTTCATCTACCCTCATGATTCTTCACCTACTCTATGACTGTGACATCCAACTATCGACACTTGAACTTCCACTTGACAAGACCTTACATTACAAGGCACATGTGCTTATGTAAGACAAAATGGCTTGAGCAAGCCATGCAAGACGTCACTAACACTCAATCCGTTGTGGTGAGACCAACTCTTTGGCATGCTTGTGATGGTAAAGGTGGTGAGCTGATGCCAAGCTTGGTCATTTGTGATGGTGTGCATGCGCTCCATGGTGACATCTTACTGAAGCAAACTCTTGCCTCCATTGCATCTGGGTGCATTGGTGTGGCTCCTCCATCCAACTCGTCTGCTAACATGCAAATGGTATTCTTGGGTGCGGCTAAAACAAAAATGCACTGATGCATAGTGTCCGTGTTGATATTCTAGGATGTGTTGGTGGTCATGGGCATCAACTGTCAACTACATGTTCAGCTCCAGTCGGACTTTCTTCTTGTCTTTGCCTTAGTGACTATACTGAATGGGTGGGATCACATGCGTGCGCACGATGACATGCATGTTGCTGAATTTCCTTGCATGCGATCAACATCACTGCTCACCATGTCTCCTCCGTGCCAGCTACTGGGATGGATATTTAACTTGTACGGGCGCAGTTTCATCCATCTGTGCATGTTGTGCCCCCTATTGTACATGTTCCTGCTGCAACTCATTCTCTTGTCTATGCAACTCTCGTTCTTCCTTGAGTTGCTGCTTAAGCACATGCAACTCCTTCTATGTCTCGTTCTCTACCTTCACGTGGTCTTCATGTCGCACCGTCACCTGATAGCATGAGTCTTCAAAGTTGCTTTCATCACAAGTGGATCTACTTAAGCTTGCAACTTTGTTCCGCCTCTGTGTTGTCAACAACCTTCCTCTTATGTTCGTTCAATCCGGTATGCTACCTTAAGCTGTTGTTCATGTTACTGCTTGTTGTGATGCTACTGCCATCATACATTGATGTCCTTGTCTACGAACAACTTGATGTCTTCGTGGGTAGGCAAGTCCATAGACACTTGATCAAATGCATCCCCAAGTGTGCTCTGAACAGTATCTTCGACTCTGCTCTCCTGGAAACCATTGTACCTATACTGATGAGAGGCAAATGAACACTCACGATACCTCAAGATATGGCAACACTCATGGCAAGCAATCTATTAGTTGAAAACCAAAATGAACTTGAGAATTGACTTGCAACATACCTGTGTGATTGATCATGAAGTTTGCGCAATTTCCGTTGGGAGGTCGAGAGACTGACTGTTGGAACTATGTAATGTAGAGTCCAGCCTGGCTCTGTAATTACGCAACACGCAATCTCAGTTGGCAATGGTTGCAGGCTCAGTCACTGCATTGCACAATTTTCTGGGCCAAAAGTCACTGTACCTCAGAATTGTGCACTAGAAGACTGGAGGAAAGTCATTGGGAAAAAATGTGCATTTCCTGAGAGGAATACAAAGTCTTCCCTCTCAGGATTGCACAATGTTGTCTTGGTGAGGCACAATTTGGGCCAAGGCTGCCCAAACTTGCCAATGGGCAACTGAAAGCGAATGTGAATGTGAATGCATGGTGATACTAAGTGTAAGCATAAGTGAATGATCGTGCATGAAAATAGTGAATGAAAGATTCCAAAAATGGAACAACATGCATGTGGGTGATGTGAGTCGCCGAATCAGTGACCGTTCGTGAAAAACAATTTCTTGCATGCGAAAATAGTGAGATGTTAATGAAAACTGAAATGGTGCTAGTACAAGCCAGTATGCATCAAAATGACAGTAATCGCTCACTGAAATCAAGAAGATAACATTCATACGAAGCGAAACACAAAAAGCACCAGAAATGCAACACAAGACATGGCAAGCGGTCTTACCCAAAAACGGTCGAGCTGAATGTGCTGACGGCTCCTAGATGCGATGTGGGATGTTAGAGCTGCAAGGTTGATGTTAGGAATGATCTCTGAAGCATTCAGTTCATGAGTTTTGATCAAATCGAAGATGTGACACGCATGCTACAAATCTAGGAAGAGCGACACTTGGTGGGAGGTGTCTGAGATGATCCTTGTATGCAACCTCCAACTGCTAAAAGTAGATCCCTGAATCAAATGATGCCTTTGCATGCTTCCTTAAGAGAAGTAGCCCATGCATGCAAATCAGTTTTTCTTGGTCCCAGAGGGAACTAGTCAACTCGAATGCACATGCAAGAGGCTACTCAACTACTAGGAGAAAATGCGCATTTCTGGAAGGGAGTTGGGCTGGCTACCTAGGAGATTTGCACAATTTCTGGGTAGAGAAGCTGACTGCAGCCCAAGATTGCACAATTCCTAGGCTAAGCAGCCCTACTAAGAGGAATTGCGCAATTTTTTGGATGAAGCTTGACTGGTAGAATTGCGAAATTCTAGAGCCGAGCAGGCTACCAGACAAAATTGCACAATTTCTAGAGGGAAGGTTGGTTGCCCTCCATAATTGTGCAATTTCTTGAGGGAACTGCTCAGCCTGCAGCTAAACCAAGTCTGGAGGAACAACCTGTGAGGGGAATGCAACAAGCTTTGATGGACAAGCTGTCATTCTGCAAGAAAATCACTGAAACTTGTGTACTTGACGAAGCAAGACATGCTGTTGGGAAAGGTTGGTAGGGAGGCTCCAAAACAAAGCCAAGGAAAAATTTTGGAGGGTAGTTGTAGCTGCTACAACATAATGTTTTTCATACCCTTCACATAAAATTGGGTATCAAGGATTCTGAGAAACATTTGGTACTCAAGTACCATGGCTACCTACATAGGTACATCCAGGACAAGATGGAGTTCCTGGATATCTCCTCGCTCAGCATGGTGTACCGATACGCCATCAAGATCGAGCAAAAGTTTAAACAGAATAAGCGAGACTTTGGATTTGCGAATTTGAATCAAGGGAAAGGTGCCCCCAAATTGGAGAACAAAGACAAAGCTTGTTGAGAATGCAAAAAGATGATGGAGCTTAGTGGAAAGAATTCGCCTTCACTAAGTGGGCCCACAGGCTATTTTTGGCGCAAAGTTTATTTTTAGACTATGTCTATTTTTAGACATATGGATCATGGTCTATGAGTTGCAGGATGCTATTTGTGGATGATTGATCATGCTGGTAAAAGTAGATGGACTTCTATTTTTAGACATATGGGCAGTTTCTATTTTTAGACTACCAGGCTAAAAATAGAACAGTCGAATATTATTAGCTCATAATAATATTTGGACTATAAACATTATCTTATCCTCTTGGAGCACTTCAATTTGAACTACAGATGTGGCACATGCGGCTGTTAGAAGGAAATACGCTTTTCTTATGAGTCAGTTGAGCTATTGCATGGTGGACTTCAGTTCGAACTCAAGTGATTGAGTTTGGTGGAGTTGATTGAGGAGTTGATGGAGTTGTGTTCAGTTTGACTTGGTTGAACTAGTTGTATTTAGTCTAACTGCAAATACACTAGTGACGAGTGATGTGAATTAATTGTTAAATTAATTCACTAATTATTAACTCATAAAGCAACTAAAGAATACATCAGTTAACTCAGTGCATGGACAGTTCAGTGGAGACAGGTGTTATAGGTTGAGATTGCTATCAGTTGTGACAATAGTTGTGCATGAGATTTGCACAATCAATGGATTGAGTAATGCCAATGAGGATTGCATGGTTTAGCCAAGGAAATACGAGTTTGCTTCAGCCATTCTCATTCATTCTCATGTAGGATTGCGCAGTGGAGGCAGGCAAAGCAGTGGAGGAGATTTGAACCTGTGATTGATTCAGATCTGAGCTAGTTGTGTGTAACAAGTGGAGATAGTACTGAGTACTTGTGAGGAGTATTGTACTATGTATTGTTACATGTTATCAATCATTATAATATACAGATAGTGTGGGGTTTTCAGCGATATGCTTTCCCCGGATTACATACTGTGTTAATGTGCGCATGCGATTGATGTTTCATTGTTTTTAATGCTGCAAGATTGATGATCAACGTAGAGGAGGTTATGTATTATGCATGCATTCCGCAATAGTGTATAATCGGGATAATCTCTATGAATAAGTGTTTAATTATTCAAAATTTCTACAGAAGTTTAAACAGAATAAGCGAGACTTTGGATTTGGAAATTCGAATCAAGGGAAAGGTGCCCCCAAACTGGAGAACAAAGACAAAGCCAAGGCAGAGTAGCCCAGGACAACCCACCAAAGCCACAAGAAAATAACAACACTGCGAAGCCGAAGAAGGACACGGGAAAGTGGTGTGAGTTCCATAAGAGATCCACTCACAATACAAGTGTGTGTTGGGTCAGGCAGTCATTGGTGGGTGAGCTAAAGTCTTCAGAATCAGATGCATGTTCTGACTCTGAGTCAGAACCTGACAAGGGGAATGACAAAGGGAAGCATATTATTAGTGTGGAGCCCAACACCATCATTGCCACCACGAAGATCCAGAAAGAGGAACCTGAAGATCCAGAGGAGGAGGAGCACCTCTTCCACTCCTGGATGTGGGTAAAGGGTTCCCCACTACAGTTCATTGTCGATAGCAGGAGCCAAAAGAACCTCATTTCAGCAGAAGTTGTAAAGTGGCTAGGCTTACCGACCACAACACACCCACAAACGTACACTATTGGGTGGCTTCATCGTGGACGAGATCTTCATGTGAGAAAGTAGTGCTGCCGTCCATACAGCATCAAGCCCTTCACAAATGAGGTATTACGTGACGTTGCTCCCCTTGATGTTTGTGCTGTATTATTAGGCCACCCATACTTTTGGAAGCGCCATGTTGTGTATGAGTCAAGGCCTCATGTTGTTATTGTTACCTTAGGAAATAAGTTGTACAGGATACTGGAGGTAGCACCGCCTACCTCCGTCTCTTTGATTACTGTAAAACAATGAAGTAAGCTCATTTTGGAAACTGGGAAATTTTTTTTCCTGATGATATGCCCTCAGGGAAAGAAGACGACGTGGCCACAACCTCCAGACAAGGCCCCTCTGCACGAAAGCAACAAATGGACAAGGTTTTGGAGGAGTCCAAGGACATCTTCACCTCCCCCGTAAGGATGCCTCTGCACTGTCAGGTCAATCACTCCATCGACCTGACACTATGTGCATTATGTCCCAATGGACCAATTTATCGGCGCTCCATTCTAGAAAATGAAGAAATCAAGAGGAAAATCCAGGAGCTGTTGCAGAAAGGTCACATCCTACCGAGTTCATTGCCCTGTGGGATCCCTATCGTGTTGGTACATCAGAAGGATGGGACTTGGAGACTCTATATTGACTATCAGGCACTGAACAAGATCACTGTCAAGAATAGGTACCTGATCCCAGATATTAATGACCTTCTGGACCAACTCAAGGGGGAAAAATATTTCAGCAAGATCGACTTGAAGTTCGGATATCACCAGGGACCAATTGAACCCTCCGATGTGTGGACAACTTCCTTGAAAGCCAAGGCAGGCCTTTTTGAATGGCTGGTTATGCCTTTCGGGTTGATGAATTCTCTGGAAACCTTCATGAGGTTGATGGATGACATCTTGCACCATGCACCAACTCATTTGTAGTGGTATACTTGGATGACATCCTGATCTTTAGCCAGAGTTGGGAAGAGCACCTTCACCACATCTGAAAGGTTCTCCAAACACTACGACAACACAACTTGTGTCCCAATTTGGAGAAATGTAGTTTTGGCATAACCAAGGTTCAATATCTGGGATACATTATTGATGAAAGAGGGGTGCATGTGGATCTAGCCAAGATCCAAGTCATTTGAGATTGGCTAGCCCCAACCACTCTAATAGAGCTCCGTAGCTTTCTGGGTCTTGCCAATTTCTACTGTAGGTTCGTGTTGGGGTTCTCTCATATCACTTGGTCCTTGAGTCAAGTCACCAAGGGAGGAGCAAAAGATAAATTCTTTTGGTCTGAATCTCAAGAGAAGGCACTCATAGGGTTGAAACATCGCCTCTGCTCTGCACAAGTTCTCACATTACCAGACTTGCAACAACCATTTGAGATTGAGACAAATGCCTCTGACTATGATATTGGGGCAATCCTTACTCAACAGGGGAATCCAGTGGCATATCATAGTGAGACACTTTCAGACACACTCCGTAATTATCCCACTTATGACAAAGAGATGTATTCCATTATTCAGGCCTGCTAACAATGGAAGCATTACATTTTTGGGAGGGAAATGGTCATCCACATAGATCATTGATCCCTGCAGTTCATAAAAACGCAAGGGAAGTTGTAGAATGATCGCCATCAGAAGTGGTCCATATACCTACAATAGTTCCATTTGAATATCAAGTATAAGAAGGGCAGCACCAATAATGTTTCAGATTACCTCAGCTGACCACCGATCATGGTGTTAACCATGATGCTCAACTCTTGTGGGGACGAGACTTTTGATTGGCCACTTCTCTACAAAAGCGACCCACAATTCAACCACACATACCAAACACTCTTGGAGGGTCAACAAGTTCCATATTTTCACTTCTAAGATGCCCTGTTATGCCACCTAGGACACCTTTGTGTTCCTTCAAGCGAGTGTGCCAGTATGATTTGGGAAGCACACTAAAGTCGGGTCGCTGGGCATTTCAGGGTTGATAAAATGGTGTTAGTACTACAAAATTATTTCTATTGGCTGAATCTTCGACAGGATGTCAGGAAGTACATCAAATCCTGCACTACCTGCCCATTGCCACATGAACCATCAAGAAGAAAGGCCTCTATACTCCACTGCCTACCCCTAGTCGACCTTGGGAATCCATCTCCATAGATTACATGTCGAGCATTCTACTAAGCATGGCAATGACTGTGTTTTTGTTGTCGTCGACATATTCTCAAAGATGGCCATTATGGTGGCCTACAAGAATAATATCACAGTAGAAGCCACTGTTAAACTCTTCTTTGAACAAGTGTGGCTATGCTTTGGGATCCCACAATCTATCATCTCATATTGGGACAACAGGTTCCTCAGTACATTTTGGTCCAATCTATAGTCGATTGCTGGACACCAAGCTCACTAAGTCCATATCTTTCCATCCCCAAAATGATGGCCAGACAAAGGTCATCAATAGGATGATCGTACACATTCTGTGCATGTACAAATCAAAGCATCCAAACACATGGGATGAGAGCCTCCCCTATGTCTAGCAAAGCTATAATTGGGCTCTCCACAGCTTGACTAGACGCAACCCTTTTCAGGTGGGCTTGGGATTCTAGCCACTATTTCGCATTGATGTGGCCATACCATTTGCAGCTACTCAGGCATATTCTGTTCATGTCCAGTCCGAAACCGATAAGGAAAACAAATTCATTAAGCACATCCAACACATCTTCCAACAAGTCCATGACATTAGGGAGAAATCAAATGCCAAGTACAAGAAACAACATGATCAACAACGGATTCCACACAAGTTTTAGGTGGGTGACAAAGTCTAGTTGCATTTGTAGAAGGAACGACTTACTGGAGCCTATAGAAAAATCAGACCACTCTGATATGGTCCTGACACTATTACCAAGGTTGTGGCAGACAATGAATTTGAGCTCAGTATTCCCCCATTCCTTGGCCTGCACCTAGTGTTCAATGTGGACCGCCTTCAACCATACTTCCCACCATTCCTAGACACATTAGATGTTGCAGAACAACTCACATGTAAAGAGTTAAATCCAGACTGAATGGACAAGCCACAACTGATCAAATCATGGACACACAGATCAAGAACAACTAATACAAAAGGATCCAACTATATTGAGTTGTCAAAGTAGGCCAACTCCTTCACCAGGGCAAGTGACTCACCAGGGACCAAGTTCAACAGAAGTTTCCTCATCTCATGGAGGAACTCAAGGCAATGGGGACCATTGATTCCTTGGTGGGGGGGGGGTGGGGGGGAATGATCCAGGTGGATATCGGTGGCCACCTACCTATTCCACTTGGACCCCCACCATTGTTTCTTTCATTTTTTCAGTTTGCTTATTTGTAGCACAATTTACTATTTTTTGCAGTGCTTTGGGTCTTGAACTTCCGGAGTCGTTTTGAGTCCCTAAACAACTTTTTTTGGGAAAAACTGGGCCAACATGGGTCTTAGACTAATGTTATCCATTTAAAAGTTTCCTTCCTAGGATAGATCTTTCTAACGAGGTATTATGCGTGTCCAACGAAGATCGTATGCCAAAGTTACGACCCTGGGAAGTTGATGTACCAATTTACCCAAACGGGGCCCATAGTTTGGCACTTCATATCCTAGCGTTAGGTTTTTGGATTTTTAGAGTTTTCCATTGTTTCTCAATAATAAATAGGCCTCTGAGCCTCATTGTAACACAGTTCAGAGGCATGTATCTGTCACATCTCTTCTCAGAGATAAGCTACCATCACCCAAGATAGCCTTATTTCCATTTTGTTTGTAAGAATATTTCAGTATATGGTATTAATGAAATGAACTGTTATTTATACTACATCTCTATATTTATGGTGATATCTGTAATTTGTTGCATTCCTGTTTAAATCTGGATTAGTGGTATCAGAGAAGTCTACTCTTTCTCTGTTTTTCTTTGCATGTCCCTAACGAGGTCGGCATATAAAGAGTTAGAGCTCGATCTGGTTGAACCTTTGCAAGACTAGCCTCACAAACCCCAATGGTTACCCATTGGGGAAGAAATGAAATACAAGGGAGCAGACGATCCTATCAAAATTTTGCTCGAGGAGGCCCTCAAGAAACAAAGGAATGTGATGATGGATAAATTTGCCTAGATCCTTCAACGATTGCCCACCAATGACACATCCACATCTAGCAGCCACTCCGGAGGCTCCACTCCTTTTAAGGTACAAGTAAAATTTGAAATTCCCATATTTGATGGCCAATAGATGCAGAAACCATAGATAAATGGTTAAATCTGCTACAAGGATATTTTTCTGTTCATGATTTTTCCAACTGGGGAAATATTACTTTTTCTCTTCTCAAAGCTGCTCCCCACGTCAAGGACTAGTGGGAAACCTACTATGAGTAGAAGGGTGAAAGTATGACCTTATTGTTTTCAGCCGCCCCCACTTGGAATTCATTCTGACACACCATCAAGGAGCAGTACTACCTTGTTGGTAGATATGAGGATAAATACATAAAGTGGACCAGGCTGCAGTAGGGAAGGGACCAGGATGTGTCGGAGTTTACTAATTTTTTTCATACCCTTCACATGAAGTTGGGTATCAAGGATTTTGAGAAACATTTGGTACTCAAGTACTGCAACTACCTACACAGGTACATCCAGGACAAGATGGAGTTCCTGGACATCTCCTTGCTCGGCACGGTGTACTGATACGCTATCAAGATCGAGTAGAAGTTTAAATAGAATAATCGAGACTTTGGATCTATAAATCTGAAGCAAGGGAAAGGTTTCCCCAAATTGTAGAACAAAGGACAAAGCCAAGGCGGGGCAACCCAGGATAAACTGCCAAAGCTGCAAGCAAAGAAAAACATTGCGAAGCCGATGAAGGGCACAAGAAAGTGGTGCGAGTTCCATAAGAGCTCCACTCACAACACAAGGGAGTGTCGAGCCAAGTAATCACTGGTGGCCAAGATGAAGGCTTCAGAATTAGATGCATGTTCTGACTCTGAGTCAGAACCTAACAAGGGGATGACAAAGGAAAACAAATTATCAATGTGGAGCCCAATTCCACTGTTGCCACCACGAAGATCTAGAAGGAGGAACCCAAAGATCTAGAGGAGGAGGATCACCTCTTCCACTCCTAGATGTGGGTAAAGGGTTCCCAACTATAGCTCATTGTCAATAGTGGGAACCAAAGGAACCTCATTTCAACAAAAGTTGTGAAGCGGCTAGACTTACCAACACAGCACACCCACAACCATACACCATCGAGTGGCTTCACCAAGGACGGGATCTTTGCGTGAGCCAATAGTGTTTCCTTTAATACAGCATCAAGACCTTCATAGATGAGGTATTATGTGACATTACTCCCCTTGATGTTTTTGATGTATTATTAGGCCAACCATAATTGTGGAAGTGACATGTTGTGTATGAGTCAAGGCCTCATGCTGTTATTGTTACCTTGGGAAATATGTTGTACAAGATACCGAAGGTAGAACCACTTACCGCCATCTCTTTGGTTACTGCAAAACAATGCAGTAAGCTCATTTCCAAAAATGGTAAATTTGTTTTCCTGATGATACACCCTCAGGGAAATAAGAAGATAGTGGCCACGACCTTCAGACAGGGCCCCTTCGCATGACAACAATAGATGGACAAGGTCATGGAGGAGTACGAGAACATCTTCACCTCCTTCGCAAGGGTGCCTCTGCACTGCTAGGTTAAGCACTCCATCAACCTGACACCAAGTGCATCGTTTCCCAATGGACCAATCTATCAGCAGTCCGTTCTAAAGAACGACGAAATCAAGAGGCAGATTCAGGAGTTGTTGTAGAAAGGTCACATTCGGCTGAGTTCATCATCTTGTGAGAGCCCGATCTTATTGGTACAGAAGAAGGATGGGACTTGGAGACTATATATTAACTATCGGGCGCTGAACAAGATCACTGTCCGGAATAGGTACCCGATTCCACAGATTTATGACCTTCTAGACCAACTGAAGGGGACAAAATATTTTAGCAAGGTAGACTTGAAGTCTGGATATCAGTAAGTACCAATCGAACCCTTTGATGTGTGGAAGACTATCTTCAAAGCCAAGGAGGGGATTTTCAAATGGTTGGCTATGCCTTTCAGGCTGATGAATGCACCTGCAACCTTCATGGGGCTGATGGATGACATCTTGCAACCATTCACCAACTCATTTGTAATGGTATACTTGGATGACATTTTTGATCTTCAGCCAGAGTTGGGAAGAGGAACTCCACCACATCTGATAGGTTCTCCAAACATTGCGACAACACAAGATGTGTGCCAATTTGGAGAAATGAACTTTTGGCATGACCAACGTTCAGTATCTGGGATACATTATTGATGAATGGGGGGTGCATGTGGATCTAGCCAAGATCCAAGTCATTTGTGATTGTCCAGCCACAACCACTCTAATAGAGCTCCGTAGCTTTCTGGGTCTTGCTAATTTCTACTGCAGTTTTGTGTTGGGGTTCTCTCATATCACTTGGCCCTTGAGTCAAGTCACCAAGGGAGGAGCAAAACAAAAATTCTTTTGGTATGAATCTCAGTAGAAGGCATTCATAGAGTTGAAACATCGCCTCTGCTCTGAATGAGTTCTCACATTACCAGACTTGCAACAACCATTTGAGATTGAGACAGATTCCTATGACTATGCTATTGGTGCAGTCCTTACTCAACAGGGGCATCCAGTGGCATATCATAGTGAGACACTTTCAGACACAGTCTGGAAGTATCCCACTATTGAAAAATAGATGTATTCCAGTGTGTAGGCCTGCTGACAATGGAAGCATTATATTTTGGGGAAGGAAATGGTCATCCACACAAACCACTGACCCCTACAATTCATAAAAATGTGAGGGAAGTTGAAGAATGATCGCCATCAGAATTGGTCCACATACCTGTAATAGTTCCATTTGAACATTAAGTACAAGAAGGGTAGCACCAATAAGGTTGCAGACTACCTCAGCTGACCACCGATCATGGTGTTAACCACGGTGCTCAACTTTTTTGGGCACGAGACTTCTGATTGACCACATCTCTACAAAAGCGACCCATAATTTGGCCACACATACCAGACGCCCTTGGAGGGTCAACAAGTTCCATATTTTCACCTCCATGATGCCCTGTTATGCCACCTAGGACACCTTTTTGTTCCTTCAAGTGAGCGTGCCAAGATTATTTTGGAAGTGCACTGCAATCGGGTCGCTAGGCATTTCGAGGTCGAGAAAATGGTGGTATTACTGTAGAATTATTTCTATTGGCCAAATTGTTGACAGGATGTCGGGAAGTACATCAGATCATGCAGTGCTTGCCCATTTCTAAACCGACCATCAAGAAGCAAGGCCTCTATACTCCGTTGTCTACCCCTAGTTGACCTTCAGAATACATCTCCATGGATTACATGTTGGGCCTTCCTTCTACTAAGCATGGAAATGATTGTGTTTTTGTGTTCGTTGACAAATTCTCAAAGATGGCCATTATGATGGCCTACAAGAAGAATATCACAGCAGAAGCCATTGCTAAACTCTTTTTTCTCGACCATGATAGGACTCAAGGAAGAAGCCTTGGCTAACTCTGTGTTAAGTGAAGAAGCAGTAAATCAAGGTCGGAGGTAAGGTGAAAGAAGCAGCGAAAGGGAGAACCTTATTCACTTTATTTAAGGAGTATGGGTGGAGAAATGCAGGTTGCTGCTAGGAGCCCGATTACACTGGACATAACATCGGAACATGAGGTTGAAAGGAAGGATCGACACTACTTGCCCCTTCCATTCATTTGACTTATTGGGTGGCCCCTCTCAAATAAGTAACTAAAAAAGTCCCATTTCAAATGTGGATACTCTTTGGGATCCCATAGTCTATCATCTCAGATCGAGACAACAGGTTCCTTAGTACATTCTGGTCCAGTCTCTGGTCAATGTTGGACACCAAGCTCACTAAGTCCACATATTTCCATCCCCAAACTGATGGCCAGAGAGAGGTCGTCAATAGGATGATCTTACACATTATATGCATGTACTACTCAAAGCATCCATGCACATGGGATGAGCTCCTCCTCTATGTCCAACACAGCTATAAACGAGCTCTCCACAACTCGACTGACCATAGTCCTTTTTCAGGTGGGCTTGGGATTCCAGCCACTATGTCCCATTGATATGGCCATACCATTTGCAGCTAATCAGGCATATTCGGCTCATGTCTAGTCCCAAGCTGATAAGGAAAACAACTTCATTGAGCACATCCAACACATCTGTCAACAGGTCCACAACATTATGGAGAAATCAAATTCCAAGTACAAGCAGTGACATGATCAACATCAGGTGCCACATAAGTTTCAGGTGGGTGACAAAGTCTAGTTGCATTTACAGAAGGAACGCCTTACCAGAGCATATCGCAAACTCAAACCACTCCGATATGGTCCTTATACCATTACCAAGTTTGTGGGAGACAATGCATTTGAGCTCAACATTCCCCTATTCCTTGGCTTGCATTGAATGTTCAATGTGGACTACCTTCGACCATACTTCCCACCATTGTTGGACACATCAGACATTGCATAACAACTTACACCTAAAGAGTTAAATCCAGACTGCATGGAATAATCCACAACTGATCGGATCATGGCTACTTAGATCAAGAACAAACTACAACAAAGGATCCAACTATATCGAGTTTTCAAAGCAGGCCAACTCCTTCACTAGGGCAAGTGGCTCACTAGGTACTAAGTTTAGTAGAAGTTTCCTCATCTCATGGAGGAACTCAAAGCAATGGGGACCATTGCTTCCTAAGGGGGGAGGAATGATCCAGGTTAATATTGGTTTCCACCTGCCTATTCCACTTGGAACCCCACCATTGTTTCTTTCATTTTTTCAGTTTTCTTATTTGTAGCACAATTTACTATTTTTGGGAGTTTTTCGGGTCTTGAACTTTGGGAGACATTTTGAGGCCCTAAACGACGTTTTTTGGGAAAAATGGTGTCAACATGGGTCATAAGAAAAATTTAACCATTCAAAAGTTGTATTCCTCAAATATATATTTATAACGAGGTATTGTGCGTGTCAAACAGAGATCATATGCCAAAGTTGCGACTGGGGAAGTCGATGTACCAATTTACCCAAATGGGGCCCATACTTTGGCACTTCATCTCCTAGGGTTAGTTTTTGGATGTTTAGGGTTTTCCATTGTTTCTCAATAATAAATAGGCCTTTGAGCCTCATTGTAACATAGTTAAGAGGCATGTAGCAGCCACATCTCTTCTCAGAGATAAGCTACCATCGCCCAAGCTAGTCTTATTTCCATTATGTTTATAAGCATATTTCAGTATTTGATATTAATGAAATGAAGTGTTATTTCTACTGCATCTCTGTATTTATGGTTATATTTGTAATTTGTTTAGTTCCTGTTTAAATCTAGATCAATCATTGTCAATCCCTCCATAACATTCAACATATGCAAAATTGAATGATTCAAATCCATTAGCTAGTATTATCAAGAAGTATATTATTACTAAAACTTCAAAGAAAAATGTCATGATCAACATAATTTTTATATTTTTGTTGCCCCAAATTTTCTCTAATATTCTTTCAATCATCTCCCATCCATAAAAAAAACATATAGTTAAATATCTTCTATCAATGTATTTATTCTATACTACATAACATAGAGCCCAAAAATGTTTTTTTTCACAAGCTAATAAGGAAAAGTAGTACACTTTATAGTGTATAAGTCAGTCATATGTATTCACTATACATTGCACATTGAAAAACCATTTTTTATTCTTTAAAAAACATAACCAAACAATTTTTTGTATGGTGAAAAATACTAGTATATATGCATTTATTGTACAATTCACACTACAAAACTAAGAAACATTTAGAAAGAGAAATCCCCATGCAAATATGGGTTTGGATCCATGATAGAAATCCTCATGCAAATAGGGGTTGGGATCCATGTAGCAAGGGTACCTAGCCCAATAACATTTATTTAACATTAAAATAACCTTTTATTTTCAAAATTACATCTCATGTTGTTTTGTGGATGGGAAGTGTTGACAAGGGAATATATCCCATGCAAACAAGAGGGGGAATCGCTTGATGGAAGGTCCCAGTTAGACCCACTCTCATTTGATATGGAAATTTCTATTATTGGTATCCACCAACTAAATATATTTCTCATCAAAAGGAGACTTTATCACCAACTAAATAGATTTCTCATCAAAAGAAGACTTTCTCATTGAAGCTTTTTTAAATCTTAAATGCATTCGTAATTTATATGTAGATTCAATCCTATTATAAGCTATATTTTATCCTAATATAATAGTAACAAAATATTGATTGCAAGTGTAAAATTAACTATTGAAAGTGAGAAATAATTCCTCACCCTCAACATTAGTCAAACTAACATATTCAATTCTCATACATAAGAAGAAATTAACATGTAAGAAATATTGTACATATCCCCATGATCGAGTTCATAACTAGATCATAACACTTAACAATGAAAGGAACTCAATAAAATAAAAACAATTGAAAATAATGTACAATTTCTTGAACAATCTATGAATCAACTTCTATCTTTCCAAATGAAGTATACCCACAACTACGAGCTGGTTGCAGTCCAACATGAATTGATTTGCACACCAATACAATCTTGTTAACCGATTCGATCCACTCATGTGATCACATGAAACACCTACAACCATTTGGCTCTTATGCACTCTTGCAGCACTCTTTCCTATGAAATTTTGTGGCAACTTTTTCACTATAGTTTCTAGCACTCAAAACCAGAAATTCATGGAACCTTTTCCAAAAACATGATAGTGAGGCACCGTACACACAACAATTTCATGAGTTCAAAACCACTAAATCATAACACCATAACCACTATAATGTCTAATGTTTCCAAAAACATGATAACGTGACCTCTCACACTGTAATATCCAATGACTTCCATCCATGATAGCACAATATCCTTTGTTGTAATTTCCAACACCTTCAAACCACGATAATGTGGCCTCCTCATTGTAATGTCCAATGCCTTCAAACTCTAATTGCATGGGCTCTCAATGTATTGTTCAACACGTTCAAACCACAATATCATGGACTCCAATTTCATTCATTACGAGCTAGTCCTTGTAAAACATGATCATCATATGTCCTTATGAGTTAACCTCCTCATATTTGTTTATAACTTAGTTGCAACACTTATTTATGCATTGTGGTGGCTCTCACTCTTGTAAAATTCATGGAGAATACTAGCACTATCTCTTCATAGTAGTCAACCTAGATTTATAGTCTCATGGGATCTCTCTGGGATCTTATTATTATAGGCTTGTGCCTCCTTGAAAATGATCCCTTTGATAAAAAAATTACCTTGTGCTCTAAGAAGTTGATACCGACCAACATTCATCGATAATGAGTTAATTTTTTATATTGATTTCAAAACAAATAATATGAACCTAACCTACTTTTATAATAAAAAAATATAGAAGAATCTTATATATATTGTTTTTATTATACAATATAGAAGAATGTTGGATCACCCGACATCAACTCTAGAATGGCATGGATTCTAATGGGAAGAAATCTTGTGAATGGTCACTAAATAGGTGCAGATGGAATTTCTCATTCAGTTTTGAGGTTTTCTCCTTAGTTTTTAGTATCATCTATTCAGTTGGAGGTTATTTTTTCTTTAATCTATGACAGAGGGGTCGGGGATTTTCCTTGTTACTAAAGGCATCTTTTTCCATTTGTATAGTATCTCTCTGACATCCTTGCCTCTCTATCATTGGGCTTTCTATATTTTCTATCGTTTAACTCTTGGAATGGCATGGGAGTTGACTGTGGGTGGGCCATATGACATTTTTGTATTTCCAGGTGGGTAGGCAAAAATATGGCCTTGTGATCCTTTCAAGCCCCTTTCCATTGGGATGGGGATTCCTATTCTTATCTTACTACTTTAACACTTGGAATAGATAGGTATTATCTTTCCTTGGGTAGTGATATTGAGTTGTGTTGAGTGGCAAGAGTTTCTACACATGCTCTGATGGGAAATTTTCACTACATCTCCCTTTCGAAGGACTAGATAATAACTTAGCTAAACATATATTGGAATAATTTTCTTGGATTTTTCCCTACCTTTAGTCTCCCAATGAATAAATGGATACATTTCCAATTTCTAGATGAAGGTGATTTATTTACTATCTTGCATCATACCTAGGTTATTGGTTAAGGGTTTTTATGGTTGCAGAGATGGAAGATAGGTTTCAATCCTCTCATTACAAAACACAAGTCCCACTATATATGGGTTAAGTGAGTAGGATTCCCTTTGGAGCCATGGACTAGGAATATAATTATAAAAGTGGATAACAACATTGGAAAGTTCATTTTCTTTGAGGAAATGTCTCTGGTTTCTTTGAATAAATGCATTTTATGGGTTTTAGTTGAGATGGACCTGCAAAAGGTTTTGACTACTAAACTAGATATCTTGCTAGGTGATGTATCTTTCACTCAAAAACTATATTATTGGAAGGTTTTGTTTAGGTGCTCTATCTATCACCAAATGACACACCTAAAATGGGCTTACAACTCTTCGAGCTTGAGGGGTAATCAAAACCATAGCCAAGGTTTTAAGGGCATGCACTCATATTGTAAGTTTATTGATGTATAATATGAAGTCCTCCAAAAGGGTGATACAAGTAAGTTGAAGCAGATGCTTACTATATGGACTCCATCTAGTAAAAAACCTAGGTTGCCGGAAATCCCTAGGTTTGAAGATGCATGTGTTGGGGTCATTCATGGTAATGGGATTATTGAAGGGGTATCTCTAGCATTATTAGTGCATGTAAGGGTGAAGGTTAATTCAACCATTCCAAACATGATGCTTGAAGCAAACACATATCCCTCTTCTTGGCATTTTAACAACACTGGGAATCCACCGTCTCAAGCTACAAACCCATTGGCCTTTTTGGATGTAATTTCAAGTAAGCCCTTATGATCCCTATCCACAAATGATTCTATTTTGATGAATAGTATTGAAACCCCTACTCCTAATCATTCCACAGTTATTAACTCAATATCTAAAAGCTTGCCCTCATCTGCAGTGCATCCCCCTTTTGTAAATGATCTATATAGTTATCCTACAACTCTCCCTAAACCCTCTATTCATGACCCCTTTTTACCATATCGAAAAAACCCCTCTATCCACTCATTGGATTCTTTTAGATCGTATATATTCACCTCATTTTTTTCTAAAAAAGTACCCTATCAAGGAAAACCAACCTCTAACCCACAAAGAGATCATTTGTCTAACTATCCATTCTTACTCTTCATCACTTAACATTGAAGCCATTCCAACTTTCCCATACCCTCTGTCAAATCCAACCTGGAAATGCAAACATTTCTCATCCATAAAAAATGCCATTGTTAGAAATAAATTCCCAAATAAAAGGGATCTTGCTTGTGAACCTATATCGCAAGGTGATCCCTGTGTAGAATCTGACATTCTTCTTGAATATGATAGGGCCCTTGGAGCATTGCAACCCTCTTGTTTATTTTCCAATGATCATCATGTCATTCAATCTTAGGGGAGTTGGGGGTCCTCCCAAAATTCAATTCCTTCGTATGATTAATGTATATTCAATGTCCATCAATCATCTCTTTCCAAGAGACCATGGTCAATCTAGATAAATCCAAAGATATTCTTCTTAAAATATTCCCACACTTGTATATTTGTGTTGTTGGTGTAGATGGTCGGTTTGGGGGCCTGGATGTTCCTTATAATCCAAGGGATACCTCCCTTAGACATTACTCTTTTGTGTTTGGTATTACCTTGGAAGGTCACCTCCAAGGTATGGCCAATCCAGTAATCCTGGTAAACTATTATGGCCCCTATCAGGAGAGAGAGGCCTTCTAAAACCTTGTTTTCAATAGTGGGATATTGTTGGAACATTCCCTTATCCTTTTCAGTGACCTAAAATTAATTTCCTCTATTAGAGAGATTTGGGGAGAGAAATCTCGACCTAATCCCTTTGCATAGATGATTTTGAGGATTATTTGTGAATCTCATCTTATCGACATCCTCTCGTCTCCTCTTTAACCTACATGAAAAAAAGGAAGATAAGGGGTTGAGGGGGTGGAAAAATGCCTCGACAAATTATTGATTGTTGATCCCTTGGTATCCAAAGTGGGAAAATATAGATCTTTGATATGTCATAAAACCATATTAGATCATTATGCTATCTTTCTGCATTTGGATTTTTGAAAGCCTCCTCAAAGTATCCTTCAAATTTAATAGATCCTGGCTCAAGGAGAAATCTTTTATGTCTCTTGTTTATGAATGTTAGAACAATATCTGGGTTGATCCTTCTTTTCTTTCAAAGGATGCTTGAAATTTCAAGATGAAGAAAATAAAAACTCATGTAAAATTTTGGGCCCAAAACATTATTAGTGAGTAATGTAGAGAGCTAGAGAATATTGAATTTGCATTATACTCATGTCAAAATAATTTTTATACACACAGTTCCCAAGTGATCTGAAAAATAGATGTGCAACTTAGCTAAAAGGAAAGGAAGTTTGCTTAGAATGGAGGAGGAATGTTGGAGGTTGAAAAGTAGGGAAATTTGGATTAAGGAGGTGTTGTGCTATACAACAACCCCCCATTTCAAACTTTTAATCTTAGTCTAAAGATGCTAAATAAGAAATAGGTCCCCTTTAGGATATAAAAAGAAATAAAACCATTTGAGTAAAAATAGATTTTCCATACTTTTCATATAAAATTTGCTTTATGAGTGTTTGGAACCGCTCATTGCAAATCACAATTTTAAGACCAATGAACATCCATTTGAAAAGTTGCGATGTGATCAAAACCATTATAAATGCCTCATCGCAAAGTTTTAAATTGAAAAGATCCATTTATAAACATGCGATGTGATATAACTATCGCATTTCGCATATCGGTAATCCTGAGGAATAAGTTAGGGCACTCCATTGAAACCTTGTGATGCGATAAGGCTATCGCATATCGCATTTTGCCAATCCATAGGAAAACATTGAAACCACTCCGTTGAAACTTTGCGATGCGATGTAACTATCGCGATCGCATATCACATATCGTGCTCCCAATAGAAACAAGTAGCATATACTATGAGCACTCGCGATATAATGTTAAATCAATTATAAAGGAAAACATGATTTTCCAAGTTTGAAAGGAACCTGCCAACTCTACGTGCCAGCTCATCACTCATCGCAATCGCAACAATACAAGGAATTCTTTCGGACATAGCACTTGTAACTCCTGATTTGCAATATGCGATGGCTCTACACGTATTAAAATAATACAATCGCTAATCGCAAAATCGCAGAGTTGTGACACCTGTTCTAAAAGGATCGTTGGAAAACTTGCGATGCGACATATATTAATTCAGCATTAAAGTTTCACATTATGAGGATACGGTAATGCATTAAGTGGCAGTTATGGTTACAATCCTTTAAGGATTTAATCCTTTGTGACTATGCACTATATGAGATCTTTTGATGCACATAATTGTTTTAAGTCTGTAATTTGTTGTATTGGATCCTCTAAAAGTTTTTCACCTATCATGCTCCTCTCTCATTTTGCAGTGTAAATCCAAAATCACTCTAGGATGAGTCATCCTCCATAAATCCAAACCATGCTCTCAATCGTTCAGTTGACGATACAAGAGAAAGCCTAGATGCGATGAATCTCTTCAAAGGTTATTGCGATATTATTTTTGAAATTAAAATCCCATATTTTGATGAAGGTAGTTCCAACAACTCTCAGCAATTTTTATGGACAGTTTGTTTTTAATTTTAATATAAAGACCCTTTCATGTCATTTTAGAAAGGGTCCTCAATTTGTATAAAACTAGACTTGAGAAGTTTTCCCTTCTGCACTTCTTAATTTATTTTTTATAATCCGTGGATCGAGGTTCTAACTTGTTGTGAAAGAGCTTCATAAAGAATTGCATTTTGTATCTTCTTGGAGTTTCCAGAATAAGAAGATTGAACCAAATTATTACTTGCATAACAAGACTCAAATGCATATGGTACTTCTATCATTGTTCTTTTGTCTTGTTTTATGTAATTAGCATTCCATTGATTTGTTATTGTTGATGTATTCTCATGTTTCAAACAACTTTGTATTATTTCACTTCTGAATGATCTAGAATTGTTATATTGTATACATATGTCAATGATAAATATTAGTATGTTATGCGATATGTTTTCACATTACTTTGTTTAATTTCTTAAACAAATTAATCATTATTTAAATGCATCTTTCTATAGATAAGTGAATAATCTATATTATCATTTGTCTGCTAGGAATCATCAAGAATCACATTATTATGAGATCACCTGGGTTATATAGATATATCTGTATATTTTAGAGCTTATAGATTAAACCACCTATCATCTTTTTATACATTTAAAACACCCATTCATCAAATCATACTTTATTGGGAAACTGGTCCCATAATATCTAGTCGGAGCCACCATACCAAATGGATAAGGAGCTGCACTAAGGTCTGGACCGGGTGGTTATCCCCTAATGTTGGTGCTACGATTTTAGAGGCATCAACATTTTTGGTGCTAGAAGGAGGGCCAGACTGTGAATGGCGAGTAAATCTAAATCTACAGGCCATTCTAAGAGTAATTCCCCCTCACCATCACCTCCAACTTCTCCTTCACATTCTAAATCTCCTATTCCTAAGCGAGAAGTTGAAAAGAAAAATACAAAACCTACTACTGAAACCTTAAACAAGCCAGATAGTTCTTCTCCTAAACCTCCTGAAGTACAATCTTTGATTCATAAACTCCAGGGGATTTCAATATCCAAAGAAGAGTCCGAGTTATCCCAAGGTAGTGTTACTTCCCAATATATCCCATCGCAACCGCTTACTAGGGAAAAGAGTGAAAAGCTTGGCATTCCACCATTTGAATTCCCTCTACGAAGTCGAAAAAGGGCTAGAAAGACACCATCAGAATCTAACAGTGAGACTTTGTCCTCATCATTGCCTATTCCATCCATACCATCGCAAGGTCATCCATTTGGTTCCCAACTTCAGATTATAGTCCAAACAGGTACAGGAACTTCAACATCCTCTACCCAATCACTTTCAGCTGCTTTGTCACCCTCTTCTACTATTAGCTCAACAATGGCACATAATCAAACTCAACCAAGGCCATCGACCAACCCAGGAGCTGTTAGAATGCCTGCACCTTTGACCCAATTTCCAGCACATCCTGAAAAATGGCTACCTAATTTTAATCCTGACAATGGCTTGTTAGTGGAAGAACATATAAACAATTTCATGTTATCGATTAACTTGAATGGAGTAACAGAAGAAGGTGTTGTTGTTAGACTATTTCCATACACTCTACAAGGAGCAGTAAGATCATGGTACTTTTCGTTACCACTAGGTTCTATCAATAATTGAGATGCTTTCCAAGAGCAATTTCTAACTAAGTTTGGAGACGATAGGTCTACAAAAACTTTGATTAATGACCTCTCCAACCTGAAAGTCAAATCAAAAGAGCCCATTAAGGACTTCAACTCACTCTTCAATAAGTTGTTTAATAAAATACCTGTGGCATCCAAGCCTTTTGAGGAGGTCTGAAATGAATGGTACATTTTTTCTCTGCCTTCAAAAATAGCCATCTTCATTGATAGGGCTACCAAACCAACATTAGCAGAAAATATGAAGGAAGCAATAGTTGTTGAAAAACGTATCCTTGCTTTGGAAAAGAAAAATTCTCTAAAAGAAAGGAAATCCAAAAAAGTTACCTTTAGAGATGATTCAAAGAAGAAAGCAAACAAGGATCCATATGACATGGAAGGCTTACAAAAATTTCTTAAAACTATGTCCAATGAAATGGTTGAAATAAAAAAGGAAGTAGCTAAAACTTCTATGAAAAGACCATTTAGGAATTTTAAAAGAAATCAACCAACAGATCCTAAACCACCCAATGTTATATCTAATGCAGAGTCTGACCTGGATGATGATGAAGAAGAAGATACAGTTTTATCAGCTGAAGAAACAGAAAAAGATGAAGAAGTTGAATGTCATGGAATGTGGGACTTTATCTTACCAACTTTGATAATGAAAGTGAAGAGGAAGCTCTCAAAGTAAACACCAGAAGTAAAATTATAGTAGAGCCTAATCAAGCAAATCAAAAAAGGAAAAACTCAAATCCTATTACTAAAGAGAAAGTTCCCACAAAGAAAGCTTAAGTTGCATCTCCCCACAATCAACCATGTTCGTCCAACCCCCCCTCATCATCTAAAATGCTAGTAGTTTCAGATTCCATGGATTATAACATAGTGGAAGATATGAAGAAGACTCGAGCAAATATTTCACTGCATGAACTCAACAAGCTCAATCGTCAACAAACGTTGTTGCTTAAAGAATTAAATGCAGTACCTTCTTCTCCCCTTCCAACTAGTGTATTATCAAAGGCTGCTAGAGGATTAGGTAAGCCACCATCTGATAAGTTGGATGTTACCGATGCCATTTTGATTGGGGATAGGTCAAATTCTCATACTCCTCCTTTTCTCTTGACTTATGAGATCTACAATAGAAATTTTCATAACTGCTTGATTGATTTAGGGGCTTCATTAAACATAATGGCAACATCAATTTGCTCCAAGTTAAATATTGAACCCCAGAAGTTTGTAGTTCATATTGTCCAATTAGATCGAACTAAGGTTCATGTTTTAAGAGAAATTTATTCAGTTACTATCAGATTATTTGATGATCCCAGGGTTGTCCAAAGAATTGATATATTAATTGCTGACATCCCTGAGTTTTATGGTTTGATCCTTAGCAGAGATTGGTCTGAAAAACTTCATGGTTATATTTCAACTGATTGGTCTCACATGTGGCTTCCCTATAATGGGAAACCAAATCAAATCAGAATTGATCACAAAAAACATTTGACTCACACAGTAACTAAGTTTGAAGAAGAAAATCAACCTATAGCCTTCAATAATAACATTCTTGGAAACTATTCGGCTGAATCATTTTTTGGGAATTTCAATGCTCAGCAATCTCTGTTTCTTGTTAATAGTGTCATATCACAAGTCAAAAATTTCTCTAGTACCGATACTTCTAAGTGTGTTAGTGTTGCAGATGAACTTGTAGATAAACCTGTAAATAAGCCTTTATTTTGGTCTTTGTATTTTGATGGATCTAAATCTAATGACGGTGCAGGAGCAGGATGTATTTTAGTCAGTCCTAAAGGAGAAAAATGATGTTATCATGTAGATTAGAATTTGAATGTACCAACAATAATGCAGAATATGAAGCATTGATTCAAGGTCTCTATAAAGCAATAGGCCTGAATATCCAATATCTAAGAGTATTTGGTGATTCTGAAATTGTCATTAAACAAGTGAGAAATACTATCCATTGTCTTTCGGGGCATGTGAAACATTATCAATCACTTGTTCAAGATCTCATAACTCATTTTCTGGCATTTGACATTTCTCCTATTCCTAGATCACAGAATGCAATAGCAGATCTCCTGGCTAATGTTTCTTCTAAACTCTTTCCATCTGAGGATTATAGTCCAGATAGATTTTCTATTGAATTAATTTTTCGACCATCTGTCCCAGATAATGTCAGCAATTGGCGTGTGCTCAATCATGATGAGGATATTTTAACTTTCTTGACATCTGAATGATCTTATGACGATCAAATTATCGATGAAAGCGATCATGATCTTCAATTAAAGCAGAGATCCAATGAAAATCATATTCCTAAATATGCGATCAAGCTAGAAGATATTTATGATATTAAGGATAGATTCAAAAAGGTCACTAATAAAAAACTTTAAAGTTCAACTTTAAGGTTTGAATTAGTAAATCTCGACACTGATGCCAAACCACAAAATGTCAATCTTGGACTTGGACTTTCATCACATGAAAGATTTGCTTTCATCAGTTTATTGAAGAAATACAAAAATGTTTTTGCTTGGAATTATGAAGATCTAAAAACTCATGATACTTCTATCATTCAAGACGCAATTCCAATGATCTCTGATGAGAAACCTGTACAACAGAAACTAAGGAAAATTCACCCAAATATTGAAATCCAAATCAAAGCAAAATTGAATAAACTCCTTAAAGCCAAAATAATCTTTCGTGTCAGACATTCTAAATGGGTCTCAAATTTAGTACCTGTAAGAAAAAAGAATGGTGATATTAGGATTTGCATAGATTTTAGGAATCTCAACAAATCATATCAGAAATATAATTTCCCATTACCAAAAATGGAACCAATACTTCAATCAGTAGTTGGCTCAGAGTTAATGTCTTTTCTTGATGGTTTTTCAGGATACAATCAGATCCTGGTACATCTAGATGATAGATTAAAGACTACATTTAGAACCAAATGGGGAACATATGCTTATCAGAAAATGCCTTTTGGTTTAATAAATGCTGGAGCTACTTTCCAAAGAGCTATGGACATAGCTTTCAAAGGTTTGATCAATAGGACAGTAGTTGTTTACTTATATGAAATAACTGTCTATTCTAAGAAAAGAGCAATCATCTGCATGATTTAAAGTAGATCTTTGAACGTTGCAAAAAATATGGGATTTCCTTAAATCCCAAGAAATCATTCTTTGCTCTTAATGAAGGTAAACTTTTAGGGTTTATTGTATCCAAAAATGGCATATACACTGATCCTAACATGATAAAAGAAATTTCAGATATCCCTTTGCCACATAATAAGAAATATATGAAATCATTTTTGGGACAGATAAATTTTGTGAAAAGATTTGTTCCTGATTTTTCTCATATTGTTTTACCCTTGCAATCCATGATTAAGAAAAATTCAGTCTTCAAATGTGGACATAATGAAAAAGAGGCTTTTGACTTGATCAAACAAGCGATCATTAATGCTCCTGCATTGAATATTCCAATTTTTCTAGTCATTTTATTTTGTATACTTTGGCCACTGAAACATCTTATGTTGTTGTTTTAACACAAGTCAACAATCAACAAGTAGAAGCACCCATATCTTTCTGTAGTTCTAATTTGCATGGTGCTGAGCTTAATTATTCCGAAGTTGAAAAACAAGCTTTCGCTGTATTTAAATCTATCAAACATTTTAGACCATTCCTCTTAAAAACTCATACAAAAGTAATAGTCCCATTCTCTGCAGTGAGACAATTGCTAGTTCAAAGATAATTAGGAGAGAAAAGAGCTAATTGGGTAACAACTTTACAAGAATATGACATTGATATTAAACCAACGAAAATTGTTAGAGGACAAGGTTTTTGTAGATTACTTGCAGGAGCTTCCAATATACTAGATCATGAAGATTTAGATAGTACTACACAAGTAAATGAGATAAGTATCATTGACTCTGAATCTCAATATTCCGATCTGATATTTTACTTAAAAAATAGATATGCTCCCCCTGAATTCAACTACAAAAACAATCGTGCCTTAAGGTTAAAATCCAAACACTATGAAATCATTGATGATGTGTTATTCAAGAGAAATTATGATTCTATTCTATTAAGATGCCTTGAAAAATCTGAAGTGCAAAAGGTTTTGCAGGAACTACATGATGGCCCAGCAGGTGGACATTTTGGAGGAGACACTACAACCCACAAAATACTACATGCTGGATATTATTGATCGACTTTGTTCAAAAATGCCCATGAGTATGTGAGGAAATGTCAAATATGCCAAACTGCTAGCGGGAGACAAAGGAAACCAGCCTTTCCTTTACAACCAGTTAACATTGAGCAACCATTTGAACAGTGGGGGCTTGATATTATAGGAGAGATTGTTCCACATTCTTCCAAGCAACACAAATACATCCTCACAGCCACGGACTACTTCACAAAGTGGGTAGAAGCAATTCCACTAATGGTAGCCAATTCTAATGCAGTTATTGAATTTATTGATCAGTTCATCATTACAAGGTTTGGTTTATCTAACGCGCTTATCTTTGACAATGCATATTATTTTTCTAGAAATAATATAATTGAATTTTCTCTTAAGAGAGGTTTTAAGTTAAAATACTCTGCAAATTACTATCCTCAAGGAAATGGCTTAGCAGAGTCAACTAACAAAAATCTCATCAGGATTATTAAAAGAACTGTTGATCAAAACCAAAAGAATTGGCATAAATCTTTAATATTTGCATTATGGGCAGATTGTATAACTCAGAAGGCCTCAATAGGTACTTCTCCTTTTAACTTAGTGTATGGGAAAGAAGTTGTAATTCCACCAAATTTAGCCCTCCCATCACTAGCCCTTGTAAAATTCATTGAAGAAACTCCTTCTTCCTCTATTCAATTAAGGTTTGATCAAATTCTTAAATTAGATGAGGAAAGAGAAAAAGCCAAGATTACTCATGCTAAACATCAACAAGTCGTTAAATCTTCTTTTGATGCAAGTTTAGCCGGCTCAAAAACGTTACAGATTGGTGATCTCGTTTTGAAATGGGACAAAGCACATGAAGACAAAGGTAAGCATACCAAATTTCAGAAGATGTGGCTTGGCCCATTTCAGATCATTGAAAAGATAGGCTCATCAACATTTCTATTGCAAGACCTATCATGAAATAGAGATTCTCTTCCTGTGAATGGGCTTACCTTAAAGAAATTATTTTCCTAAGGAGGTAACCCCTTCTTACCTGTACATATTCTTTATTCAAATTTTGGTTTCTTTTAGAAATAATGTTGTAAATAGTCTACCATTGGCTTTCTACTATTGAAAATATCTTTGAAAGAATATTGTGACTACTTGCTTTTAAAAAGTAGAAATTTTCAAGGAAATGATTACAGTTTTGGAAATTAGATAAAAACATGAAACTTTGAAATAAATTTGTGAAATCTTTCAAACCTTGAAAACACAGTAAAACATTTTGAGTTATCAGTTGAGAAAGTTTATTTATAAAAAGGTAAATACTTTCTCCAACTAAGCATCAACAACTCTATAATTGTCATCCATAAACTATTAAGGAGTCAAGCATACACCCCATCCACTAGGTTTATGATTTTTTTAGAGTGTAATTCTAAAATATATCCGATTTAAAAGATAAGAGGTCTCATTACCAGCCTACTTACCATGATCATAGGAAACTAATTAAACTGACATTACCAATACTGCATACCAAAACAGGGTAATGGCTTAAATCAAAATACAAGGGGTCTCATCACGAGCCAGCTTGTTCAGTTTAATTACAACCAGTGAATGGCATTGTCATCTTCTGGCTACCAAACCAGGGCAATGGCTTTTAATCAAATAAAATAATAAAACAAAATATGAAAAAATATATATGTAGATATATCTTTCTAAATTTATCTTTAAAAGATTATACTCTTAGATGGATGGGACAATGAATAATTGATGGTTAAAAGGTAACCCTGTCGAGACTATAGATGTTTGTTGGCAGTAGTGGCACTACCTGTGACAAAAGAGTAAATTTAAAAGCTAAGTTGGAGGAGCCCCCTACTTTATCTTTAACAACCAATCAAAGCTTGAAGAAACCAAAAAATGTTTTATTTATGATAAGGGTTTGTAAAAGAAATTGCAAAATTGATATCTTTGTTTTATTCAGAGTAAATTTTTTATCTAAACAATTCCAAGATAGTTCCCTTTTCCTCAATTGATTCTACTTAAGAAAGTGTTAGAAATTTCATTATTTTATTCAGAGATAACTGGTTCTTCCAGTGAATCGCCAATTGTTGTGCTATACAACAACCCCCCATTTCAAATTTTTAATCTTAGTCTAAAGATGCTAAATAAGAAATAGGTCCCCTTTAGGATATAAAAAGCAATAAAACCTTTTGAGTAAAAATAGATTTTCCATACTTTTCATATAAAAGTTGCTTTATGAGTGTTTGGAACTGCTCATTGCAAATCGCAATTGCTTAAGACCAATGAACATTTGTTTGAAAAGTTGTGATGCGATCAAAGTCATCGCAAATGCCTCATCGCAAAGTTTTAAATTGAAAAGATCCATTTATAAACATGCGATGTGATATAACTATCGCATTTCGCATATCAGTAATCTTGAGGAATAAGTTAGGGCACTCCGTTGAAACCTTGCGATGCGATAAGGCTATTGCATATCGCATTTTGCCAATCCATAGGAAAACATTGAAACCACTCCATTGAGACTTTGCGATGTGATGTAGCTATCGCGATCGTATATTGCATACCACGCTCCCAATAGAAAAAAGTAGCATAAACTATGAGCACTCGCGATATAATGTTAAATCAATTATAAAGGAAAACATGATTTTCCAAGTTTGAAAGGAACCCGCCAACTCTACGTGCCAGCTCATCACTCATCGCAATCGCAACAATACAAGGAATTCTTTCGGACATAGCACTTGTAACTCCCGATTTGTGATATGTGATGGCTCTACACGTATTAAAATAATACAATCGCTAATCGCAAAATCACAAAGTTGTGACACCTGTTCTAAAAGGACCGTTGGAAAACTTGCGATGCGACATATATTAATTCAGCATTAAAGTTTCACATTATGAGGATATTGTAATGCATTAGGAGGAAGTTATGGTTACAATCCTTTAAGGATTTCATCCTTTGTGAATATGTACTATATGAGATATTTTGATGCGCATAACTGTTTTTAGTCTGTAATTAGTTGTATTGGCTCCTCTCAAAGTTTTTCGCCTATCATGCTCCTCTTTCTCATTTTGCAGTGTAAATCTAGAATCACTCCAGGATGAGTCATCCTCCAGAAATCCAAACCATGCTCTCAATTTTTCGGTTGAAGATACAAGAGAAAGCCTAGATGCGATGAATCTCTTCAAAGGTTATCGCGATACTATTTTTGAAATTCAAATCCCATATTTTGATGAAGGCAGTTCCAACAACTCTCAACAATTTTTATGGATAGTTTGTTTTTAATTTTACTATAAAGACCCTTTCATGTCATTTTAGAAAGGGTCCTCAATTTGTATAAAAATAGACTTGAGAATTTTTCACTTCTGCACTTCTTAATTTATTTTTTATAAGCCGTGGATCGAGGTTCAGACTTGTTGTGAAAGAGCTTCATAAAGACTTGCATTTTTGTATCTTCTTGGAGTTTCTAGAATAAGAAGATTGAACCAGATTGTTACTTGCATAACGAGACTCAAATGCATATGGTACTTCTATCATTGTTCTTTTGTCTTGTTTTATGTAATTAGCATTCCATTGATTTGTTATTGTTGATGTATTCTCATGTTTCAAACAACTCTGTATTATTTCACTTCTGAATGATCTAGAATTGTTATATTGTATACATATGTCAACGATAAATATTAGTATGTTATGCGATATGTTTTCACATTACTTTGTTTAATTTCTTAAACAAAGTAATCATTATTTAAATGCATCTTTCTGTAGATAAGTGAATAATCTATATTATCATTTGTCTGTTAGGAATCATCAAGAATCGCATTATTATGAGATCACCTGGGTTATATAGATATATCTGTATATTTTATAGCTTATAGATTAAACCACCTATCATCTTTTTATACATTTAAAACACCCGTTCATCAAATCATACTTTATTGGGAAACTGGTCCCATAATATCCAGTCGAAGCCACCATACAAAACGGATAAGGAGTTGCACTAAGGTCCAGACTGGGTGGTTATCCCCCAATGCTGGTGCTACGATTTTAGAGGCATCAATAGGAGGGTGACCATAACACACATTTGTTTCATAAGTACACCTCCTACAGGAAGAACAAGAATTCCATTTGGGACATTTCAGATGCTAAGGGAAAATATTATGCTTCTAGATAGGTTCTGGAAAAGCTAGCAAGAACTCATTTTTCTGATCTTCTCAAGGATCTCGGTGATTGTATAAATCAGAATCAACTTCATGTCATTCAACATTTTCCCAGGATCTCTTCAGAGGGGGACAATGCTAATTTGGGAAAGCCTATAACCTTGAATGAGATTAAGGAGGTTTTGAATTCCTTTTCCAAGGACAAAAGTCTAGGGCCTGATGGTTGGACTGTAGAGTTTTATTTAGATTTTGTTTATTTGATTGGAGGAGACATCCTCAAGTTTATTGAGGAGGCAAGGATGACTAGAAAAGTGTTTGGGGTCATCAATTCTACTTTCCTGACATTAGTCCCTAAAATGTCAAAGCTTCAGACCTTCAATGACTTTCAACCTATTTCACTTTGTAATATAATATATAAGTTTATTACAAAGGTATTTTCATTGAGGATGAAATATTTTTTGTCAAAATATCTCTCTAAGGAGAAAGTGGGGTTTCTTATGAGCATATCAATTCATGGTAATGTTGGTTCTAATCAAAAGGCACTCCACTCTATCAAATTAAGGAAACGTTGTTCTATCATCCTAAAGATGGACCTTGTAAAGGCTTATGCCATGGTGAAGTGGTATTTTCTACATTTAATTCTATTTGATATTGGCATAGACCTATTGACAACCAACTGGATAATGGGTTGTATTTCATCTGAAAAATTTGCGGTGCTTATTAATGGGGATTCATTCACCTTTTTCTCATCTTTGTGAGGCTTACAACAGGGATCTAGACTATCTCCATTATTATTCCTCTTATTAATTGAAGGTTTGAGTAGGATGATTCTTGCAACGTAGAAAGAAGGACATCTCAAAGGAGTTAAGATGACAAAACTTATCTATCATACACAATTTTTGTTTGTTGATGATATAATTATCCTGGGTGATGGCACTAAAGTTGAGTGGAATACATTTATTAGTATTTTCTCTACTTATTGTTCAGTCATGAGTATGATGATAAGTGAGCACAAGTTTGATTTTTTCTATAATAATGTGTTTTCATAAACTATTCGCCATATTGAAACTATGATCCCTTATAAGATGTCTCTTGTGGACCAAGGTTTTCATTACTTTGGATATCTCCTCAAACCAAATTACTATAAGTTGGAGGACTGGAGCTAGATGTTAAAATAGATTGAGGAAAAGGTGAAAAACTAGTGTTATAGATGGATCTTAATAGGTCGTAGAATGAATTTGATCAAATAGATATTGTAGAGTATTCCTGTGTTCCAGTTTTCTCTTGCAAAGAGATCTAAGTCCAATATTCATAATATTTTCTAATGTAAGAGAAATTTCCTATGGAATGACATAAGAAAATGTGCATACCACCATTTGGTCAAACGAGATACTCTTGCTCAACCAAAGCATCAAGGCAAGTGGGGGTTTAAAAACCTCCATTGGTTCATTCTTTCTCTCACCATGAAGAGAACTTGGAAGGCAACCATTGGTGATGGCCTTTGGAGCAAAATACTATTGGAGAAATACATGCACAATTTGTTGATCATAGACTGGCTTTGGTCTTTGAGGCCCCCCTCTCATAGTGTTCACTTGAATCTATGGAGGGGAATGTTGGTCATTATTCCTTGGATCCAAAAGTGGATGATGTGGAAGGTTCATAGTGGAGATCAAGTCAGATTAGGACCTTTTCTTTTTATTGGGGGACCTATTGTCTCTCCTTTGTCTCCTTACCTTATCATTCAACTCAATTCTCAGGGTGTTACCATACTTCATTAGGATTTTATGTTTTCTTTGGAGTAGTTTATAGCTGGTAGATGGAAAAATACTCATGATTTGGGCTTGAGGGGTTTAATTGTTGTGGAATGGGGCAATTTTATAAAATCCCCCAAATTATGTTAGTAGTCTTACTCTATATGAGGAGGATAATTATTTTGTATGGGCCTAGAACTCTTCAACCCTGCATATCACTGCTCACCATGCCTATTGTGCCATATCAGAGTGCTACCCACTACAAAGGGTTAACTAGTGGCATTAAAAATATGGGATTGGCATATTGCTCCAAAATTAAAATGCTTTGCCTGGTTGTCCTTAGAAAACCACATCCAAAATTGGGATTTCCTATTGCAAAAAGGTTTTTATTGGCTGAATGTATGTGTTCTTTGCACAAATTATTCTTAATTAGTCAATCATTTATTTTTTAACTGTGACTTTTCCAGATCCCTCTGGTCATATGTCATTGGGGTATTAAACTTATAAGGTAATGTCTAAATGACGCCCCTAGATCAATGCCTTCTTTGATGGGATCAAAATAGGGCCAATTTTGAAAGCATTACCCATTTTCATTGAATGGAGTAGATGGGAAAATTTGGAATAAAATCATATTTGAAGGAAGACCCAAAGATATCACTGGCATCCTAGGCCATATTTTGGGTTTCTTTTCGGATTACGTCAAGCCTTGGAAACCTTCCAAAAGTTGATGCTTTTGCTTTCCTCCTAGCTCCTTATCTGAAAATGTTGGTTTCTTTGATGAAGCTTATTAAGGCAAGGTGTGTTGAGGGGGTGCATCTGTTTTCCTTCCAGACAATGTGTCCTTTCATATTTTGTTGAATCCAAGTGCAGAGATAAATATTAAAGTATAAGTGTCAATTGTTTTATCCCTTTCATTTGTTGCAGCTTCATTGAACATATCCACCATGCATATTTTTGGTGATTCGAAGTGTGTGGCGGATTGGATGTTGGGAAAGGGCCATCTAAGGGTCCTCTCAAAAAGGCACTGGATGGACTGCATCGAGAGTCTCAAAGGTCTCTTTCAAAATTTGTTCTTCCAACATATTCTAAGAGAATGGAATCAACAGGTAGACCTCATAACCAAAAAACCATTGCAGGTGGAGGAAGGTTGCATATTTTTCAAAGAACGACGAGGAATTCAACTTCTAAGGAGGGGATCTCTCCAGATTCCCAATAATCTGCAACAGGACCAGTTGGATCAATTCTCCTAAAGTTTCGTGAATTTTTCATTTGTTTGATCATTTAGTATATGATTTTTTTTCCTTTTCTAGTATGGTTTGTGGCTATAGATACTTTGGGCACTGTTTGATCAATAGTTTTGGATTTGAATCTTCCTGAAAATTTTGTTAATACTTCTCAAACATTTTGGTTAGTGATATCTTAACTATCTCAATGATAGTCAGTGACTTTCTTGGACACCTCTATGATCATTTATGTCGTATAATAAAGGTTTTTTAATCATATAAATCTGTAAAATACTCCTTTTTTTATATATAAAGAAAAGATGATCTCTCTTATCTGGAAAAATATAAAAGAATCTTAATATGATCTTATCCTTTGGGTTTCTCTTATACATATAATTAACTAATACCCCATACATATATATATATATATATATATATATAGATATATATATATATATATATATATTTGATAATCACTTCGATAATTATTGTAAAAAATTGTATATATAAATTCTATATGTCAAGAATGCAAATATATATGCAAAATATAAACTTTAATATGCAACCAAAATTGATCTCTAACTTATGTTTCAAACCAATCCACTTATATACACATTACAAAGTACTTGATGAACTTTATTTGAAACCCATCTTCACCTTATATGTCCTAAGATACGAAATTTTATCTATTCACTAAAGAATACAAAATTACAAAAAAAAAAATGCATTATATTTTTTTAAACAAAAATTTAGACTTCTTAAAAAATTGATGCATTATCCAAAAGTGAAATATATTAGCATGTCTCCATTATTTAAAATGTATTCTTTCCAGAAACAAATTAATTTCCTTAATATTAAATTTTCGTTGAATTATTTGAATCTACTAAAATGCTCGATTGAATTAGTTATGCAAAGAAAACCAAAACATTGACCAAGATTTTCTGAAGACCCAAAATTTAATTTTTCAATTTGTCTAATATTTGTCTATGTGAGTATATAGAATGAATTAATTAAATAAAAAAGTGTCTAATCTTTGTCTATGTGAGTATAAAGATAGAATTAATTAAAATAAAGATAGAATTAATTAAATAAAAAAGTGAGCAAAGTCACAAGTGACAAAGTAGAAGTTGACATAGTTCAACATGGAATAAAACTCAAAACTCCTATCCAAGATTGTAGATCAAAAGATCATTACCTAAACCTCATTTTTGAAAAAATATTATCAAAGGTCATGGTCACATCATTACCATGAACAAATCTATTATGAAGACATGCTAACAAATTCATAATTATAAGATGGAATCAAAAAGTAAATATCAAATAAGCAACAAAAAAAATCAAGAAGGCATGAATTAGGAAGACATGCTCCTCGGAAGAAAAGAAGACATATTCAAGTGTTAATTTATCAAACCAGTCATGAGAATAAAAGGACTATGTAGAATAAAATAGAAATGTCATAAAGCAAGAAAACGTTATGGATCAAGCATAAAGAAAATACCTCACTATTAAACATAGATCAACAAAATCAGCCATCAAAGTAAACAAACCAACGGAAGTGAAAATGATGATAGTAAGCTATTCAACTAAAGGACCAGGACTTGGAAATAGGGAACTTTTAAATTTAATGGGGGGGGCTTCATTTTTATTGAAAATTAAATGGGATTATTGTGAAACAATTAAAAGTTAAAATTCTCCATAATTGGAAACCTCCTTTATTTCCAACTTACACAAAATTCTACAACCACCATTATTTCTCTCTTGATTGGTATAAGGCCATATAGGAATGGAGACATTGAAGTGATAGATTTGAAAATGAATTAGAATAAAAAATTTTGCAGATTGCAGTAGAGAATTAATTATTCATTTTAATATAGATTCCACTTACATAATGATGCTTCTTATGGAAGAGTGTTATTTCTTTGAAAGTAAGGCTAGCTTGTGTAAAGGAAACCACTTAGTAATATGTACATATACCAGCATTGCATTTCTAAAGGAAAATATTTCAAAGCTAAAATATATGAGAACATCTTTTTTTGTATGACATACATTTGATATGTATATGCATCTGATATATGATAGTTTTGAGACAAATTTATTAAAATATACCACTAAGATTCATGTGTTAGAATATTGTTTGTAACCATAGGCTTCGTGAGAGGTGCTTGATCCTCTAGAGAAGTATAATTTCTATCATTTTTGTTTTCTTGAGTTTCTAATTTGGGTTGTGTTTTTGTTTTGTGATTATTATTAATTTGATGGAAGTTGGTATCGGATTTAACATTATGAGTTTACAAAATTTATAAAAAACCATGTCATATTACATTGATTGGACTATAAATAAACTAATTATACATGCACAATAAGAATTGGAGTCATTTTAAGAAACACTTATTGGTCCCTACCTATGCCAGGGATTATATAAATCATCTTGTGGTCAAAGTCTCTTGATTCTCAATTAATTTTTTGAGTTTTTGTAAAAATTTTGTAACTTTAACCAAAGTTTTTGGAAAATTCTAAATATTTCCATTTTCTATCAATTAAAAAATATTTTCTGAATTTTTGAAAATATTATTTCTAATTTTCTATTGGCTGAGTGAGACTTGATGTGACATAATTCCCCTGGTGGAGGGTGATTTAATTTCGTATTTGTCAGTGTCTGGAAAATATTTTTAAAATGAAAAAAAGACTAATTTTCTAAATGGCCATTCTTTCAGTGAGTGTTATGACACTGACACTAACACTCTTAGCCTCACATTAGCATTCAAATTGTTAGTTCTCTTCATAGGACATTTATGTAAGTGAGGGATAGGTGGGAAGGGGCGGGAGGGGGGCGGGGGGTGTCCTCACTTTCGCACATCCAAACTTACACACCTTCGTTCACCTTCCACATATGTGGGTTTTAAGATGATTGTAATATATCTGATTGTGTGGGACCAAAAAACATTGTGTAGGACCCAAATAAGGCTAGGCCCAAACAACATTGTGTGTATTAGGTGACTTTCACTACAATGTGGAGCTGAATGTTTACAGTTGACTGTGCATGGCCTAAAATACCATCGGGGATCATTTAAAAGAAATATTGCAAAGCTACAAAGCTAATAGAGAGTAGTATTACATAGAACCATAGATGCATGGCTTTCAAAACTTTGTTCAATGACTCTAATCATTCCACCATAATCAATTACTAGTATTGAGTGTCAGGTCCCTTTCCTAACCTCAATCAACTTCCTGCACTGCGGACTAACATATATTAAAATATAAGTCTGTTTGACATTTATTTGGTGAATCAATGTGTAATCAAGAAATCATTTAAGTGTTTAATAGCAATTTCTTTGATAACTTGTTTCTTTACTAGCTAGTGCTTTGCTTTGACTAGATTTGTGTTCAATATTTACATGTTTATTTTGATGTTTCTTTCGCACTAATCCTCCTATTCATTTAAATTTTTTTATCAAAGTAGAATCAACAATCTTGGTATTCATGGTTCTCAAATACTAAGTGAATTTGTGATCTCAAATTTGTGAATTAAATATTTATTATCCAATATTAATGAAGTGTGTTTTTAATGTGTGTGAGGAAGAAGTGTTGTGCAGGAGAACATATGTGTGGAGCAAGGAACACAAACTTTCTTTTGTAATGTTTTGTACCTCTGCATCCATCTTACTCTTATTTTCCTTTGGATGTGCACATAACCATAACACTTAGATATTATCTTAGTTCTATGTTTCATCATGGTCCCCTACAACACTTAGAATATCAATAGTAACATATTATCATAAACTATAAAACATCATAAAATTTATGCATGATAAAGACATCCTATTACAACAGTTAAAAGAGAGGAAAATAATGTGAAAAGGTGGAAGAATAAGCTCCTATTCATTTAGATACTTTATCAAAGTAGAGTCAATGAACCTTTTTATTGATGCTTCCTGAATACTAAGTGCATTTGTGATCTCACATTTGTCGATTAAATACTTATTATACAATATTAAATGAAGTGTCTTTTTAATGAGTGTGAGGAAGAAATGTGTGCATGAGAATGAGTATGTGGAGCAAGGAACATAACTTTATTCCATAGTGTTCCACATCTTTGTATATATTCCCCTTCCAAACACTTCTTCCGCACACTTCTCTCTCACACAACATCACATATTAATCAATTAATTAGTGCACAGAGGGAATGCGTGTGCGGAACAAGAATATAAATATTTTTCCAGACACATGAAATTATTATGTAGAAACTCTAAAATAAAAAACTGCACAAATAATTGGGAAATCAAAAGTTGTTGTAATAGTTTACATAATTTTTCATTTTAAACTTTTAAACATTCAACAATGTGGAACAACAGGTGCATGGAGCCTGTGATGTGTGTTGAGTAAAGGGTGTGCAAAATATGGGGTATGTGTGGGAGAACAAGTGTTTAGAGAGAATTATTTTGTGAAACAAGAACAAAACTATTTCTACACACATGAAACTATTTTAACTTTATGCAGAAATTTTAAAATAAAAGGCTACAAAAATACATTAATTTTCACAGTGTTCTATGATGTTATAATCACTTAAACAATGTCTTCCAATTTCAATCACCCCAATAACATATAAGCAATTATAGATAGAATAATAAACAATAAATGCACAATAGAATATACCCAAGCACAATGAGACACGAAGATTTTAGTCAAAGACCAGGGAAAAACCCCACAAGGGGGAAACCTAGAATTAATTCTTCTTCTTCTATTAGTTAATTAATGTTCAGCATGAGATACATAGTCCAAATAGTACATCAATAACTAGTCAAATTCAATGCTTTGACTCTCCAAGTCAACCAATCCAAATCTAGTCAATAATGAAAGAGAAAGTCAAATATGGTCAAACATAACAGTCTGCAATAGAGGGATGAAATTATGGTCTATGAAGTTTTGTCAACCACAGTCAACAACCTACCAAATTCAATGGTTAAACCTGCCTATAAAAGTTTGGTCAACCCAGTAGATGATTTTTCTTTCCTTCCTTAGTCAAACTCAGTAAAAAAATCTTATAATTCTCGGTCCAAGATGCCAGTCAACCTTGTGGCCAAACCCTAGTCAACCTTGCGGTCAACCTCAGAAAATGTGGCCAAAAAATTTCGGTCAAGGTCTCCTGCAATTTGGTCTTCTAAAAATTCAAGAAATTCAGTCAAAGTAGTAGAGAATATCCTTAATCAAAAGAAGTCAATGCTCGTCAAAACATAATAAAAGGTCAATTTGGTTAAATGAAACTCTCGCTCATTCTTCACAGGTGTGAAGTCTCCCTGTGATTTACCAGATCATATTGAACCTTTTATGTGATGTGTGACATAGCAGATGATGCAAAATGAGGAGTCAATGAAGGTCTATTTGTAGCTGACTTAGGAGGGTCAAATTTCTTATGTGGGGCTAACTTGTTGACTTTCACTGGGTCGACTTTTCAAACACAAAATAGTAGTTTCCTTTGACTAATTATAAATTTCTTTTGAAGTGAAGTGGTTCCTCCTTAGGGTAGTTGGGCTTCTCCTTGGGGTAGTTGGGCTTCTCCTTAGGGAAATTAATCCTATAACTACCAATTTTTAACACTCCCTCTCAACCAGGGAAGAATTTTCAACTACATCATAAGTCTCATCTTAGATTTACATGTCTAAATATAAGATAAGCTTATCTCATTTCATCTTATCTCAGATGAACAATGATGAATCGATCAACAAAAGAAGAATAATGATCCACATGACAATACGGGATATTGATTTACTGCAACCAAATCCATGGCAGTCATAAATGACCTTGGTAAAGATCACACACCTTGTGTCCATTGATTGACCCTAACCAAAATTGATCCTCAATAATAAAGTGGTAAGACACCTACATCCAATACTTAGGGGAGATTTATTTACCACAACCAATTCAATGACAGAAGCTTCTACCCTTGGTAAAGATCACTCTCTCCTAAGTCTCCTCGTCCACTAGCAAAATGGGTGTAATCTTGACAAGCTTAACCAAATCCATGGCCCTTGGTTAATAAAGACACAAGGTGAATTGTGGGTAGGATGAATATGGGTCATGTACTCATCCATGTCCATGGATTTAAGGAATACCCTCACACCATGGAGCCTCACTTCTCAATCTCCCCTCACCAAGTCCATGGCTAGTCGAAAGGTTGGGGTAAAGCATATGCTTAATGTTCTCAATCAGCAGTGTTCCCTCTCGGGGAGGGATACATTCTCCTACACTCCAAGTTGATCTCTCAAGAATAAGAACTTCACTTTCGGAAATGCTTTGTGAGAATATTCGTAACTTTCTCATTGATAGAGATGTGTAGGATCCTCATTGCTCCTCGCAATACCATATCTCTGATAAAATGGTACTTGATCTCGATGTGCTTCTCCCTGTTATGGAATATTGGATTTTTTGAAAGTTTAATCCCACTTTTATTTTCATAGTATATCACATTCATATCAAGTACCTAATCAAATAACTTTTCAAAGAGATTTCGCAAACATACTTCCTCACGACTAGTCATGCTAGCTACAATATACTCTTCCTCGATTGTACTGAGAGTAATAGATTTCTACTTCTTGCTCATCGAGGATCATGGAATATCATAAGCTAAAACAACACCCTGAACTTCTCCTCCTTTTAGTAATTCTCCTAGCCCAATATGCATCTATATATCCATGTAGTCTATACTCATCACTAGAGGTATATCTCAGCCCATAGTTGATTGTCTAATGTAGATATCTCAACTCATGTTTTGCGGCCACCTAGTGAGCATGCAAAGGTTCCACCATGAACTCGCTCAAGGTGTTAATGGAAAAACATATATGGTTTTGTGTTTAACGAAACCATTAGAGCCCCAATTAGTTGTTGGTACATAGAATGATCCACTAGATCTAGTCCTATAGCTACACCACATAGCTTCTTGAAGTTTTCCTCCATCGGTGTGGCATGGATTTGCAATCCACTATCCCAAATCTCTACAAGAGTTTGACAACATATTTTCATTGGCTAATGAAAATCTCAAAAGGTCTCTACCACACTTCTAAGCCTAGGAAATAGTGCATCAACCCGAGATATTTCATCTTAAATTTAGAGGAAATCTCCCTCTTAGACTGGGTGATCAAAGGCATTGATCCTATCAATAATAAGTCATTTACATATAAAACCAAAATCAAAGGCATAACTTGGAAAATCTTGAAGTAGAGGTTTAGATCGACACTACTTCTGGTGAATCCCAACTTCATCAGGTATCATCGATCTGAGCATACAAAGCCCTGGCGGCTTGCTTCAAACCATAAACAATTTTCTTCAATCTACAAACATGGGTTTCCCTGTCATGTTCTTGAAATCCCTGCAATTGTTCCATGTACACCTCTTCCTTAAGTAAGCAGCCATGAGGAAAGGGTATCTTCACATCCAGCCGATGAAGACTCCAACCCTGATTAGTAGCAAGAGAAATAATGGACCATATGGTAGTGTATCACCACAAAGATTCATGTGATGGTAGTGTATTGACACAAAGATTCATGTGATGGTATCTCTTTCTATATTCTCTAATGACTCTTTCCTTCATGTGTTCATTTTTAAAGTTCTTTTAGTCATAATTTTTTTCCATAATGTCCTAGTTGAAAAACTATAAAAAGTTTCAAATTTTCTGGCATTCCAGTATTCCAGCATCAACATTTTTCATTTTTAGGTTGTTTTTCATGTTTTTTTGAGGTTTTTTGGCTATAGTTCTCGTTTTGAGTTTATAGTTCTCATTTCAAAGTTTACATTGTAAAAGTCTAGTAGCAATAATTGCAAATTATTTACAATAACATAATCAAAATCCTATCCTTTTAGTTATTCAGATCTCTATTTGGCACATAACATTAGTCAAAGTATCTTGTAAAATTGTTGCACGTATATACTGCTATTCACCTGGAGCAAAGAAGAGTCATAACTGCATTGTTGGATCTAGAATTATTTACTCCCTTGTAGGCTTGATATTTGGAACTGAAACTCGTATTCCTTTTTGGTAGCAAAACTAGTACATGAACCTGTAAACTTTGTTGAAATTGTGCAACTGCCCTATGTAACGACTTACTCCTTTTAAGGTTCTTTTTCCTTATGTTGACTCGTATTCTCTGGACTCCCTCAGTCATAAAGGCCCTTTGAAATATCACCATAACATATAAAAAATAAACTGACTGTCAAAAAGATTAAAATGGAGCAGGTCAAAATGTTGAGGTATAATTAGGGTTTGTTCAACAAAATTAGGGTTTTGTATATTTTTCTTCCAATGAGGTAAAATGATCATTTCTCCATAGCTTCTTCAACATGAGAAAGGAGGTCTAACTTGTCTTGGCTTCTTTTCATCCTTCTAGTAACTTTATGTATGGTTTTACCAACCTTTAGGGTTTCTTTCCCTTTTTTGTTTGCATACTCTGTTTTCCTCTATTTGGTGGCCTTCTTTCTTCTCTTTGAAAATTGCATAGTCTCTTCATCTTCATCAAGAATCGTTATCTCCGATAGCTTAGGGTTGATTTTTTCCTTTAAACTTAGTCTTAGTTTGTTTGTATGGTGAGTAAACCATAGGCTCTATTTCCATTTCTTCATCCCTTGCTTCCATTTTTAGTTTCCCTTTTTCATTTTTTATTGTTGTATGTTTTGCCTCCTCTTCTTCTAGCATTAGCTTATGTTATCTTCTTGTTCTCCTCTCATACATACTATCCTCTGGTTCCTTTATAAGGTTCTCAATATGTTCTTCAATAGGGATATGTCTAGGCCCTCCCTTTGTTTCCTAAGCTAGGGTTTGGACAAAAAGTTTAGTTTTACCTCTCCTTGGTCTTCTGGGTGTAGTTTGTTTCATGTTTCTCTGTCTCAGTTGTTCCACCTGCTTGTTCAACTCATGAGTATATATTATTTTTATTAGGCCATGATGAAAAATTTCATGAGGTTGTAGCTCAGTTATGGTTCTATCTTTGGTAGACATCTTCAACAAACTTTGATGAAGAAAATAGGGAAAATTCATCTTACTAAAACCTGCTAAATGACATAAAAACCTCATGCGATACAAATAATATTTAGAGTATCTGCCTTCATAGGTGAAGAAGAGTTCCACAATCCTGAGATCATTATACCATTCATGCTTCGACGTGTTTTGGAGGACTCCTACATTCTAGCATGTGTTTTGACAGTCTTCCTTCAAGAAAAAGTTCAAGTCCATATTTTGTAATCTTTGCTTTTCAAACCATATTTCACCCTTTGTAGGTAAACTCATGGCCTATGCAATGGATTCCTCGGTGACTGGAAACTGTAGGGTTCTAATTCATGTTGTATTTCCATCAAAATAGTGTATGAAGTCATGACACCAACTTAGGTTGTGTCCATTGAAGCATTAGAACACTGACTCCCATCCTGCATTTCGGAACAAAGCCAACATTTCTGGATAAACTTCAAAGTACATTCCATCGAGATCAAAATGCTTTACATGGCCTGATATTTCCATCTTGCAAATGTTTCTGACACTGCAAATAATTCCACAACCTTGAATTCCCCTGGACAGACAATGCAAACACTTGTGGAACCTTCATGCTCATTGTAAACAATTTTCTGGGTTTGTTGGAAATTACCGTTTAGGGAAAACTGGGCATTTTTAGGGTTTGAGTTTAAAATTATTTCTTGGAATTACAAATGTAGCTATCTATCACACCATGGATGAAAATGGATAAGCCATTGTGATAAACCTCTTAGGGAGTTGAAATGATAGGTTTGGAAGCTTAAAAACCTAACTTTAAATTTGTTCGGTGAGCATTAAGAAAATATTTTGTAGTGTTAGATGTAGGCTTGTGATAGGCTAATTTCACAGTAAAAAAACTTAGGGTAAGTTCAAGGTTAGGTGAAATTACTTGTTTTGACATGTCACTAGGCTTATATATAAATCTATACAAAAAAAATTGTAAACCCTTTTCATAACCATGACTTTGCATAATAAACTGATAAATATAACCTTTCAACCTTTTAGGGAAAGGCAAAAACCTGATGCTAATAGCTGGCTCCAATGAGGATACTATCACCCTAGGAGGCAGTAAAGAACACGTCGACCCTTTGTCTGATCCAATGGGCTAAAAAAATCTAAAAATATCTTATGAAGAAACTTGAAAATGTCAATCCTTTTATTTTAAAAAATAAACACTCTAGAACTGCTTAGCTGAAAAAAATGAAACTCAAATTTCTTTAAAGTGTTGCAACCACTAATCATAATCTTATGTCCTTCACCTCGGGCTTCAAATACTTCAAAGTTTTTGTCTAATCCTTCAAACTACTTTGAACATGGATATGCACAGTAGAATGTGAAAAATGATATCTCTCAAACTAGGAAATGTTTTAGAAAGCGTCTATTTACTAGACCTCCACTCAACATCACTCCACTAAGATCTTCCAAAATGAAAGCATTCTTACCTCTAAAAGCATCAATTCTGTAAGTACCTTTCCATAAATGATCGAACTTTCCATCTTTTCTCTTTTGCTCAAACTTGGAATCCCACTTCAAGATTAAATATTGAATCTTAAAGTCATCCTACTTGACCTTCTTATCATGGATTTTCTTGATTTTGTCCTGGAACAAATGAGTCTAATTATATACTTTCTCTCTTAGCTCCTGGGCTTTAATAAGTTAATTAGTTCTTTTTTTTCAAATCATCAGGCTCTACATCGTGTTCTTGCAATAATCTCATCACAGGTAAACTCAAGGAAACTGGGAAAAGTAATTTTGTTCCATAGAATAACTGGAATGGTGCTGTCCCAATGGAATTTTTGATGCTAATATCTAACCATAGTGAAAACATCAACTTGGTAGCTAAGTATTTTTTTTCTCTTCTAACAGTTTCTTAAATATTTTGACCAAACTTTTGTTAGATGATTCATCCAGTCCATTACCATGGGGGTAATAGGTTGTCGAATGACCTAAGGTAACATGATAATTCTCACAGAATTTGACCATTTTATGAGATTTAAAAGAATGAGAATTATCTGTTATGATTTTTCTAGGGAAACCAAATCTTGAAAAGATACTCTCTAAAATCTGAATCACCACATTATCAGTAGCCTATCTTGTAGGTATAGCTTCAATCCATTTGTTAAAGTAATTTTTGGCAGTTAATATCCACTTATGTTGTAATAAATAATGTGGATGAATTTCTCCAATAAATTCCAACCCCCACTGCTAAAATGGAGTTTCAACTGAGATTGGCTTTAGAGGTAATGAAAACAATTTTGTTTTTCCTTCAAAAGTTTGACACTTAAAACAAGATGCTACTTCTTTGTGTACATCTCCAAAGAGAGTTGGCCAATAGTATCCTGCCCTAAGGATTTTGTTAGCTATGGATTTCGAGTAGTGATGCTCTCCATACAATCCTTGATGACATTATTCTAACACATCTTTTGTTGCATATTCAATGAGACAATTCAAAATGATCCCTGCTAGATCTTTCCAAAACAAGTAACCATCAATAAAAAAACTTGGCACTTTTCAACTTCAAAGACCATGCTCTGGTTTTATTCATCCCTGGTGGGGCTTCCAAAATTTTCAAAACATAGATTATGTCATTGTACCAAGGGGAATTTCTAAGTTCATCAGATAATTTAAGAACCAACCTTTTTTCTAAATCATTAGAAAAATTGAAAAACAATTTATGCCCAAAGTGTCACAATTTGTTTCATTCATTAGTTTAGCTAGACCTTGACCTTTGATTAAATTTGTTGGTTTAATCTCTAGGTCATACTCCAATAATCTTGCAATCCACTTACCTCTTCGACCATCACTGTCAGGTTGACTTGGGATGTCTTTTACAACAACATTAGGAACAAATGTTGTTACATGAGAGTGCAGAACATATACCCTGGAATCCTTGAGCACTTTCACCAATGAAAACACCTATTTTCCGTAATGTTGTATTTTAGCTCTGCATCTCTTAAAATTCTGCTAAAAAATGAAATGGGTTGCTCCTGATTTTCTTGATTTTTCTACAACAAAACCCCTGAAATAGTATGTTATGAAGAAAATGAAAAGACTAGGAAATATTTTGAGAAGTTTGGGCTAATAAGAACACGAGATTAGTTATTGATGATTTGATTTCTTTAAAATATTGTTGGATACAAGTGTCCACTTAACTTCACTGTTCTTATTTAACATGTTGTTAATTACCCTTAAGATTTCAGCAAAGTTTGGAATGAATCTTCACAAAAAATTTACTCTACCCAAGAATGACTGAACCTCCTTTTTACTTCTGGGTAACTCAAATTTTTGTATTGCTTCAAATCTCTTTGGATCAATTTGGATTCCATCCTTAGATACTATATGACCCAAAATATTACCCTCTTTCATAGAAAAATGTGATTTTTTGGGGTTTCGTAAAATGTTAATTTTTTTACATTTCAAAAGTACTTGCCTAAGATGTTTTAAGTGCTCTGAATTAGATACTGAATATACTATGACATCATCTATATAGACTACTAGAAACTTATTATTGTCCCCTGCAAAGTCTTATGTCCATTTCCCTCTGAAACGTAGTGCCTACGTTCATTAATCCAAAAGGCATTTTGGAATACATGAATGTTCCCCATGGTGTAGTGAAGGTTATATTTTCTTGGTCTTCAGGATGCACCAATATTTTATTGTACCCTAAGAAACCATCTAGCATTGAAATCCTCTCTGATCCAACAACACTTTGCAAAATGTGCTCCATCTTAGGCAATGGGTAATTATCCTTTAATGACACTTTGTTTAGATTTTTAAAATCCACACACAATCGAATCTCCCCATTCTTTTTCCTTACTGGTACAAGATTAGCAACCCATTTTGAAAATCTTAAAGAAATTATAATCTTAGCATCCAACAACTTTTTCACCTCTTTCTCTATCAATGGAAACAATTTAGGATTTATTCTCCTTAGTTTCTGCTTGAAAGGATTTTCATTTTCTTTTAAGGGTATAGTGTGTTGAATTATACTTCTGTCATAGACCCTTAAATCTTCATATTTCCATGCAAAGACATCAGAAAATTCTTTCAATAAAGCAACATATTTCTCCCTCTGCTCCTCATTTAAAGAATTTGAAATTTTGACAACTTTTGGTTCTTTTTCTGTGCCTAAATTGCAGTCTTGTAATTCATTACTATCAAGCTTCATTTTTAGTTTAACAACCACATCATTGTTGTAAAATAACTTCTCTAGAGAAACTAACCGACTATGCAAGAAATTATTGCTTAGTTGTATTATTTTATGATCTCCTATAAAATTTACGAAATCATCTATATAAACCTGATTATCTGAATGTTTTTCTTCATCAAAAGGATTGTTAGCAAACTCACAAGTCATTTCCAATTTTTGTTTTTATTTTTTGATCATCTTCAAAGACTTTCCAAAGCTTTATGTTGTTTAGAATGGAAGTTCTATATCTCATCTCTATCTGATATTTCTTATTTTGGTAAAAAGGAATTTTGAACATACTTGCTATACTAGCCAATGAATAAAAAATGCAATTTTCTTGTAGGTTTTAACCCCGCACAGAAACTACCTGCATACGAATTCTAAAACAGAGAAAATAAACAATGCGAGATCATAACACATAAAACACATATACATAGAGATTTTCCCCTAGATCCCAAAATCGGGACTACCAGATTGATTTTTCATTATATTCCTTTCAATGTTACAATACATATATATACATGATGCAACATCCAATACCATGGACCGAAAACCATCGCACCAAAAACCATGTGTGAAAACCATGCAAAAAACCATAGGTAGGTCCGCCAAACCTAATATAGGGTCCAAAAAAAAATTCCCGGGGGCGCTACCCCAGACCCTGTAGAGGTGGAATACCCGGCCCCTTCAAACCCCCTATGACCCCCCCGCTGTGCAACGAAGGGAGGGCTCCACCCCCACTCTAACCCCCCGGTTAACTAGGGGGGCTAGTCGTGGAAAGAACATAACACAACCCAACATTCTCCCACTTGTTGTTTTCTTTCAACAGGGGGCCACAAGAGAGCTTAGTCATTTATCCAACCCCATAATGCCCATTGTTTCTCTACACCAAGGGAACTTCTCAGAGCTTACATATTTTGTCAATGCATTTGTAGTATTCTTCAAAGTGTCCACCTTTACTAGCAACACCTTTTTGTCTTCTATCATATCCCTCACAAAGTGATATTGAACATCAATGTGCTTTGTCTTTGAATGGTAAGTAGGGTTCTTTGCCATGAAAATTGCACTTTGGCTGTCACAGCCTACCCTTATAGCTCCCTGTACTAGCCCCATAAATGAACACAATCTTTGTAACCAAACTTATTCCTTGCTTGCATGAGTGGCTTCCATATATTCTGCCTCTATAGTTGATAGTGCCACTACAGATTGTTTCTTACTCATCCAACTGACTGCACCTCCAAATAGGTTAAATACATACCCACTTGTAGATCTTCTCTGATCCAAATCTCCAGCCCGATCTGCATCAACAAAGCCAAAAATATCCAAAACTTTGTCCAATCCTAGTCTTCCTTGGTAGCATAGACCATAATCACTAGTGTCATGCAAATACCTAAAAACCCGCTTCACAGTTGCCCAATGCTCCTTCCCTGGTTTTGACATAAACCTGCTCAATACTCCCACTGCATGTGCAATGTCTAGTCTAGTACAGACCATTGCATACATCAAGCTACCGACTACACTTGCATATGGAACATGGGACATGTCCTATTCCTCTTCTAGGGACATTGTTCAGCAGATAACTTTACACCTACATGAATAGGAACCTTCACCAATTTACTATCCTGCATATTAAACCTCTGCAATATTGTCTCGACATACTTTCTCTGGTTTAACCAGATCTTCCTCTTTTCCCGATCTCTTTTAGTTTCCATGACCAAAATATAGTTTGCAACACTAAGATCTTTGATGTTGAATTTGGAGGACAATTGGGTCTTCAAATCCTGGATAATTTCTTTGTCATTTCCAACCAACAACATGTCATCCACATACAAGACCAGATAAATAACACGGTCACCAATTAATTTAAAATACACACAGTGATCTGCTTTGCTTCCGGTGAAGCCAAGTCCCCGTATAAATGTATCAAATTTCTGATACCACATCCTTGGTGACTGTTTTAGCCCATACAGAGACTTCTTTAACTTGCATACCAGTTCTCTCTTACCCTTCATCGCAAAGCCTTCAGGTTGCTTCATGTAGATCTCCTCTTCCAGATCCCCATGGAGAAATGTTGTCTTCACATCCATCTGTTCCACCTCAAAATCAAAAGCAACAACAACAGATAAAAGTAATCTAATAGAAGCTACGTTGGCAACAGGAGAAAAAAATATCACCAAATTCAATTCCCAGCACCTGGAAATAACCTTCTGCTACCAACCGAGCTTTTTATTTCTCCACCTTTCCTTTTGCATTTGTCTTCTTCTTGAACACCCATTTGCTGCCAATGGGTTTCCTTCTAGCTGGCAACTACACCAGATCCCAAGCCTCATTTTTGTTCAAAGATATCATTTCATCAACCATGGCCTCTTTCCAGAGTTTTCCATCCTCTGAATCTACTGCTTCCTTCACAATTCTGGGATCATCATTAGTAATAGATAAAGAAAAATTTGAACAGAAATCAAATGGACTATAGCTTTCTGGCTGCCTTCTTTCTTGAACTGATCTTCTCACAACCGGAGTTTATGGCTCTTCATTTTCTTATTCCTCTTCTGCTGTAGAATCTGATTGTTCCTCCTTTAGCTCGAACTCTATCTTCTCAGGTTCCTTTGATGGGACTTCATGTTTAATAACATTTTCCACCTCTCTGACCACCACATCTCGGCTATACACAACCTTCCTTGTTACTGGGTTCCAAAGCTTATAACCTTTAAACCATCCTTATACTCAATAAAGATGCACTTTTCAGATTTACTGTCCAGCTTTGTTCTTTTCTCCTTTGGAACATGTGCATATGTATCACATCCAAATACCCTTAGATGTGAAAGAGAGGGTTTCTTATCAGTCCATACCTCTTGTGGAGTCTTATCCTCCAACGCTGATGAAGACATCTGTTGACCACGTAACATGTTGTCTCCACCACCTCTGCCTAGAATTCCTGTCCTTACGCAGCACCACTAAGCATGCTTCTTGCCCTTTCCATCAACGTCTTGTTTATTCTTTCTGAAACTTCATTTTGCTCAGATGTGTATGGAGTAGTCTTCTGTCATACTATACCACACTTCTTATAGAATTCTTCAAATTCCTTACTGCAAAACTCTCCACCTTTATCTTGTTCTTTGTCTAGTTTTCCACTAGAGCCTTAAATTCTTTAAACCTGTCAAACACTTCAGATTTCTTCTTGAGGAAATATATCCATGTATTCCTTGAGAAGTCATCTATAAATGATACATAGTACACAGACTTACCCAGTGATGGAACCTTCACAGGTCCAAACACATCACTATTCACAAGCTCTAATATTTGTTTCGCCCTCTTGCCACGAGAGGGGAAACTCACCCGATTCTGCTTCTCATATACACAATTTTCACAGAAATCAAAATCCATAGAGCTATTAGTCATACCTTCTTCCAAACCTTTACCATGAAGTATTCTAAGGCCCTTCTCTCCAATATGTCCAAGCCTTTGATGCCATAGCATGGTCTTTTCTCCAGAGACCACTAGATTTTCTGCTCCACTTTCAGGAACCACAGAATTGTTGAACCCATCAATAACAGTGCTACCTTGCAGCTTGTACAGAGTTCCAATTTGAACTCCCAACATCAATACCAGTGCTCCCCGAACCATCTTGTAGGTATCTTTCTCAAACATTGTTTTTACACCTGCATCATCCAGCTTGCTTACAGAAATCATATTTCTGGCCAATGCAGGAATATGCATAACACCTAGAAGTGTTCTAACCCTTCCACCTTACAACTTCAACTTTACTTTTCCCCAACCAACGATTCTAGCCTTCCTATCATCTCCTAAGAAGACATCACCAACATCATAATTCTCATACTCGATGAACCACTCTCTATGGGGAGTGAAGTGAAAGGATGCACCTGAGTCAATCAACCATGCCTCATGATCTACATGTGTACTTGAAGAAGCCAAGTATACATCCCCACCTTCATCTGAGGTGGTTTTCGCCTCTGCAAAAGAAGCATCATCAAATCCATTTCCTTTGTCAAGAGCTTTAGATTTACAGTCCCTTTTGCAGTGCCCTTCCTTTCCACATTTCCAGCACACCTTTACAGGTTTTCCTGGAGATTTAGATCTCCCACTCGATGAATTATTTTTATTTATGTTCTGGGACCATCCTCGTATAGACAAGGAATCACCATTCTGGCTCTCCATATTTTTCCATCTCATCTCCTTCGTCAACAAGGATGAGACTATTTCATCAAACTACAAGGCAGTTGAATTGCTACCTATTGCAATAAATAGAATATCCCATGAATCTGGTAGAGAACACAACAAACTGATGCACTTATCTTCATCTTAAATTTTAATATCAACAGATAATAACTGACTTACCACAGTATTAAATGCATTCAGATGCTCTGTTACCGAGTCTCCATCTTTCATCCTCAGGTTATACATCTTTTTCCGTAGGAACAATTTATTCACCAGAGACTTAGATTGGTACAAAGTCCCTAACTTGACCCACAAATCCTTAGCCGTAGCTTCCCTTGATACTTTCAGCGATATGGAATCTGAGACACACAATCGTATTGTGCTCTTTGCCTTCCGATCCAACTTCTTCCATTCTTCATCGGACACTTCAGTTGGTTTATTACCCACATCTACTGCGATCCACTGATCTTTATCTACCAACAGATCCTCCATCTTGATTTTCCATAACTCAAAACTATGACCATTAAATTTCTCGATCTCTATCTTTCCACTGCTCACCATCTGCTTTCACCACCAGAATTGATCCTACAGATCTCCCACTGAACAGGCTCTGCCACAAGCCCGAGTGAAACCCCTGAACAGCAAAGGTGTCCCTTTGAAGCCAAAACAACTATGATACCAAATGTAGGTTTTAACCCCATACAGAAATCACCTGCATACAAATTCTAAAACACAGAAAATAAACAATACGAGAGCATTACACATAAAACACATATACATAGAGATTTTCTCCTGGATCTGAAAACCAGGACTACCAGATTGATTTTTCATTATATTCCTTTTAATGTTACAATACATATATATACATGCTGAAGCATCCAATACCATGGACAAAAAACCATCGTGCCCAAAACCATGTGCGAAAACCACGCACAAAACCATAGGTAGGTCGTGGAAAGAATATAACACAACCCAACATTTCTTGTCTAGAAACTACTGAAATTTTGGGCTCAACAAAGAAATTATCAAATAAATCCCAAACTTCATTTCTATAAGCTCTCATCCTTGGGTGCTTTTTCTGATATATCCCTTTAACCTGATTTATAATTAGCTCCGAGTCCCCAAAAATACAAATCCTTTTTTCTCTTTTCTTCTTGAGTATGTTCAAATCGATGACTAAAGCCTCATATTCAACTATGTTATTAGAACATTCAAAATATAACTTGAAATAATATACTTGACTACCTCCATCTGGGTGAAATGATTCATATACTAGCTCATGACCCATCTTTGCAAACAGACACATCAAAACGCATCCTCCATGTCTCATCAATGTCAACCACTTGCTCATTTTTTTATTTTATTTTTTTTCTGAACTTACTCTTCCATTTGCTGCTGATTTTCTTCCTCTAAATTCAAATATTTATATAAAATTTCTGACCCCAAATTAGTATACACAACATAAATCAGATGATTTTATGGTTCTACCTTACTAAATACCACATATTTCTTTTAAAATTCCTTGTAGAGTCTCCTTGTTTCTCCAAAAAGAGGGATGGATGCATAGGACACATCCATTTGTAGATTTCCTCCTACTTTGGCTGTCGAAGAGTGAGAAAGTAACATCCCAAACCTTGGTGGTATATATGCTACCACAACATCCATCACAATACTCTTTGTTGGAATTTGAGTCAATTACACAACCGGGTCTTTAATCAGTCCTAGACACTGTACTTTTCTAGAAACAAATGAAAACAAATACTTATAGGGTCTAGTGATATCCAACCCTATACTATCCATAACAAGCTTGGCCATAAAATTGTGTGAATCCCCTGAATCAATCATTGCATTATGTAAAACAATATCATGGATGTTGAAGCTGACATAAAAGGGGGAACATCTTCATTTATCTCAGTAGCATGTGGACCAAATAAGAATGTAGGTGAATCATATTAGATATTCAAAGAATCTTGGTTATTGATATTCGATGTTTGATCAACTAGTGAGCTTCTTATAATCTTGACAATTTATTCTTTATACTAGATATTCTTCAACAATTCAACAAAAGGAATTGATATCTTAACCTTTCTTATCTCATTCTCCAAACTAAAAGAAGAATGAAAATTTTCCAAATCCTTGACATTTCATTCTTTTCTGCCTTCTTCACCCTTGTTAGATGTAACCTTCTTTAATTCCACTGTTTTCTTAGGTTCCTTTGCTTTCTTGGACTTAGTCAATTTCTAATCACTTGCATCTTTCACTGGAGGAGGTTTAGCAACAACTACATTTCTGCCTCCGAGGTTATACTATCTTGGGAAATCAACAACAACATATTATACCCCTGATCATATATTTCTAAGTCAAGCATTAGTTGATTACTATCCCTTTCTCCTGAATATTCACCAGACTTTTCATGCTCTTCTTTTATTAAAAGTGCCTATTTTTTTTCATCACCAAAACATTTTATGTGTTGTTGTTTAGTGTCTTCATTATATTCCTCATCAACAAAAATTTTAGTAAATGGAGGTCTAATTGTTTGTTGTTCATCTGGATTCTTCTGATGATCCTGAAGTCCAAGTGGCATTTTAAAATTGGGATTTCTCACTTGAGGTTGAGGCTCACTTCTGGGAGGGGTGAACTTGTCGACCAATTTATCCATTGTATTTAACATAACAACAAATTTGGTGCCTTCTAAAGAAGATGGTTCATCCTTAAATACTACTCTTCTCTCAGTCTTCATCTTTGCCTTTTTAGCCAACAAATTTTCTTCCACTCCTATAGCATTTTTTTGCATATCTTCCAATGTAGCAGGATTCATTTCTCTGAGTTGATAAGATAGCTCGACGTCAAAACCATCAGGATAGTGAAGCAGGGCTAAACCAAGGTGGGCTTAATATCAATAGGATTGAATTCTAAACCTTATTGAACCTAGTTGAAAACTATTGAACTGTTTCCATGGGTTTCTCTTCTCATATTCCTCCTATATTTGAAAAGGTTTTTTCTTCTCCTTCCATATAGCAAGGAAGAGTTGTTCAAACTATTGAAAATTGGCAATTCTTCTTGCTGTAAGTGCTCTAAAGCATTTCTTAACCTCACCCTAAGAGAGTTTGTGCAAAAAGTCTTAGTTTAACATATTCATGACTTAACTCCTCCAAATAAATGAAGCCATTCAGTTTATCTACATGTTTCTAAGTTGTAATGGGTCATGTACCATCAAATTGAAGTAAACGTTGACCATAATTCAAAGGGAGATCATGTAGTGGATATTGGAGATTTAGAGGGGCATATCTAGCAGCCATTGTTGTGTGAGGTGAGGTTGAACCAATACTAGGAATATGGAATGCAGATGATAGAGGAAGTGAAACTATTGTTGTAATAATTGATTAAACGGATATAGTAGACCCAACAGAATTGGTTGGAATAGAACAATGTGGGATCAAGAATGAAAATGAAACTGCTAGAGAAGAAAATGGTGGGAAATGATACTGAAATGTGGGATATTTAAAAACAATTGTTTGAAGTTGATGAACCAGATGTTCTAAGTTTTGAAACTATAACCAAATATATTTATGTTCTTTTGAAACATTAGTACTAGGAATATAAGGTTTAAAATTTGCTTCATCAAGGATTGTTTCTCGCAAACTAGACTTTGATTTTGACTTGAATAAACTATGCTCATATTTTAGATCAATTTGAATGTATTCAACATATTTTATCTCTTTAGGTAGATACAAATACTTTTCTAAAAGAACTATACCTGTTTCTTTTGTAGACTTCCTTTTCCTTAAGAGATTTTTTGGACTTTTCAGGATCTCTGGTAGATTATGATATGGATTTCTCCTTGTGTGAATCAGTCTATACGCCATAATTTCCAATGAAATCACCTCAAACTTTGTACTGTGGAGTCGCTAGAGAAAATAGAGTAGCCAATGTTGTTATCTAACCTTTTGTTTTTCTTCAAAAAGTAGATATGATGATTAAAGTAGTTGTGGGGAAGATATACTTTCATATCCCTAGTATGGTTGCCAAGATGTTAACACTCAAAAAATTTCTCTTGGTTGTAACAAAAAACTCTCTAAGGTAACCTTTACAAACCAATCTTACAGATTAAAGGCTAGCCCCTTCAATCGAGAGAGGGCTCTCTTTGACAACCTAATCACTGAATTTAGCAATTGACTACACATTCACATAGTGGATAGATCTTTAGTTGAGTTGTGTTGAAATAGGGTTTGGTTGGTCATGAGGGAGATAGTCCATTAGCCAATGGAGTCAACAAGCTAGGGTTTAAGGCAACTAACCAAGATACTAGCTATAGGACCAAGGATTAACAAAGGAAAGGTATATGTCACATCTTAGACATTTCAAGTCATCGTTACAGCTGAAGGAGGAAAATTTAAAAACAATCCACTACAGTAAGGCATAGGAGATGAATCATAAAGTAGCTTTAGAATATAGAAGTGAAAATATTTGAACCTATGAGATAGAGCATCAAAAACAAGGATGAATTCTGTAATATTTATTCTCATTCAAATATCAGGAGACAAAACATTCAATTGATATTACAAAAGGAGAAACACTGAAACTTGTAGAGAATACAGACTAAGAGATACCATCACATGAATCTTTGTGTCAATGATCAAATTTTTGTGATCTTGGCAAACTGAAAATTAATAAAGCTTTCAAAACAGGCAACCAATTACTATCTTTTTATCAAAACCCAACCTTTTTTCCTTCTTTCTGATGTATAATATAGGGAAAATACATAAAATATAAGATCCACAAAGTCTTGTAGAAATAATTGCAAAATATTTAAAATATCTAAACATAATCACAATCCTATCCTTTTAGTTATTTAGATATCTTTTTGGCACATAACATTGGTCAAAGTATCTTGTGAAGTTGTTGCAGGTATCTCCTACTATTCTTCTGGAAAAATGATGAGTCATATCTACATTGTAGGATTTGGAACTGTTTTCTCCCTTGTAGGCTTGAAATCTGGAACTACAACTTGTATTCCCTCTTAGTAGAAAAAATTGGTACATGAAATTGTAAACTCTGCTAAAATTGTGCAACTACCCTGTGTAATTGCTTGCTCCTTTTAAAGCCCTTTTTCCTTGTGTTGAATCATATTCGCTTAAGTTCCTCAGTCACAAAAACCCTTTGACATATTACCATAACATATAAAAAATATGCTAACTATCAAAAATATTAAAATGGATTAGGTCAAAATGGGGACGTATAATTAGGGTTTGTTCAACAAAATCAGGGTTTTGTATATTTTTATGCCAATGAGGTAAACCGATCATTTCTCTATAGCTTTTGCAACCTGAGTAAGGAGGTTTAACTTGTCTTGGATTATTTTCATCGTTATAGTAAATTTTTATATGGTTTTCCCATCGGTTAGGATTTCTTTCCCTTTCCTGACTATGTACATTAGGGGAATTTTGAGGTCTAAAATGGGCCTCCTAAGAAAAATGTACACCCAAAATAAAATTTATAAGAACTAATAGGATTCAAGATGATGATGTCAACCATGGGGGATGATTCACCATTTTTGGAGTAAAAAAGTTAAAAGATTAAAAAATAATAAAATAATAAAACTACTTTTTCAACTCTTATTTTCAACTTATCTCCCTAAGGTTTTACTCAAAGTTCAAGTGGGAGTATTTGTTGGATGTAAAAATTTATTCCTCATCCAAGGAGTACCCATGTTGCATACTTTCGATGGACCCTACTACAAGAAAAATGAGAAATACATGAAAAAACAGGATTGCAATAACATTTTTCATGTATTTCTCATTTTCATGTAGCAGGATCCATCAAAAGAATGCAACATGGATACTCCTTGGATGAGGAATCAAATTTTGAATCCAACAAGTGTTTCTTGTCGAAATTTGAGTAAACCCATACAGAGATAGGTTTAAAATATGAGTTGAAAAAATAGTTTTTTCTTTTTTCCCTCTAAAATTTGATGATGTAATCCAATCTTATTTTATTATTTTATAGTTTCCTTAGGAGGCCCATTTTATACCTCAAAACTCCCCTAATTCTCTATTTTTCTCTATTTGGTGGCCTTCTTTATGCTCTTTGAAACTTTCACAGTCTCTTCATCTTCATCAAGAATCATTGTCTCCTTCATCTTAGGGTTCATTTTTTCCTTTAAACTCAGTATTAGTTTATTTGTAGGGTGAGTATGGGGTTTTTTACAGTAAACCCTAGGCTCTATTTCCATTTTCTATTTTCCTTTTTCATTTGTTGTTGTTGTATTCTTTGCCTCCTCTTCTTCTAGCATTAGCTTCTATTGTCTTCTTGTTCTCCTCTCATAGACCCTAACCTTTGGTTCCTTTACAAGGTTCTTAATATGTTCTTCAACAAGGATATAGCTAGGCTATCCCTTTGTTTCTTGAGCTACGGTTTGGATATAAACTTTAGTTTGACCTCTCCTTGGTCTTCTAGGTGCAGGTTGTCTCATGTTTCTCTATCTCAGTTGTTCCACCTGCGTGTTCAAGTCGTGAGTATATATTATTTTTACCAGGCCATGATGAAAAATTTCATGAGGTTGTATCTCAGGTCTAGTTCTAACTTTGGTAAACATCTTCGACAAACTTTAATGAAGAAAATAGGGCAAATTCATCTTACTAAAACCTTCTAAATGACATAAAAACGTCATGTGATACAAATAATCTTTAGAGTACCTTCCTTCACAGGTGAAGAAGAGATGCATAGTCCTAAGAATGTTGGACCATTCAGGCTTCAGCATATTCTAGAGGACTCCTATGTTCCAGTCTTGTTTCTGATAGTATTCCTTTAAGAAAAAGTTCAAGTCCACATTCTTTAATCTCGATTTTTTAAACCATCTTTCACCCTCAGTAGGTAAACCCATGGCCTCTGCAATGCATTCATCGATGGCTGGAAACTGGAGGGTACTAATTCATGTTGTACTTCCATCAAAAGAGTATATGAAGTCATGACACAAACTCAGGTGGTGTCCATTGAAGTGCTAGAATACTGATTCTTAGCTTGTATTTCAGAACATACTCAAAATTTCTGGATAAACTTCAAAGTACATTCCATAGGGCTTAAAACGCTTTACATGGCCTGATCTTCCCATCTTGAAAATGTTTCTTACACTGTAAATACTTCCACAACCTTGAATTTCCCTAGATGGATGATGCAAACACTTCTAGAACCTTATTGTGCATCGTAAACAATTTTATGGGTTTGCTGGAAATTACTGTTTAGGGTAAACTAAGCATTTTTATGGTTTTAGTTTAAACTCCTTTCTTGGACTTCAAAATGCATCTATTTGTCACACCATGGATGAAAATGTATAGGGCTTTGTGAAAAACACTTTGGGAGTTGAAATGATAGGTTTTGGAGCTCGAAAAACTAACTTTTAATTTTTTCAGTGAGCACTACGAAAATATTTCCTAGCACCATTTGTAGGCTTGCGATAGGCTAATTTTTCTGTAGAAAAACTTAGGTTAATCTTAGGGTTACATGAAATTACTTGTTTTGACATCCCCCTATGATTATATAGAAATTTAAACAAAAAAATTATAAGCCCATTTCATAATCACGACTTTTCATAATTAACTGATAGATATAGAATTTTGACCATTTAGGGAACCTGATGCTAACATATTCCAAATTAGAAATGGAGACAAGATTATTCTTCAATCTCAGCACGTATAGAACATCCTATAGATGAATGGTTTGACCATATTCCAAATGAAAATAAACAAAACTACACCCTTTGACACGATGAGAAGAATTGCACCCAAGTATAATTTTCAAATTGGTCTCCCTCTCAACCAAATTTGACAGGACTACATGATACCTAGTAAAATGTATAGATGTCCCAATATCCACCAGCCATATATCAATGATATCTAAATATGGGCTAGAAATACCAACAACAAGATAATATTAAAATTTATTATTTGAAACATTATCATGCCTTGTGTTCAAGGACCTCTTTTGAGGGTGCTTAGATTCTTCAACAGTTGCATGGGAACCATGGCTTATTCCACTCCTATTATTTAAGTTTTTGTTGTTGCTACTAGGCCTTTGAGCATTTATTCTATCAGGACAATCTTGGGAAATGTGGCCAAATTTGTCACACTTGTAGTATTGGACTTTAGAGAAGAAGTCCCTTCTATTGTTGTTGAATGCAGGAGTTGGCTTCTTAGGATTTCATTTTGAAGGTTTCCATTTCCATTTTATTTTCTTCACATTGGATGCAAATGTTGTAGGTTTTCCTTCTTATTGTCTCTAAATTATTCCTTTGGAAATGAGCCTAGATTATTCTTGAGTACAATTGCACAAAATATCATCAAATGTGGGGATCTCTTTCTCGCAACTAATGCTTGTAATGAATGTCTCCCAAGACATGGGGAGCCCACCAAGAGTCATATGCACAACTTCTCTATCAGGTATGACTTCTCTAATGGAAAGAAGTTGATCTCTTATTTGAGAGGTCCTCATTAAGTAGGATGTTATATATTCATACTTGTTCATCTTGATGTCACATAGTTGAATCTTCAAAGAAATGACTTGGTTGAGGTTGTTAACTTCATACATCCCAATCAATTTGTTATACATCTTCTTTGACTTCTTCATCTTGGACACATAAGTGATGAGATGATCCTAGAGAATCAATATTGATCTTCTTGACCTTAATCTCACCTTTCTTGTATTTGGACTTAACACTAGCATTGAAATTATCATGAGGTTCATGTACATGGCCCTGCACATATTCCATCATATCATTCTCTTCAACGATAAGATCCAATCTAGCCCTCCATGTTGCAAAGTTAGAGGAATCATTCAACTTCTCTTCAATCTTAAAGTAGGAGGTAATCATATTGTTCAAGAAAAAATTTATCACCAATCAACAAATAGAGTGTCTCAAAGGGGTGTAATCTGGTCTCCTTAGGCTAACCTTCACCTCAACTTTAATACCATGTTAATTTTCACAGTGTTCTATGTTGTTATAATCACTTAAACATTTTATTCCAATTTCAATCATCCCAATAAAAGATAAGAAATTATAGATATAACAGTAAACAAAAAATGCACAATAGAAGATAGCCAAGCATAATGAGACAAATATTTTGGTCAAAGACCAAGGAAAACCCCCATAAGAGTGAAACAATAAACCAGTTAAAATCAATACTTTTAATATCAAAGTCAGACAATCTAAATCTAGCCAATAATGAGAGAGAAAGTCAAATCTGATCAAACATAACACTGTGCAATAAAGGGCCGAAATTATGGCCTGTGAAGTTTGGTCAACCACAGTAAACATATTGTAAAATTCAACAGTTAAACCTTCCCATAAAAATTTGGTCAACTTAATAGATGATTCTACCTTCCTTCCTCATTCAAACTCAGTCAAAAATGTCCTATAATTCTCAGTCAAAGATGTTAGTAATCCCTACGGTCAAACTCTAGTCAACCTTGCAGTCAAACTTAGAAAATGCGCCAAAAAAAATAGTCAAGGTCTCCTACAATTTTTTCTTCCAATAAAATCCATAAATTTGGCCCAAGAAACAAAGAATAGCCTCAGTCAACAACAATCAACACTGGTAAAAAAATATCAACTTGGTCAAATAAAACTCTCTCTCCTTCTTCGCACGTGTGAAGTTTCCTTGTAATTTTCTAGATCAGATCAAACCTTTGATGTGATGTGTGATGTGATGCATGATTCTAAATGTGGATTCAACGAAGGTCTATTTATAGTTGACTTATGAGGTTCAATTTCTCATGTGGGGTTGACTTGTAGGCTTTCACTGGGCTGACTTTTCAAACAAAAAATAGTAATTTCCATTGACTAAATAAAAATTTCTTTTGAAGTGAAGTGATTCCTCCTTGGGGTAGCTAGGATTCTCCTTCGGTAAATTCATCTTGTAGCTGCTAATTTTCAACAAAATAATTGGGAAATCAAAAGTTGTTGCAACAGTTAACATATTTTTTCATTTTAAACTTGTACACATTCAACTATGTGGAATAAAAGGTGTATGGATACAGGGATGTGTGTAGAGTAAAGGATGTGCATAATAGGGGGTATCAGTGGGAGAATGGGTGTGCAAAGGATATGTGTGTGTAGAGCAATGACATAAAATTATTTTGACTGTAAGCTTTAAAAAAAAAAATTGCACAAATAATTGGGAAATTGAAAGTTGTTGCAATGGTTCATTTATTTTTCCATTTTAAACTTGTACACATTAAGATATGTGGAACAATAGGTGTATGGAACCGGGGATGTGTGTAGATTATAGGATGTGCTAAAAATGGTGTTTGGTCCCAACTTACCAAGGCAAGTTAAGCTCTTAATTCTTTTATCAACCCAGGAAAGTACACTTAGAGGTGCTTACCTAAAATATATAGCTCTAGAAGGCTCTAAAATTCTAATGGCTACCTAATGGACTGAATTATCAATGCTTTCTAAAAAAGATCCTTTATTATCCTTTTAAATAATTTAAACATCAATCTAAGAGAAACAAATCCTATGGAATTCTAGTTGCAGACTAACAAAAGTAGAGTGATGATGATTGACTGTAATCCTACATTCCCTTACAAGAATATTACTTCAAAGAATTTGTACAATCTCAACAATCCAAAGTAATTTCAATTTAAATCACACAGTGAATAAGATAAGCAGTGTTATAAACCAATATCAGTTAGACCTCTTACAGGAATCATTTACCAAACTGAAAATTGAATTTTAAAAATCCATTCTTAAATCACTTCAGAAATAAAACTAGAACTATTCTTCAAAATTAAAGCTAGCAAACAAATCTGGAAGTTGAATGTCAGCGACATTCAAATATCAATTCCAAGATCAAGATTAGCTTAATCATCTTACAAGGCTCTCTCTCCACAACAAATTCAGGTTCTCTTTAACTGATAATTATGTTAACATAACTTTAACTCTGAACATGAAATGATTAATTGCTAAATTCAAATTTGCAGCTAGTAGGAAAAACAGAGTAAAGATAAAGTGTACCAGCAAAGTGATGAGGGCCCTTCAGCACTCCACAAGCACACTAAGATATGATTCAGAAGAGTGTAACTACTAAGTCTTGAGACATAAAATTGCTGAAGAAGTTTTTATTAAGTCCGAAATCAAAAATACACAAGCTGTCTTCTCATCTGTTCATAAAAACCATTCTAAAACATAGTTTTCCCATATGGGTTATTTATCATGAATCTTATAACAAAAACAGCTATTGTTTCTCCATCTAATACTAACAATATTCTATTAATTACATCCCAAGGAGGTCAAATTTAGGTATGTTCCTCCATTTATGCAGAAATTCTAAAACTAGAAAATATCTTGTGCACAAAAATCAGGAAAAGGTAATGAAGTGGTTGGGTTTGACTAGCTTTGACTGGACACTTGTTTTCTCCAAAACTGAAAATGAATAGCTGTTTCACCATCCTTGTACATTGTACTTTATGCCCATAGTCTTCGAATTTTCCCACTTGTGCTGCAACATGTCAATCAATAAAGCAATCACAGGTTGTTACAACTTCCTGTGATTTTTCTGAAAAATGTCATTTAAATATAAAAATTTCAAATATTAATCCCAAGCTTAAAATAATGAAAATGACAACATATGACTTAGTTTCTAAGGATTATTGTTGAATAATAAAGGTTAAATGGCCAAGAATGATGGTTAAAAGATGAATTTGAAGTGGAATGGTCAGTCAAATTTAGATACCAACATCCTCCCGAACCTAAGAATTTGCATGTCCTCATGCAACCAAGTCCTAACCTGTCAAGTGTTGTCTTCTGCTGCTGCCTCTACCTCTGCTGCTTCAAGTAGAGCATTTATCTTCATTTGTGCTTCATGTTCTGTTTTCAAGATTTGATACTTTGTCTTAATTTCTTTCTTCTGTTTGTAAAGTTTGTAGGCCTTTCTACAAATTTGTACTTTATAGGTTGAGAGTTTCTTAACTTTCTTCTTCAGTTTTTCATTCTCTACTTGAAGTTTTTTGCTTTGTATTTTAAGTGCCTCATTTTCTGCTTTTATTACTCTTTCTAACACTTTTGATTCCTTGAGCTCTTGTTGTAACCTCTCAACCTTTTTCTCCAATCTTCTTTTCTTTTTACCTAAAACCTGTTGTTTCTGTTGCTCTGTTTCTTTGTCTTTATCTTCCAATCCCTATACATAGTCATATTGTGCTTGTTGTAGGACATCATCCTCTTCCAAAACTTTCCTTTGCTGGCCAAACTTTCTTTTCCTGGATTTTCTTGTGTAAGCAGTAAAAATTTTGTCTTGGTTGGCTTTTTCAGCATCTTCTCTCACCATCCTTCTTGTCCTAACACTACTGGTGGATGGAATGGAATTGCTTTGTCTAAATTCTGAAAAATTTTCCTCTATGGCATCTACATCAATCACTGGTTCTACATGTTGCTGCTCCTGTAAATTTTGTTGTCCTTCTTGTGACTCTCTCTATTCCTCATCAGTGACAAAGTCATTAGTGATCAAGAATTTTTCCCATGTTATACCTATCTTTTGTAATTCAGCTTCAATTAGAATTTTTATCAAGCCAAAATGATGTAAACTTGTATCTTTATTCTTCCTTTGCTTCTGCATAGTCTTGGACATTTTTGTCAGGCTTTGTAAAAGAAAATAGGGCAGAATTATAGTACAATCCCCTCTCAGATGCATCAAAAACTTAATATGATAGAGGAATACAACACAAAATCTACCTTCACAAGTTATAAATTTTTGAATTATATAAACCATCTCATCTTATGGATGGATTAACCAGCTTCTAGGGATCCCTAATTTCCAATCAACTGCTGATAATGTTGACCTAGATATAAAAGGTGCCCATGTTTTCTCCTTAAATTTTTTGGTTTTAAAATATTTTTCTCCTTCTGGGCTTATACCAATTGCTTGAGAAATGGTGTCCTCCGAGACCCTAAATGACAGGTTGCGTACAGCTGCCCTATCCCCATTAAATGAAGAAGCAAATTATTTTGTTGTTTGCTTGTTATGCCCACTGTCTTTTTCTAAAAATGACAGCCATCGTTTTGCCCTAAGTATCTCTACACAGTCTTTATGATATCTGGAAGGGTCAAACTGTAATGGTACTGCCCAATTTGCCATAATAGGAAAGGAAATACTATGCTATTATCTTGTATTTGAAAGGAATTTACAATTTGTAAAAAATTATAACATACTGTAAAAAAATTACTGCAGTCCTTCTTGCTGTGAAACAATTTTTTTTTTACCAGAGTTTATGGCAAATCAACTACCTAGGCCCAACTTGTATGCGTAACCCCTGGAGGACGCTACCAATAAAGCTGAAATCTCCCTCAGTTTAATTCTGGTGAATGTCGTGCCTACGTATGTTGACAGTGTTATTGTCAACATACGCATAAAATGCTATTTGTTTTATAAAACCAACGTTTAACCTTCAGGGCAAGCGCTTTCTACAAGGAATGCATTTTCTTCCTTCATTGACAGCCTACTTATGTATTAAATCCCAAATTTCTCCATGCAACCTGTCTCAAGGGTTTTTAATGATATCTTCGGAATTCTGGCAGCGGTGAAATGACTTGCACGCAGGTGTTTATGATGTTTCCAAGGCCCTGGCAGCGTAAATTACTATGATGGGTATGGAGTCTTGACAACATAAATGGCTATGATAGCTATGAAGTCCTGGCAGCGTAAGTTGCTATGATATCTATGGAGTCCTGACAGCGTAAATGACTATAATGGCTCATATTCAAATGATAACCTTTGGTGTCCTGTTTTACAGTCTTCAGATTATGAGAGTATTAATTATGATCACTTACCCTTAGTCATTTCGTGCTTTAAAAATGAAATTTGTAGGTTGAAAACCATACAAATTTCGTAAATCCTTCATGCCCTGCACTGTAGCTGATAAATCCTCTATTTTATGACTTGAGCTCTTTGAAAATTCAATCCTGAAGTGTGTAATCAGTCTTAGTTTAGATAGGTCTGTTGGTATCCATGACTATAGGTTGATTAAAATTGTTTATACAGGATTAAGCAATATGATATATACAAATAGGAATACATGTTCAGAAATAGGAAATGGTTATAGTTACAGGGTGTAGGTAAAAGGGTAGGACTTAGGATAAAAGACTAAATGATATAGGATAGGCTAGGTATTTAGAAACTAAAATCAATAATTATCACAATTCATCATAAAAAAATTGAAATTAATAAAAGAAATTAAATACTTAAAATGACAATTCTTACAGCCCTTTAATATCTCTGTGTTGGAGCTTGTTGTTTGGCAGAATGTAATGGTGTCCATAAAATGTCTGTCTACTTAAAGTTCTAGCCTTCTCTTGAATTTCTTGTTGCTAGCCTCTTCTTTGTGATTTTCTTCATCTTGAATGTAATCTTTCTTGTTGTTGATGTAATTTTCCTTTGAACAAATCCCATTGTAAAAATGTACTCAAAACAGAGCCTTTACCTTAAAATGATGACAAATTTTCTTCTGAGCAGGTCTTTTCTGAGAAGTTATGAATGCAATTCCTTTGCTGAGAATTCAATGATAATAGGTCCCTTCTAAAGAATGAATGATAACAGGCCCCTTGATGAGAATTGAATGATAACAGGTCCCTTCGGAAGAATGAATGATACAGGTCCCTTCTGAGATATGTTCTGATAATCTTGCTAAAAATGAAGACAAACCTTTTTCTGTTGAAGATAGGAAATAGGAAAGCATGAACAAGTTCAGGCTTCCTTCTCCCCAACTGATGGTTTGACTTGTCCTCAAGTCATGGTCCTTTGCTCTTTAAGATTTAAAATGACTTTTCCTTTTTGATTCTTGTACTCAAAATTTAAAAACTAAGAATTCTTGCAAGCCAATTTCTTGGTTTTCTCACAGGAATTCATGTTTAGACTATGCCTTATCTGGTTTTCATAGCTAAACATTATTTTATTTTATTTTATTTATTTATTTATTTATTTAATTTAATTTAATTTTTTTATTTTTATTTTTATTTTATTTATTTATTTTTATTTTTTTCTGAAATCAAAACAAATTAAAGTTTGGATATTACAGCTGACTGTTGTAGTCGCTGTACTTATTTTTGCTGTGAAACAGTTCTCATAAAATCTTCTCTGTCAACAGGCTTATGATAGATTCGAAGCCTGTGTCCATTGACAAGATATGTCTGTCCTTCTTGGTCTATTGATGTTACTTTGACTGATCCATTGTCGAAGATTTCAAGGATTTCATAAGGCCCCATCTAGTGAGTAGTGAATTTAGCCTTATGATCCTTAAATTTGGAATCAAAAAGCAATGCCCAGTCGCCAATTTGAAATTCCTTCTTCTTAATCATCTCTTCATGCCATTGTCTTCTTTGTTGTTGAATCATTGTTGTCCTTTGCACGGCCTCTTGTCTCATTGCATCAAGCTGGTTTAATTGCGTGTTCCTTTCTTGCTGAGCTTCTGAAAGGTCCATCCCTAGGTCTGCTGCCAATTTATATGTGTGTATTTGGAATTCTATTGGCAGCATGACCTCTTTACCATAGACTAGTTGATAGGGTGAGAACCCTGTTGTATCTTTCCAAGTAATCCTATATGCCCAAAGTGTTTCATTGATCTTGTCCACCCAATTCTTCCTATTTGTGGCCACTGTTTTTGTCATGATGCCTTCTAATGTTTTGTTTGTAGACTCCACTTGGCCGTTGGCATGTGGATGATAGGGCGTGCTTCTTCTATGCTTGATTTGGTACTTCTCTGTTATTTCTTGAACTAGTCGTGATGTGAATTGAGTCCCTTGGTCTATGACTATCTCTCTAGGCACTCCATATCTAACAAAAATTTCTTCAAATAGGAAATTGACCATTGTTTGTTTAGTTGCCCTCACCAGTGCCTTTTCTTCAGCCCATTTAGTGACATAGTCAGTACACACAAGAATGTACTTCTTACCTTTGGATGGTGGATTGATGGGACTGATAAAATCAAGAGCCCAAGTGGTGAGTATTCCTGCTTGTCACGCGGGTGACCCGGGTTCGATCCCTGGCAACGGCGCCAAAATGTTTGGTACCAACTTACCAAGGCAAGTTAAGCTCTTAATTCTTTTATCAACCCAAGAAAGTACACTTAGAGGTGCTTACCTAAAGTATATAGATCTAGAAGGCTCTAAAATTCTAATGGCTACCTAATGGACTAAATTATCAGTGCTTTCTACAAAAGATCCTTTATTATCCTTTTAAATCATTTAAACATCAATGTAAGAGAAACAAATCCTATGGAATTCCAGTTTCAAACTAACAAAATCAGAGTGTTGATGATTGACTGTAATCCTACATTCCCTTACAAGAATATTACTTCAAAGAATTTGTACAATCTCAACAATCCAAAGTAATTTCAATTTAAATCACACAGTGAATAAGATAAGTAGTGTTATAAACCAATATCAGTTAGACCTCTTACAAGAATCATTTACCAAACTATTCTTCAAAATTAAAGCTAGCAAAAAAATATGGAAGTTGAATGTCAGCAGCATTCAAATATCAATTCCAAGATCAAGATTGGTTGAATCCTCTTACAAAGCTCTCTCTTCACAACAAATTCAGGTTCTCTTTAACTGATAATTCTGCTAACATAACTTTAACTCTGAACATGAAATGATTAACTGCTAAATTCGAATTTGCAGCTAGTAGGAAAAACAGAGTAAAGATAAAGTGTACCAGCAAAGTGATGAGGGCCCTTTAGCACTCCACAAGCACACTAAGAGATGATTTATAAGAGTGTAACTACTAAGTCTTGAGACATAAAATTGCTGAAGAAGTTTGTATTAAATTTGAAATCAAAAATACACACGCTATCTTCTCATATGTTCATAAAAACCATTCTAAAACATAGTTTTCCCATATGGGTTATTTATCGTGAATCTTATAAAAAAACAACTATTGTTTCTCCATCTAATACTAACAATATTCTATTAGTTACATCCAAAGGAGGTCAGATTTAGGTATGTTCCTCCATTAATGCAAAAATTCTAAAACTAGAAAATATCTTGTGCACAAAAATCAGAAAAAGGTGATGAAGTAGTTGGGTTTGACCAGCTTTGACTGGACACTTGTTTTCTCCAAAACTGAAAAGGAATAGTTGTTTCACCATCCGTGTACATTGTACTTTATTCCCATTCGAATTTTCCCACCTGTGCTGCAACATGTCAATCAATAAAGCAATCGCAGGTTGTTACAACCTCCTGTGATTTTTCTGAAAAATGTCATTTAAATATAAAAATTTCAAATATTAATCCCAAGCTTAAAATAACGAAAATGAAAACATATGACCTAGTTTCTAAGGATTATTGTTGAATAATAAAGGTTAAATGGCCAAGAATGATGGTTAAATGATGAATTTGAAGTGGAATGGTCTGTCAAATTTAGATACCAACACATGCGGTATGTGTGGGAGAATGGGTGTGCAGAGGGAGTGTGCGTGTGGAGAAATAACAAAAAAAATTTCTTACATACATGAAATTATTTAAAATTCAAGAAGGAACTTTGGATCATGGGTTCTTATGGATGCTTAACAATGGTTTTTAAATTAAATAGCCCTACCTTTTCTAGGGACTATAGAAGTTGCCTTGTGGTCAATAATACCTTGACTATGGATTACTTTCCTGAGCTTTTGCAAGCTTTTCTTTTCGAAACGACATTAGTTGAAAATTTGATCCATGATTTTTGAAAGATCTACCATGCAATGGAATTATATCGGTATACAATGGTGTATGATTTTATTGTATGTTTTGTTTGAAATACATATAAATTCCAATGGAAAAAGATACGAGTGGACAATATCTAGGAGGTACGTGTTACAGACATATTTGGGCACTGCAACCCCAATCAGGTATGTCCATAAACCAAGGGCTTCTAAACCCCTAAAAGTGTTGTTTCATACCCTAAAGGAACAAGGTCAGCTGATTACATCATCTCCCAAAAGTTCTCCATGAAAAACTACTCGGAATTGGTCAAAACTGGACCATATAGACTACTCCATGCATAGGGTGCGATGCATCTCACCTATTACACACGGAGGGTGCAATGCATACTAGAAATCCCTTCTGTAGGGTGCGATGAGTGAGAGTAGACAAATGGCAGAAGCAGTTTGCTAGGTGGAAACCCAAAGAATCTTCTAGAAACTACTCATATGACACTTGCCTCTCTGAATTCGCCCAGGGATGAGTAAGAGATTTGAAATCTCCAAGTGGAATCAAGAACTATCAGTGAAATGACACTAATCAAAATCCCAGAAGCTGACTCACTCTCCTGTAAACATCTATATATGGATCCCTCATCCTAATGATCCAGAGGCTGGAATTTTGTAATTTGCAAGGAAGTGTTGTTGGTTTCTCTTTGAAGACATTGTTGGGTGATCTCACTTTGTATGAGGTGAAGAGGGCTTTCATGCTGGGAGGATGATGCTGGATCAGACAGCTTGGTTGTAATCCTCTCTTCTACTACTTCTATCAATAAAGCTATTTGAGTTTTCCTCCATATGCTTGTATATCTCTGAATCTTGTTTGTGTATGCATTTATATGGTTAATGTACAAATGATCATGTTATCTCTGCTACAGTTTGCCACATTTAATGGATAAAATCAGGTCAGGCAGTGTTGGTTTGGGTTGCAAAGGGTTTGCAGCAGTTTATTTCATCCTTCCCTTTCATCTTACCTTTTCTCCTTATAACTCCCCACACCTCTGTTTCCTCCTTCCTCTTAATCTTCTTCATTCTCCTTTAAACCCCGCTTACGCCCTTTTTCCGGCTCCCAGACATTTTTTGTTTTAACAATATTAAACCCTATATAACCCATTTTCCCTTTGGTCCTGGGCGCAAAGCTAAACCTACAAATCCATGGATTATATAGCCGCACTCATATAATAAATATCATAACCCTCCTCCCTTCCTCGTCCCTTCGTCGTTTTCTAAATCTCCATCGTTGATCGCCTTGATCTAACAGTCTCCGCATTTCCCACTTGTCGTTAAACTTTGTGTATGTCCCCGCCATCCGACCGTTCGTCGAGTCATCAATGGTGGGCACTTCCCCCGATCGTGCGACTTGCGCACACGTTAACCTGCGAGGGTGGCGGTTTTCATGCGCCACACGTCATATTTTTATTTGATCGCACGCCCTCATACAGAAACCACTGTACCCCTGTAGGCGGTGTGGGGAAACCTCCTGCTGCCCAAAATCGCCTGTCCCCCGTCCGTTAACCGTCGCGCTACTTCTGCTTCCGATAGTCGTCCGATCATCCCTGTCCATGATCCGACAGTCCTCGTTCTTCCCGTGCACATGCCTCCCGATAGCCCGCATAGCCCAATCTCCGTCGTCCAATTTGTCAGATCCGACGGCCTATAATCAATTGTGCCTCTGTGTATTCCCATCGCTACCCGCCAAGAGATCTCGGTCGTCCATCTGAGCTATCGAATGGTCAGCATTCATGCCCAGTTCATCGTCCATTTTCAATGCATTTTCCGTGTTTTGGTCCTGTCCTGTGTACACGAAGAAGGAAGGAGGCCATGATCTAGCGACCTGCACATTAAATCCTCAGTTACTACATTCAAAGAGTAGCACGGACAAGGATGAGAAGGACAGCCTTGAGAAGATAAACACGGCTTTTCACCTATTTGTGAAGTACAGCAGAGCAGCAGAAAGGTCATTTTGTCCATTAAAAACAATCAAATTGTATTAGAGATCCATATCTGATTGTAAACGTGGTTGGTGGTCAATTATGACCCCTCCACACATAGGTTAGTAGAGATTTTTTGTGAACAAACTCTATATATACCAAAAAGCAAGATGTAATCAGGTTGATGAATGTCATTCTGATGTAGACTTCAACTTCTGGAAACTATAACTACTGTGACACCTACAGCTTCTGGTCTTCATTTTCAGCTAATACAAGCTTCTTTTACTGTTAATTGCTCACTTTCCACTTCTTCTTCTTTGTTCTAGGTTGTGCTTTTTATGCATTTATTCATGTGCTGTAGATTTTTAGCATTAGAGGGGCTGTCATCCCACCTCTGTGTTTGAATCTATCATGTATCATTGAGTTTTTGTGCAGGTTTCTGTTACTTTAATGCCAGAGAGTTGTCATCCTATCTATGTATTAGGAAACAGGTTTACAGACCTTTTAACTGGTTGCCGCTGGCCATCACAAGGTCCTGTGCATCTGCTGGTGTGATAAGTATTCTCCATCATCACATTTCCCTTAAAATTGTGAGTAATTGGTGGTCTAAAGCCTTGTAGTCTAGGGGTGTTCACCCATGTCTGGGGTTAAGCACAGTAGAAGTGGTTATCTGACTTGAATATGCAGCATTTCTTTCATTCATCCACCATTTTTCCAACATTTTATGTTGAGTTTGTAATGTTCCTGAGCATCTCTGGTATACAACCTAGGAGAGTTTCTTGGGGTGTTAACATTAATTGGCGTCGTTGCAGGGGAGAGGAGAATTGAAGCTTAGCTTCCCTGGGAGAAGGACACAACTTCAAGCTTTGATGATAAACAAGGTTTGAACACAGTTTCTGGTTGTAATCATCTATCTGGCGACTCCATTGGAGGAAGACCATCCTTTGGCGACTCCACATTGAAGTTCTGGCTTAGTTTGTGAGACATACTCAAAGAAATCCTCAGAAGTCACCAGCTGAACCAGTGCCTGACCCTGAGAGGACTGTCAAATCGAAGAAAGCATCTCAGAAAGGGGCATCAGGATCAGGTAAGCCTAAGAAATCTCATTCATCTCTGAAAGATAAAGTTGTAGCTGAAGATATACAGTTTGAAGATTTAGAGCCCAACATTGTTAATCAGGAAATTCCTTTAGAGAATAATTCAGCCCCTTGTGCAGTTAGTTCCGCTTTGAATCTCAATCCAAAAAAAGCTTCACATTCAGTCCAAAACAACCATTTATCTCTGCCATCCATCACATCACTTCCTACCATTCTATCTGCTAGCGTTCCTCTACATATCCCAATCATGGCAGGACAGCAAGCACATACAAAGATAGAAAGAATTGTCGCTGCTAGATATGGACCTCTAGTTTTGCCTATTCCTTTAAATACTATGCCTGTTGGAGAATATAAAAAATATATGCCCAAATTCACTGGCACAGAGGGAGTAACAGCAGAAGAACACCTTGAAGATTTTTACAGTTATGCTGATAATTTAGATATAAGTGAAAATGATGTGTGGATGAGAGTTTTTGTCCAGAGCCTTAATGGAGAGGCTAGAAAGTGGTTCAGAGAATTACCCCAGAGATCTATAACTGATATTGAAGCATTAGTTGATGCATTTTTGAAGCATTGGGGAGATAAAAAAGACTTGTTGTATTACCATACTGAGTTTCGTAATTTGAAGAGGGAAAATGGTGAATCTTTACCTGATTTTAATAAGAGATTCAATCGTATGTATAGTAAGATACCAACTGAGGTAAAACCTACTCCTACCTCTGCCAAACTTACTTATGCCAATGCTTTTGACTCTGATTTCTACCTGTTATTGAGAGAAGGAGATGTGCTACGCTGGTAGACATGCAGGATGCGGCCCTAGAAGTAGAATCCAATATCATGGCTGCAGAAAAGCTCAAAAGTCAAGCTAACAGAAGGAGGCAGAGAGGTCAGGCTTCTACTTCTTCTGCTTCATCTTCAAAGCCTAAATTAGACAAAATGACTAAGATGATAGAGTCATTGGCTGCTGAAATTTCTAAGCTAAAGGTTGAGCAGAATTCAAGAAAAACAAGGCAGCATAACACATTTGCTCCAAGAAATCCCAATCCATTTAGAAGAGAAAATGAGCAGTTACAAATAATGCAGAGGGGTGAAGATTCAAAAGAAGATCAAAAAGTTAAAGCTCCTTTCCAAAATGTAGTCATGGAGGAGGAACAATTTGAAGAAGATGAGGATGAAATTCACTGCATGGAAGATAAAGGCAGCGCTGCATTTTTGACTTTGGCTGCTTATGAAGAGTCTTTGTTGCAGGAACAAGACAGTCAAGAATGGGATAGAGAAGCTGTCCTACAAGCTGAACAGCAGCAGAGATATAACCTGAGGTCGAATGCAAAGAATGTCAAAGAAAATTCTACCCAAAGAGCTGTTGTCCAAACAGAGTCACAAAATAGCAGGCAAAGAAGACCAGCAGCTGATCCAGTTATCTTCAAAGCTCAAGCTCAAGAGGTAAAAGGTTCTGATAAGTTAGCTTCTTCTTTCAGCTTTGAGTCAGAAGTCCAGAAATTGAAAATATTTGTGCCTCTGGTAGAGTTGGTGAAGAGTGAAGTATTTAGAAAGCATATCCTTGAATCCCTTGAGCTAGAAACCACACAAGCCTCCACAGACTCTGTCAATTTGCAAGATGACAAGCCTGCCATTGTGCTCAACCCTATGATTGAACCTAATGATAATAATTCTGTATCTTTTTATGTTTCATTGACCATTCATGACAAAATTCTTCACAATTTCCTGCTAGATATAGAGGCCAGAGACAATCTAATGCCTAAAGTTGTCATGGAAGAGTTAGGCCTTGATATCACCAGACCTTATCATGATTTATTCTCTTTTGATTCAAGGAAAGTGAAATTCCTAGGATTAATCAAAGACCTGGCCATTACCTTGACTCAGCTACCCATGAAAAGTATGATGATGGATATTGTAGTAGCAGATGTCCCTCCTAAGTTTGGCATGTTGTTGTCCAGAGGATGGATTAAGAGACTAGGTGGAACATTACAGACTGATCTATCTTATGCCACTGTCCCAGTTTTTGGAGGAGAAAGCCGAAGATTGTACAGAGAAGCACTGTTTGCAGATATCATCAGTGATGAGAAGAATCCTACAAATCATCCCATTTATGCAGTGGACACTGATTTTGGAGCATGTATCCTCCAAATAGAATAATCTCAAAAGGCCTTAATGCAGATCAGGAAACCAATAGTTCAGGCTGAGAAAGAGAAAGGAAATCATATTTGGGAGATGTTCTTTGATGGAGCATGTTCCAGGGAGACTGCAGGAGCAAGGGTGGTGCTAGTGTCTCCAGAGAAAGCATTCAACTGTCTTTTAAGCTGGTTTTCCAAGTCACAAACAATATAGCAGAATATGAGGCTCTGCTATTGGGCCTTAATGTAGCAAAAGACAGAGGAATCAATAATTTGAAGGTGTTTGGAGATGCTGATTTGATTATTCAGCAAGTAAATAAAACATTTCAAGCAAAGCACCTAAGGCTGAAAGCATACAGAGACGAGGTATGGAAAATCAGAGATTCTTTTGATTATTTCTGTATTTCATACATTCCTAGAGCCCAGAATCAGCTTTCTGATTCCCTTGCTGTGTCTGCTAGTCTATTTATACCTCCTTTGCCTCCCAGACTAGTTTATGAAGTCCAAATGGAATGCAGACCGTCCTTGCCTGATAATGTCTACCATTGGAAAGTTTTTGATGATGATGATGAGATAAATAGGTTCCTTCAAGTCATTGATGAGTTTTCTGAGATGCAAATTGACCAAGAAAATGAAGCCTTGCAAGAAAACCCCCAATCCTAGCTTAGAAATAACATTGGTAAAGACAACATTGTCAAGCTTCCTAGTAATCATATTCCTAAGGGTCTAATTCCTTTTGTAAGACTGTTTGACGAAAATGATGTGCCTTACAAAACTGCCCAAAAAGAATACAAATCTGCAGTCAGTAAGCATGATATAGGAAGTCCAGTTCAGCCTAGATATGTAAATTTGTCCACTCATTTGTCAGCTAACAAAAGTGCTGAATACTACAATTTAATGAGGAAATTTTTAATGTGTTTGCATGTGAATATAGTGATCTGAAAACGTATGATAAGAAAATAATTCAGCATAAAATCCCTCTGGAGAAAGACAATATTCCTTTCAAACAGAAGCTGAGACCAATAAATCCTATGCTTCTTCCACTGATTGAAAAAGAAATTAAAAAGTTGTTGGCTGCCAAAATCATAGTTCCTCGTAGATATTCTAAATGCGTAGCCAATCTAGTGGTGGTGAGGAAGAAGAGTGGAGAAATCAAACTGTGTGTCGATTTCAGAAACTTGAACAAATGCTCGAAGAAAGACAACCATCCTCTACCGAAGATGGAGCGTTTGCTGCAAAAGGTCTCAAGAGCCAAAGTGATGTCTTTCTTGGATGGCTTTTTAGGCTTTAATCAGATTGTTGTGCATCCAGATGATCAAGAAAATATTGCATTCACCACTCCTTGAGGCACTTTTATGTATGACAAAATGACTTTTGGTATCTACCTTGATGACATAACAGTTTACTCCAGAAGCCATCAAAATCATTTGCAGCATTTGAAAAAAGTGTTTCTGAAGTGCAGGAGGTTTGGAATTTCAGTCAATCCTAAAAAATCTAAATTTGCTTTAAATGAAGGCAAGTTGTTAGGACATATTGTGTCTACTGTAGGTGTTCATATTGACCTAGAAAGAGTAAAAGAAATACAGACTTTGTATGTTCCCAAGTCAAAGAAAGATATTTAGTCCTTTTTGGGAAAAATTAATTTTTTGAGGAGGTTTATTCCAAATTTTGCAGAATTGGTGAAGCATGTTACCTCCGTGTTGAAGAAAGGAGCAGAGGTTAAGTGGACTGATGCAGCAAGAAAATCATTCGAGTATATTAAGAAAGCTATTATGGAGGCTCCCAATTTGATAAGTCCAGATTATAGCAAGGAGTTCCATATATTCTCATTTGCCTATGAAGACACCATTGCAGCAGTTTTATTTCAGGCAGATGAAGAAGGTGCAGAACATCCAGTAGCATTTTTCAACAATAATTTGAGGGATGCTGAACTGAGGTATGATATGATTGAAAAACAAGCATATGCCCTTATCAAATCCTTGAAAGCTTTCAGAGTTTATATCTTGCATTCAAAGATAATTGCATATGTACCCTCTGCTGCAATAAAATATGTCTTAACACAACCTGATGCTGATGGAAGAAGGGAAAAATGGATTGCAAAAATGATAAAATTTAATATACATATGAAGCCCACTAAGTTGGTCAGAGGTCAGGGTCTTGCCAAGTTATTGGCTAAAGAAAATTGTGGATCTTTAGATATTGATTTCTTGTGCACAATTGCAGAAAATGGTCAGGCAGAAAAAGAGGAAACAGTTGAAACAGTGAGGAAGCAGTCAGTAGCCGAAAATCTAGCTTCATGTAATTGGTATACTGAAATAATTAATTTCTTGCTGTAGCTAGAATCCCTTCAGGATTTACTCAAAGTCAAGCCAGAACCATAAAGCTTAGGGCAGCTAAATATTGCATCAATGAAAATCTGCTCTACAGGAGGGATCCATCTGGAATATTTTTGGTGTCCGAACAAAGAACAGTCAAAAGACGTTATGTAGCAGTTTAATAATAGCATGTGTGGAGGGAACCATTATTGGAAAACTACAGCCCATAAAATTCTCAGAGCAGGGTACTATTGGCCCACTTTATTTTCTTATGTATTTTCTTTTGTTAAATCTTGTGACAGGTGCCAAAAATTTGAAAGAAAGCAGCAGTTGAAATCCCTGCCCCTAAAACCAATTCAGGCAAAAGGAGCTTTTCAACAGTGGGGCTTGGATTTCGTTGGAGAAATCAATCCACATTCTAGTGGATAGCATAAATGGATATTAGTAGCCACTGATTATTTCACTAAGTGGATTGAAGCAGTCCCTACCAGGAAGGCTTATCATAATGTGGTCATGAAGTTTTTGACAGAAAATATCCTCAGCAGATTTGGTTATCCACATAAACTGATCACAAATAATGCAGCAGCCTTTATGGATAAGTAATTGGTGGGAATGTGTGATTCAATGGGTGTTAAACTTGTTCATTCCACCTCATATTATCCTCAAGGAAATGGTCTGGCAGAATCCTCTAATAAAATTCTGATCAGGTTAATTAAAAAACAGTTGGAGAATAATAAAAAGAATTGGGATTCAAAGCTCAAGTATGCACTGTGGGCTGACAGGGTGACCATTAAGAAATCCACAGACAATTCTCCTTTCAAGCTGGTATATGGCACTGATGTTGTATTCCCAATTCAGCTAACTCTCCATGTGGCAAACTTCCTTCAAACAAAACAAAATGAAGAAGAAGACATGGCAAAAAGGATCACTGATTTGGCAGAGGTACATCATATTAGAGAACAACTGGTTGAAAAGGCTGCACCACATCAGAAGAAGGTCAAGGAAGCCTTTGATAAGAAGGCAAAATCAAATAATTTTCAAGTTGGTGACTTGGTTTTGAAGTGGAATGCATTGAAGGAAAATAAAGGCAATCATGGAAAATTTGATGTTTTCTGGACAGGGCCTTTCATCATTTCACAGGTTCAAGGGAACAACACCTTCAAACTGAAAAGTATGGGAGGAGAGGTAGTTTTTGATGGCCCAATTAATGGGCGGTTTTTGAAAGTTTATGTGATTTAAGGTCTTTGGCCTTAAAAGTTGTAAATATTGTGTTTTAATCAGTTTTAGTATAGGTGCAGTAGACTCCATACCCAATGGAACACTAGGAATTTCGACTAATTTGTTTTCAGCTGGAAAGGCATTGGTATGCAGGTTCTTGAGACATCACAGGGAGGATCTCATCCCCAGAAGGAGCCAGTGTTAGCTCTACTACAGTTTGCAACATTTGATGTATAAAATCAGGTCAGGCAGTGTTGGTTTCTGTTGCAAAGGGTTTGCAGTAGTTTATTTCATCCTTCCCTTTCATCTTACCTTTTCTCCTTATAACTCCCCAAACCTTTGTTTCCTCCTTCCTCTTAATCTTCTTCATTCTCCTTTAAACCCCGCTTAATCCCTTTTTCTGGCTCCCGGCATTTTTTGTTTTAACACTATTAAACCTCGTATAACCCATTTTCCCTTTGGTCCCTGGCGCGAAGCTAAACCTACGAATCCGTGGATTATATAGCCTCGTGCATATAATAAAGATCATAACCCTCCGCCCTTCCTC
>CM062812.1:812408334-812680834 GCA_031772625.1 Pinus tabuliformis
CTGATGATCAAGTTGCAGGCATCTTTACAAAGGCTCTCACATAGGTGAAGTTTACTAAACTTCGATTTATGGTTGGAGTTTAGGAAGTTGTCACTAAGGGTGGATAGGTGCTAATGCCTCGTTCCCTCTCCTATTGTGTCATATTTTTACATCATTCAATCCTATCCGAACTTGTTCTTAAGGGGGGATGTTAGGATATTCTGACACATAGGAAATAATTAAGTATAACTTGGTCTACTGTATAGTTAGGTGAAGTGTGTTTCTTTAGTATTTACCTTTTGTAAATTACAATTCGACGATCACAATATGTTCTATACATGAAGTCATCTAATGATTCATTCTCTCCTCAGTATTACTGACACTTGATCTGTGGCTTAACACCCAATTGGTCCATCATCTCTATTTAAAGATCATGGAGGTTCATTTGTTAGGTGACCGTTTATGAGAGAAGCTTGTGGAAATTTTCTTTCTTTTACATTAATAAATTGCATGGAGTGGCTGCGTTGGCTCAGGCCATGGACTGTTTCCCTTCTTGAGGGTTTTAACTATGTCAAGAATACTGGTGTACTAATCTGTGATCTATTTGTGAGCGGTGTCTTATGGTGTTCAATCTAAGGAGCTTACCCTATAAATTCCTATAATGACATCATTGGTTACCAGACCTTTGTACTTATTGGCCATGTTGCTATTAAGTATTTGATGAACAAGCTTGATGTAAATGCCAAAATTATTAGATGGTTTCTTTTTTTACAACAATTTGATCTAACTATCATTGATAAGCCTGGTAGAGAAAATGTAGTTGCAGATTTTTTGTCTAGACTAGCTTTGCCTGCAGGTGAGGAAGGAATGGTTGATGATCAACTGCCAGATGAGAATTTATTCAATATTTCAATTCTCTCTCCATGGTTTGCTGACATAGGAAACTACTTAGTGGCTACACAGTTCCCTCCAAATCTATCCTCCAAGGAAAAGAGTAGAATTATAAGAAAAAGCACACCATTCACTTGGATTGGGGAAAATCTCTTCAAGCTAGGCCCAGATCAAATTCTGGGAAAATGTGTCAGGGAGGAGGAATTTTTTGACATCCTTTTGGCCTGTCATGATGGTCTGTGTGGAAGTCACTTTATAGCCAAGAGGTTAGCCTTACAAGTACTACAAGCCAGCTACTACTGGCCCACTCTCCACCAAGATGCAAGAAGATATACTAGTCGATGTGACGAGTGACAAATAATGGGGAAACCTACTCCCAATGATGAAATTCTTTTGAAACCTCAAGTAAATATTGAGCCATTTGACAATTGGGGCATGGATTTCATTGGGCCCATTGATCCACCATCAGGTCAGAAAAAGTAAATAATTGTGTGCACTAATTACTTAACAAAGTGGGCTGAAACCAAGGCTGTCAAGGTAGAAACATAAGAGAAAGTGGCTAATTCTTAAGGGAGACTGTGTTTTACAAGTTTGGGTACCCTACAGAGCTAGTCATTGATCAGGGCGCTCAATTCACCTCACACCTGATTGAGAACCTGTTGAGTCAGCATAATATCAAGCACAAGAAGTAAACTTCTTACCATCCTCAGGCCAATGGACAAATAGATGTTACCAAGAGAGAATTAGAAAGAATTCTCACCAAGGTTGTGAGCAGCCACAACAAATATTGGGATGACAGACTAGTGAAGGCCACTTGGGCCTATAATACGACTTGGAAGACGACCACTAGCTTCAGCTCTTATGATTTTGTCTATGGGAAGAAGGCTCTACTCTCCATTGAGTTTAAGTACAACACTTTAAGAATGGAAGAACAGTTGGAATTGGATGTTACAAGGGCACAACAAGAGAGGTTTCTACACCTCAATGGGTTAGATGAATTTAGAATGTAAGCCATCCTACACACAAACGTGACTTAAGTACAAAGAAAGTTTTGGCATGAAAAAAAATCAAAGACAAAGTTTTTTAAGAGGGAAATTGGGCTCTGCTATATGACTCCAAGTTCAAGGACTTAAAAGGAAAATTTATAGCTAGATGGTTGGGTCCATATGTGATAGAAAAGTGCCATGACAATGGGGTTGTTCAGATCAGAACCATTGATGAAGAAGGTATCCCCTTGCTTGTCAATGGATACAGATTGAAAGCCTACAAAAAACCTCTTTCAAAGGAAGAGTTTAGCAGTACTATCAGTAAGGAAGTGAATGTGATTGGAAGTGTCTCATATTCCAACTCACCGAATTCTTGAAGACTATTTTATTTTTGAATAAAAATGAAAAAAAGGGAAAAAAAAACAACAAGGGACCTAGGTGAAAACTTCCAAGAGGCATCTGAGGTCAACTTTTGGGTTGAAAACCTCCTTGAGGCATCCTAAGAGTGAAGAAAGGAAAATAAAAGATCCCTGGGTGAAAACATCCCTTGAGGTGCCTAGGGTAGGAAAACAATTTAAAACCTCATTTGAGGCAACCTATGTGTCTTTCAAAAAAGAAATAGAGAAATAAAAGAAATAAAAACCAAAATGCTCTGGCAGGGACCTCTAACCTTCCCACTAATAAAATTCTGTGATTTTTGCAGGTTTTCAAAGCAACAAAGGTCACCAAGTTTAGAGGGTAGCAAGCCAAGAAACACCCCATTCTTCCTTCATTCACTTCATATTTCCCATGTCTACCTTGTATCCATCATATATCCTCATTTCCAAGCATCAAAAACCAATTTGCGGGCAATTTTCTAACTTTTATAGGATTTCCTGTAGTTCCTACAGGAGTTTCCTGTAGTACTACAGGATGTCCTGAAACTCTACAGGAATGGAATTCCAGTTGAGAAATGAAGATGCAAGCCCATTCTAGGTTGAAAGAAGGGACCATTCACCTCACCACAACTCACCCAACACAAACTCATGACCATGCCACCCTCTGTGTCCATCAAAAACCACTCAAAAAGGAAAATATATATATATATATATATATATATATATATATATATATATATATATATATATATATATATATATATAGATACATACCATCATTGACCTCACTCACTACCACTCTATCTCCCCTATCGCCACCCTTTCACTCCTACCTGACCACCTATTCCTACTCCAAGTGAAAAAAACAAAAGAATTATGAAGGAGGTAGCTACAAGATTTCATGTAGTACTACAGGAAATATTATAGTAGCCTATGTTATGACAACAATAGTTCTCCATGCCTCCTCCTTCAGCATCCATGCAAAAAAAAGTTTCAACACCCCTACAGGCACTATGGCACCTATCCATAGCTCAACAACAACAGAAGAGGCCAAACACCTACACACCACAACAAAGCAGACAAATATATTAGCTGGGTGAAATAAACAAGACAAGAGCCAAGGAAAAACATGTACCTAAACAAGGACAAGCACAACAATGACACCCTCCAACATGCATAAACCAAGAAAAGGAAGGCACGGGTATGGAACCTCATCCACACTCTTTCCTAAGTACGAATATGATAAAAGTGTAGGAATATGAAAAAGTTTATTTTATAAGCTGAAGATGGCCAATTAACTTGGCCACTCTCAGCTCGAAAAAAAAAAATAAACTCCTAGTTAGCAAGCCACGTGGAAATGTCACAATAGAGAAAATGAGTCAAAAAAGCGTTTGAGTTAAGTTGTATAGGAGTGGGTGATGATTACGAGGGAAGGTTGCATGATAACTAACGGTGGACTAGTGGTCCAAAGGGGGAAATCATGTACACTTCCATCCAACATAATGCTCGAAGGAATCAACCACAAATAGAAAGAAATACTAACTTTCATGCACACATCATTCATTTTGAGATCAAGAGAACCGGAATGACCTGGAAGAGACATCGAAGAAGCAAACCAGTTTCGGCCATCCTATAGGGAACACCTATAGGAAACGCAGAGAACTACTGGAAACAATGGGAATTGTCAAAGAAATTCGGAAGGGGGTGCCTAGGACCCAAGTATTCAGAAATTCTCCTCACCCAGGGCATCACAGTGAAAGGTTGGTGCTCCATATCCTCTGTGTTTTGACTTCATAGCTGGGAAAGAGAAAAAAAAAAGAAATTTGTATTTTTCTCTAGTAGTTATAGTGGGGCTGGGGGTAGACACAATTGTGAGAAGAATTGTGTGGGGATAAAGAGAGAAATGCAATCACCCTCCTAAACTCTAAGCCCACAGTCATCTTGGAAAGATCTAGAGCTAGGCCACCAAACTCCCTACAGTCAGCTTGCCAGAGAGGAGGAAATGACAGGAGGTTTCAGTAGAAGGGAGCCCACATGGACATCTAGAATACACCTCCATCCCCCTATGGTAGAGATATTTAGAAGGCATCATTGGTTGGGATTCTTTGAGAGTCTTAGAGTATGTGATGATGATATAGCTAGAGAATTTTCTATGTGAACCACCTCTCAGGCTAGAATCAATGCTACTTCTGTGGTAAGAGGATTATCAATAAAACTTACCCCTGAAATCATTAGCATAATCACTATACTTCCTCTAGGCATGCAATGGAGAAAGGAGGATAAAACTAGCAACACTTTTGTTAAGAATAACTTTTTCTTGATAAATGAAGAGCCAATTGAGGACAAACATGGGATTATAAGGGAGAGCCTTCCCTATCCTTGGGATGAAGTAAGCTATCACATTCTCAAATATATTTCTTGTGAAGGAAGGCTTAGTATAATCTATGGTTACCCATTTATGTTCCTCCATGAGCTGAGATTTGTAGAGGAGTTACCCCTTAACAAAAGACTTAGTGTACCCTACTTCTTGTTTCAATCAATAATAGACATGAGCTTAAAGGTACAGGAAGGAAAACATCAACAACTAACACATCATGGACTCATCAAGATCATACTAGAAGATGCCTTGAGCCATTTTAGAGTCCCTTTTCTATGGTCCACATTTAGGGACATGGACAGGCAGGCTGTAATTGAAGCAATTGAATATGAGAGGGAACCAATATCTAGTGGTGAGGAGAAAGAACAACTTGAGGAGGAAGAAGAATAACTTGAGGAAGAAGAAGAGGAACCTGAAAAAGAAGAGTAAGAACCTTAAGAAGAAGAGGAAGAACCTAAAGAAGAAGAAGAGGAACGAGAGGAAGAAGAAGAGGGAAAAGAGAACAGTGGGGAGGAAGAAAAAAAGGATGAGGAAAGCCATGTAAAACATACCAAGGAAGGGAAGGAATCTCCAAGAGTGTCTCCTAAACCTAGAGAGAGGGATGCAACTGCTTCCTTGAATGCCCTAAGCACACCCATAAAATCAACATGAAAAAGGAAGAGGCAGACTCCCCTATATTTCAAAACAAGGAGGAGCACTAGGATCAAACAATGGAGACCAAAAACACCCACCAAGACTCCTATCATTATTGAAAACTCACCAAAAGAAAAAGAAAAACTAGTTTTCAAGAAATGAAAGGTGAAGAGGGCACATCAAAACATGCTTCCCCAAAGTAGCCAATCACCTATGTTAGGAGGCCTGTCACCAGGTTAGCCTCAATAAAGCACATAAAACAACCTTTGACTCCATTTCAGAAAGGAAAAAGCCTACTACATGAAACACAAAAAATCCTACTGGGAAACTCTCTCAGCACTACAGGAAACACATAAAAAATAGTAGGAAGAACAACAAGGACAGAGGAAAGGAAAGGAAGTAGAAACACAAGTATAGGAGGAGGAAGATGCTACAAATACATTAAAGGGAGAATCCCAAGATCTGCAGGAACCTATCCCATAGCCCAATCTGATCTCTTATTATAGATTCATTGAGGGAGGGAGAGTAATACCACATAAATTTTCCATCCCTCTCATTTTTGAGCTTGAGAAGGAGAAATGAAGGACACATGGCTGGATACAAATTGCTAAATCAAATAATGTAGAGGATGTGGGCCATATGGAAGAGAGGTTACTGGAGATGAGCAGAGAGTTGATTAGGATAAGAGATAGGGAACAAATTATGAAATATCAACTAGAGGCTAAAAACACATGGTTGAGGAGGCATGTATAGGAAAAAGAGAGCCAATTGGCCACTATGGCAAGCCTCTCTATGGATGAACTCCAGTGTAGGATGCCACCAAAGTCATATGCCTTGTACCTAAGAGATCAATAACTTCAATTTCGAATAAAGACACTAGCACAACAGGGGACTATGCCTTTCCAAGACTATAGGCAGTTCACTGAGCTACATGACCAAAGCACCCTAGAGGATAAGGCTAAGGTATCTGAATTCTACTTACACAACTTGTCCTTAACATACTTGAATGTGTGGGACCCCAATGCAAACCTGGGGGACTTACAACTAATGACCCTTGCATCATGGATGAGACATGAGGATGCTAGGGCTAAGAAAATAAATAGGGCATTTTAAAGAGAAGAAAAAGATCCCCTTTACATCAAAGTAGAATGAATCAATTCCATGGCTATCATTAGCACCCACAACATCATCGCTAATGATCCCTAGCTTGTACCAAGATACCTAGCTACACAGGAGCAAACAATCACTCATTTTGAAGATACCTTGAGATTGCTAGAGGATGAAAGCCAGCAATAATGCCAAAGGAGATGGGGCACCCTAACATACAACCTAAGGATCAGGGAGTAGCATTCCCTTGAAAGAATGAGAGATGCACTATAAAGGACCCCACTATATAAGAAGGCAGTATAGAGACTCAAAATCAACTAGATGGTTTGAAACTCAGTCCACCATTACTATTGGGTATGTTAGAAGGAAGAAAGGAGGAAGAGGAGAGAAAGTAGTGGGAGGAAATAAAGAAGCATGCAGGATTTTATCCACAAGAGGAGACTACATCAACAGAAGTCTGGGATGTCAGAGAGGCCACAAGAGAAATGAAAGACATGGACATAGATTAAGTTTCTCAGAGGATGAGAAAAACTTTTAGTAGGGGGGTGATGATGAGGATCATCAATAGGTAAATTATATGGACCTTATTGCCACTCTCTAGCTTATTAAAATCAACTTCTCTCGCATTTCTTTACATATTTTATTATATTTTTCTTAGTGAGAATGGTAAAGGTGATATGTAATGTCATGTGGCCTAATGTGCATTAATTTCATGATTTGGAGCAGTTTTTGGAAAATTTAAGTACAGGAACTCGAAGTAGACAAACAAGAGGGATTTTAGGAGATTGGATGTCCCTCCTTAACTCCTCAATCACTCAAGGATTCCTCCACCAGATCTCATCAACTCGGAGTTACAAGTAGCCAAGCCCACCAAGGTCATTGGCAACCAAGTCGGTGATAGTTGAAGAGAAGTTAATATTGAGTTTGGGAGCCAAGAATCCCTAATTTTAAGGAAGTCGTTGGTAGCTTTGGTTGTATAAATAAGAAGGCCTAGGTCCGCATTAGGATTTGACTTTTTATTATAGCCAAGAGACAATTTTGAGCATAAGACATTGTGACTATTATTCTCATGTTATTTTCGACATTTTGGTGATAATTGAAAGGGTTTCTTTGATCCAACACTATGTTGACTCATAGGGTTGAAGCTCTTGGGTTAAGTACCAACCCTAGTAGCAGAGGTTCCTCTTCTTTTTGTATATGTATGCTTAGATTACATTCATAGTTAACTGCTGAAGTTATTTTTGTTTTATCCCATTTGCAAGTGCTTGAATGATTGTTTAGTTTTGCTCCCATTAGTTGAAAATGTAGATCAGTGGTACAATACTAAAAGTGAATACTTCAGAAAATCTTGTGATAGTGGCCTCTTCCTCATCTCCCTCATGGGATCATGGTTTGAGGGCCCCACTCTCACAACCCCAAAAAAAAATTTGTCTGTTTAGATCATTGCATGACTAGGGTTATTGATTGAGTAGATTACTATCTCTAATTCCTTAGAAGCACTTGCAATTTTCGTTTTGGTTTTTGAAGCTGTTGTAGATTAGAGAGAATTGCATTTCACAGATTTTGCATAATTATGTTTTCCCCAAATTCAACTACTCTTTTCCATAAGTAAATTAAGTTATGCATAAATTAATGAAATAATGTATGTTGTTGCAGGAGTTTTTGATCTATAGGGAGAAATCTTTTCACAAGCCTCATCCAAGTTGTCTTCACCCATACTACCCAAGTCGACCAACCCCTAATCCAAATTTTTATTTTGTAGCAAAGTGGACATCTCCCTTGAGAAAATCCAACCATCTTGAAGAGTTGGCCTAAGCCTATGGCAATATACACCTCCTATATGCCTTATCCCACCATCAGACACCTTTCCCACACTTTATTCCACCTCTCCTACTCTCCTCTAGCTTTCAGCCTATTTCCTGAGTAAACTAGGGCATCTTGTAGTAAAAACCAGGACATCCTGTAGTACTACAGGAAGCCCTGTAGCAAATTGTTTTAAGCCTGGATTTAGTAGAAATGATCATCTGAGCTTAGGTTAGGCCTCTAGTTTTCCTTCACACCCTCAGCACCATTCTGGACCTGTTTCCCCATGCCTTTCTCCCCTACAAAAGATCAAATTTGTTCGCCTAGCATTTATATTTATAACATTGAAAATAAAAAAAAGACTATTTTTTGCAATTTCTAGTTAATACATGCATACAACAGTCAGAGTAGTTTGAGGTTAATTTCCATGCTTACTTAGTATAACTAACTAGATTTTAGAATGCATGATTAAATTAAGTCTCTTTTGCAAGTAATGTGTAAATGCTCAGCTAGATAATTTCATGTCACTTGTTAGGTCCCTATACTACTAGTGTAACCCCTTATTGTTATTCGTACAATCCCCTTATTATATTGTTGTGCCCATGTAGTCCCCATATTGTTATTATTGTGTCCCATAGAAGCCCACTATTGTTATTATTGTGCCCTTACATTATTATTGTTATGTCGTCTTTGAGTAGAGCACATTGAGGACTTACAAAAATTGAATATAAGGGTAAATGATATTCTAGAGAAGCAAAAGATAAATAGTTTTATCTATGCCATGGAAGCTGATATCAATGGTATGAAATCATATTAGAAGAAAGGCATGGAAGATTTGAAGAAATACATGGAAGGTTTTAAGGAAGGTGGGACAAAGCTACTACATGAAAGGCTTCCTAATGATGAAAAGGATCATGAAATGTCAAAAGAAGAGGATATACACCGGGAACCAACCCTAGAGAAAGAAAAAATGAATCCGACCATATCTTGTATTGCAATGGAAAAAATTACCACTTCTCAAAACTCTCAAGATAGAAGGACATATCAAGAAGAAGAAGGTTCAAGCAGTGAAATATTAGGAAGAAAAGTATCTAGAAACATTAAAAGAAAAGGATACTCACCAAGAACCAACCCTAGAGAAAGAAGAAATGAATTTGACCATATCTTGTAATGCATTGGTCAAAATTACCACTCCTCAAACTATAAAGATAGAAGGACATGTCAAGAAGGAAAAGGTAATAGTGTTGATTGATTCGGGTAGTACCCATAATTTTATTCATTGTAAGATAGCTAAGGAATTGAATTGCTTCCTATATCTAGCACCAGAGTGTCAAGTGACGGTTGTACTGGAGGAACCATAAATTGCTCTCGAAAGTGCCATAATATAAAGCTATCCATGGGAGAATATGTATTGAATAGCCCAATGCTTTCCATTCCAATGGGTGGTACTGATGCTGTACTAGGAGTCCAATGGATACAATCCTTAGGTACAATAGCTTTTAATTTTCAAGAACTTTTCATGAAATTTGCTTCAGAAGGAAAGGAAGTTGAATTAAGGGGTATCACAGGGAAACCAGGAAAGATAATCATCTCTAATGGAATGACAAAGATTCTAAAGAAAGAACAACGAGGCTTAATTACACAATTATGTTCGCTAATGGTTCTCACATCGAAATCGTCTATTTCTCCAGATCTCCAAAAAGTCTTGGACAATCATTCCAAGGTATTTGAGACCCCCAAGGGTCTCCCACATATTCGTGATCATGATCATGCTATTCATTTGATTCCAAGAAGTGTTCCTCCAAACATCAGGCCTTATAGATATCCATATGCCTAAAGGAGTGAAATTGAACATATGGTTGCAGAAATGGCAGAGGTTGGTATAATTATCCATCCAAATTTAATAAACAAAGCAAGGGATGAATGGAAGAATGGCGAAGCAGGGTGGGAACTCATTCAAAAGTTGCCAGATCCTAGTTCCAACAATATCGCCAGAACTTGACAAGGAAGGAAAAATCATATTGGAACCTGAAGCATTCACAGACGTTGACAACTATGAAATCGATCAATTTCAAAGTATCTCATCAAGTGGAAGAACTTACCTGCTGAAGATTCCACATGGAAGGATGAGAATTTTATACAGAAGCATCAAGAACTACTCAAGTGTTGAGGACAACACTTTTTGAAGGAGAGGGGCATGTTAGGTCCCTATACTGCTAGTGTAACCCCTTATTGTTATTAGTATGACCCCATTATTATATTGGTGTGCCCATGTAGTCCCCATATTGTTATTATTGTGCTCCATAGAAGCCCACTATTGTTATTATTGTTCACTTACATTATTATTGTTATGTCAGCTCTGATTATATTATGACCCCTTAGACTTCTATATATAGAAAAGAGGTCTTGTCATTTGTATCATCCAAGAATTGTTCATTTGTGTAATGTAAAGGAGGTTGCCCCCTTGAAGAGGCTTATTTCTAAGGCGTTTATCTATCTTTTCTATATTTTTGTGAGCTGGTTCCATAACATCACTTCATGTAGCACTTTCCCAGTCAACATTTTCATTTCCTAAGATAGGAAACATTTCCTTTTTGCATTACAGATAGTTTTCCATTTGTTGTTAGTATTCAGACTCCTTTTACTCAATAGAAGATTGGTTTGAAAAGCCCTAGTGGTCTATCGCCCCAGTTGAAAAGTTACAAGAGTAGACCATTGCATCTATTGTGTATACAACACTGTCACGTCCAAGTTTGTATGAACCCCGGGTTGATGAATTAAAGTTGGTAGCCCTAGGAGTTACAACATCCTTGCTGCAATACTGGACCTCATTAGTTGGAGTTTAGGCCGACTTCATCTTATAGTTTCTTCATGGTTTGTAGGCCGAATTGAAGGGGTTTGGTGACAAGTTCTTGGAGGATACTTTACATAGATAATATTGACCTATTACAAAGTGTAACATGACTTCATTTACATGACAATGACTCTTTTATGTCTAGATGAATAAACCCTAAAGACTCTCCCTGGGAGTCTTGACTCAAAAATAAAATCCCTTGCTCATGAAACCCATGAAGCAAGTCAACATAATAATTACATTTTTATTATTTACATTTCTTTAAATAAAATCATAATTACATGTCATTATGAAGAATGAACCTAGTTACACTTTTCCACACTTTTTGATATATTTTATAAATGCGCATATTATAAAAAAATAGCAACATAAAGTTTTGGAGGAAGGTATTGAAAACAAAATTCATTAAGAAGTATAAAGCTACTTCCCTATTATTATAGGGACTTTTATCAAATACCATCAATCACCTATCAATCTAATTGTCTAGAAATTATTGGTTAGACCACTAGTCCATATAAATGAGGCTTTTGTTTATTGGTAAAGGTTGATTATCTCTTGGGTCAACAAACAAAGAAAACAAATCTTGTTTAGTAGTGTTGAGGTATTTTTCTAGATTGGTTCTATAATGTTCATATATTCTAGCGCTATAAGTAGGTTTGTTAGTTAACTAGCTTTAGGCATTGGATATGGATGATATGATTGAGTTTACTGACCTTGCAAGAGACAATCGTGAGGACTCTTTGTTTTCTTGGAGATCATGTATCTGTGACCTCAGTGTAGATAAGGATGCATCAATTTCATCATTTGTATTTCTTGGTTCTTATTTTGGGTTTGGTTGTTCTAAATTTTGGTTTGGTGATGGTGGGTTTAGGTTTTGATTAGGTTTTATATTAACCAATATCCTTGCAATTCAATATAATTATTTTGTTTAAGATATTATTTAGGGTGTTTTTTTCCAATTTTAAACCAAATTTAACAAAAAACAAAATAAAACCATTATAATGCTTACATGGACTCCAAAGACAAGGTATGGTGTTGATTTCAAGCTTAAGGTCGTTTGGGAATCAAATTTTTTTCTCAATATCTCCCAAAAAAGAGTTGTGTGGTGCTTATGTGGTAAAAATTGGGGCCACAAGCACATAATTAAAAAAAATGATCACGAATGCATGCACGTTCCTAAGAACATGTGTGCATTCCTAGATCATTTGTGCCATCAAAGAATGCGTGTGCATTACTGGTCCAGGTTGAGTTGGAAACCTATTTGGCATCCTAGTTGGACATTTAGGCCTTGCCAAGCATGGATGCCCAGGCCTTTCCAAGTCTAGAAGCCCAGTAATACATGTGCATGCTTCAGAATGTGCACATGTTCATTTAGGTGCATGATTTTGACCACTACTAATATAACCCCTAGGTGAACCACACCACCCCTAGTATGTGGATATGGGTAAGATAAAGAGATTTGAACTTAGAATATGATGGTTCATAACACTTCATTTTCACATCGATGGCAATAAGAAAGAAATATATCAATTTGTTTAAATTATATTTTTATTTTTATATAAAATTATGATTTTGAATGGTTTAATTTTACAATTTTGTTAATTATGTTTAAAAGGTTAGAATAAAGATTTTTACAGTTATATTTACACATTAATGCTAATGCACTCACAATTATAGTTATAACATGCTAATAGTTAATCCACACATTATGTTTATAGTTAGAACATGTTTATAGTTAATCCACACATAACTATAACATGTTAACGTGTTTAAAAAAAAATAAAGATATAACTAAATCCTTGATATTTTTAATAATAAAATCTAATAAGTAAAGAAATAAGAGTAGAGCTTCAAAAAATACGTAAACAACAAATATTCATGGAATCAATTTCCACATTAAAGAGAGATTAAATTCATTAAAAAAGAAACATTCTACTAAATCATAGAATTTGTAAGTTGAATCCTAGAGTAAACATTAGAGAGACTTAAACATTAAATATAAGTTAGAGAAACTTGATGGAACTAGTTTAGGACTTTAAGGCTATAAAATTAATGCATATAGAGAAGAATTTACAAGGTGGTCACAAGATTGTTTCAATGTAATGGTAATATGTCATCATCTTCTAACAAAATGTCGAATATACGTCGAGCACATTCATACCTCATTGGACTATGGCTACTAATATCCCTACAAGAATGCTCAACTAAATTTTTATCCTCATGGAAATGACTGTGTTCTAGATGGCAATTATGGAATCGGTTAAAATTTGTGGCAATCACAATCACAACACATGACTATGCAACATTTGAAATATAGTATATTCACATCGAGACTTTACATATTTTTTCATTCAAAATAGTATAACATATATAGATACAAAAGAACATCAAATGGATGTTGATCTAATTTCATTATTATTGTGATATATTGTGGAGTATATTAAATACGTATTAATGCATAACAAACTCCCATTGGCATTGTATCACATTATGCCACAATTTACTTAACCCTCCACATCTTTTGTTCCACATTATATTCAATGTTTCTTACTTTTCATAGATGGCGGTGGGGCAGACATTAATATTTCACATAATTGTGTTAAATAAAGATATCAACATTGGGTAAACTCACATTGATTATTATTAACTTTAGGATGGAATCATGATCATAAGTAATGAATTATACCTTTATTACAAATAGATCATAACAAGTTTGTCCTTGGTTGGAAATAGTCTGGTGCATTTATTTACTAATAGATTATAGTAGCATCAAGAATCAACAAAGAAGATAATAACAAATTGCGAGCCAGGACTAATTAATTAAGCTATCCTTATGAAATTAATATTAGTGGACCATTAAAAATCATATTTCCTTTTAAACCTTACCATATATTCTCATTTCAAAAGAAAATTTTAATTAACACTTAAAACTCTATGAAAGGGTTTAGAGAGGTTTAAACTTGATCATTAAACTTGACCTAAATGTTTTTTTGTAAGTAAATAACCTTCCATTAGATCATTTCAAAATTACAACATGAATAGCTCCTTTTGTCATTGTTGACCACATGGGAAACCTGACCAATGACAAAATTGGAGCATCTTGGTCCCAAGGAATAACATAAAGTCAACAGAATAACATGACATAGATGATAACATAATTTCAAAAGATGACCTAAGCAGAATAGGTTGTTGATAACTAAAATAAACTGCGTGCCTAATAATCCTAACTAGTGAAAACTACAAAAAATAGAAATACCAATGACTATAAATTTCCATCACGATGATGTGGAGATATCTATAGGCTAGATCAGTTATAGTGGCCTAGTGAGATGACACCTTCCCTTGATTTAACCTTACATTTATGTTAGACAAGAGGAGATCCATTTTTACTAGGTGGTTGGTGATGTCGATCAAATCTTGCTAAATTCCCTCTAGCTAGTAGGCAATCTCAACCTTGGTGTCATTCCTCTTTAGGAGGACTTTATCAAGTAGGGATTTAACCTTTTAGTATAAATATATAGTATGGAGGGTATTGGCTTTTTCTTCCTTATGTATGGCCATGGCATGGAATTCAATATGCAATTGTTGCAAACACTTCACAATATGAGTTCTCATCTCTTTCACATGTAATAACTACGTCTACACTATGAATTTATTCCTGAACAACTGGTGGGTCTTGCACTTTGTATAACCGAGTTAAAGGTTGAGCTCTAAAAAAAACTTGAGAACTATTATGCATGCCTCTATTTCTGTCTCCCCCTAAAGGCCACATTCTTTTCCTTGTCATTGTAAGGTAGGCCACATTATAAATGTTATGTCATTATAGTGAATGATCCTGATTTGTGTCATGTGGGGACTCATAGGGAAAATTTTAAGGATGGAAAATTATCTTGAAGTTTAAAAACATTGGCGAATCTTACTAGTCCCTAATATGAAAACTATAAAATGTTTATTGATGTATTTCTAAAATTATTCAAATTTATAATTATTTTATATATACTCTCTCTAAAATGTTGTCAATTTTTATGGTAAAATAATTTTATATTGTAAAATTTGGGCGAACCATTTTTATAAAAAATCGAAATTGGCGAATCTGTTTTTTGGAAAAATCATGGAAAATTAGCCCACCTCCGAATATTAGTCCCTAAAATTTTCCTTTGCACTAGGGAGGGTGGTCAACGAACCTTCGTCGTTAATTTCTTGGCATGATGGTGGGGTGAAAACCCTCCCCCATTTCTCTTCCATGTATTATGAACCCTAATACAACCCAATGGGAGTAAAAAAAAAATCAATTAAATTTGAAAAATAAATATATTAATACAAAATTTTATTTAAAAAAACATAATTAAAAATTCTAGATTCAATCATATTTTTAAGAAAGTCAGTTTAATAAACTATATATATGTTTCTCAAGTTATCTACATCCTCAAGAGATGACTACAAGCTTAACCTTTGGCTTAAGAAATTGCGACCAGGGGCATCTAAGCCATCAAAATCACCTAAGGATCACACTTGGCCTTGGCCATGCTACCCCTTATTAACATGACTGGACTTTTTTCCATGGAGTTTCGAATTGGAAACCTTCACATCACAGAGTGACTTAACAATAGACCCCATCATCGTCTATTCTACACCCCATGGGTAATTTATTTATTTTTTAAACTAAAATTTATTCACCTATTAAATAACAATGTTTAGATCTTTAAATTTACAATTTCACTATATTTAAATTTGACAATCAATTTTCTCCACTAAAAAAATAATATGATTTTTTAATATGTTTAATATTCTTTAATTTAAATTTTTATAAATTGATATTTTATCACTTTTAAATAAATAAAAAAAGAATGTGTAATATGATCATTCATAAACATTAGAAATGATATGTAATTTAATAATAAATAAATAAATAAATGGTTTCATAAATATTTAATATCTTAGGGGAGGAAAGAGTGGAAGGGGTTATCTATCACCCCAATGAACAAATTGAGACTCAATACCCTTGGGGCTTGGGTAATGCCACAAATAACCAACCATAATATTTGGCTCAATGAGAAGGGCTTGAATTAATTATTGTGAGGAAAATATGTCGATTTTTGGTCTTTGGGAGTCCATGAAAGTCATCCAACAAGTGATTAAAATAAAAGGGAACCCCAACTCTATCAAGTCCCCATTTTTTCATAGGAAAATATTGCAGATTAGAAAAACTGAAACAATTGAGTTTCATCATATAAAACAATATTTCAATACCACAAAAGATGTGTTGGCTAACAAAGGAGTTTCCATGGAACAAGGGATGTTGGCTCAAGATCATAGAAATGGAACCTTTAAGCCTTTACCATGATTATAGAAATTAAATTTCAAGCAATTCGTACATCGATCAGAGAAGGAAAATGTAGTAGGATTGTTTTTTGGGCGGCTTGTTAGCCTAATGTGTGTATATGTCCTTCCCCTCAGGTATCCTAGAATCATCCTAGTGAATATTTTACAAAACAATGGTTCTTCATCATTGTCATACATGCTCTAGATCTCTCAAACACCTGTTCCTAGTTAATGCATGAACACAAGCAATAGGAAAAATGGTGGTATGGTGTTCTTTATAGTGAATGCAAGTGGAATTTACAACATATTAATCTCTTCGACAACACAAGGAGAGCATGCTTGACATGTAGTGACTTAATGGTGATATTTAATAATAGAAATAGGGAAGAAATAGACAATGAATGTTTGAGCAATGGAATGAATAAGGTAGGAAAATTATTTAAAGGTTTAGAATGGGTACATTAGTTGACGAAAGTGGGAAACCAAGGTGGAACATTATATATGCCAAGCATGGCTATTCTGATCAATGTAGGAGTTTGTGATGGGAATTGAGAATTTACAAGAGTGAAAGAATTTATTTTAGCAAGTGGTAGCATGGAGGATGAATTGCATACTTCTCTCATCAAAGAGCATGAAAGAATCAACCATCAACATTGATTATGTAACAACAACTATGGAACATATCTTGACTTTGCTCAATTTGTAGTGTGAAATGTTTGCTATGGATAAACAATAATATTGGTCTCTTCCTAACTATCAAAATAATGAGCTAATGCAGAGTAACATAGACAAGATTCAGGTCAAAATGGAAGTAGAGGTAGCAGTTTTGGACCTCATATTTGAAAAAAATTATATTGTGGTATTCACTAAATACATCGATGATCCAACCAACGTTTAGTACATGGATGGATCAACCAGATTAGATTTAAAAATCCCTTATCATTATCATATTCATCACCATATGATTTTCCATAAAATTGCATTCCATCATTCCAAAGTTTTGAAGGACCTTGATGACATATTTTCCTTGCCTAAGAATGATTTCACCAACTTTCTACCAGAATTCCAATCCCAAATAGTAATGCATCAAGCTAAGATCTTGCATATAAAATTCAGAGGCCAACTCCCTCTAGCACTGAATAATAAGATGCTCTACACCTGTTAGGAACAAATCATCAAGGTATAATAGTAGCATTATAGGATCACCCTTCACAACCTTTATATAAATGTTTGGATCAAAAACACCCTCAAAGAAACCAAGTCTCATCAGATATCCATCAATTCTAAAATACCAAGTTCTCAGAGCTTGCTTGATTCCATATAAGGCCTTCGTTTATCTACACACGTGATATTCTTCCTCATGAACCCAAAAATATTGAGGTCTCTCTATGTACACCTCTTCCTCAGTCACACTAATAAGAAAGGTAGTCTTCACATCCATTTGATGTAACTTCCATCCCATAAATGAAGAAAGATAAAACAGAGATATAATTGTGGTGTACCTGGAAACTAGTGCAAAGGTCTCATCATAATCATCTCCCTCTTTCTGGAAGAACTCCATTGGAATAAGGAAAAAATGTGGGGGGGAGGGGTGAATTAGTAATCAGTGGTATTTTTTAATTCTTAAATCAATTATCAAGTTCCTTTCACTCTTGGTAGTCAATCAAAAAAGATTCAAAGGCTCTCAACTAAATATCTCCTACAAATGGTACTGGATTAAATGATTGATCCGCTCTTAGCATATAATCATGCATGTATAATTCACATAGAAAATGTTGGTTAATATGATTGTTAGCTCTCAAAATCCTCAACAACCTCATGGGAGTGTCTCGATTTGTGTAGATGTTGAGGTGACCTCCTTATCCTCTATCTGTACTTCCACCGAAATTGTCCCACCGATTGGGAATTTCTATCTTGAACTGAATTTTTTCTTTGAAAAGTAACCAACATTGACACTGAATGGGGGTTTTCCTTTTTGCAAGTTCTTTTACAAATTCCTATTTTACCATAGTCTCTTCCATCGGTCTTGAGACTGGTACTAGTCCTTGTGGAGTAGTATCAATTAACTCGTCAATTGGTTCCTATTTTATCATGACTTTCTCCATTTGGTCAGATGTCAGTACTTGTGGAGCAGCATCGACACATTCTTCTATAGACTCTTGCACTACTAAATTTCCTTCTATTTGTGTAGAAGCTGATACTATTTCTTGTGGGACAATACCAACAACATTTTCTTCCTCCAATTGCGGTGAAGCTGGTACTGGTTCCTGTGGAGAAGTATCAATGACCACCCCTTCTTCCATTTGATCTGACGATGATATTGGTTCTTGTGGAGTAGTGTCAGCAACAACCTCTTCTTCCATTTGCTCAGAAGCTGATACTTGTTCTTGTGGAGTAGTATCAGCAACAACCTCTTATTCCCTTTCATATGACATCGATATTGGTTCTTGTGGAGCAGTATCAACAACAACCTCTTCTTCCATTTGTTCCGAGGATGACACTGGTTCCTGTGGAGCAGTATCGATGACAACCTCTTCTTACACTTTTCTTGAGGTCGACACTGGTTCCTATGGAGTAGTATCGACAACAACCTCTTCATCCACTTGTTCTGAGGCCAACACCAATTCCTGTGGAGCAGTATCGATGACCACCTCTTATTCCACTTGTTCTGAGGCTGACACCAGTTCTTGTGGAACAACATCGACAACAACTCCTTCTTCCACTTGTTCTTATTTTGACATTGGTCCTTGTGGAGCAATATTGACAACATCTTCTTCTTCTTCAATTACTCCTACAAACTTCAATTTGGGAGGAAATATTACTTGTATCACTGCACGGGTAAGAGAATGGAATTTCCTCGATCCTCTTTGTAGAAAGGCCATAAGTGGAGAATGAGGGGTAGTAGCTTCAATTTAAATTGTGCCAATGTCCTCTATTTTAGTCTCCCCAATTCCTCCCCCATTTCCAAAATCTTCTTATTCGTCTCTCATTTTTTTCATCCCCTTTTTCATCTAGCTCCTCTGGTATTTGTTCCATTACTTCCTCTTCTAGCCTTAGAGGAATCATGGCAAAAAATTCTTCTTCTGATAGCTCAACCATTTGTTTCCAAGTTACAGGAGTTTGTAACAAGGCATGAATTACCAATAATCTGATGAGCACATGATTCATAAGGATGACCAATGCCTAGAGCGAATGGATCATGGACTGGGCTATCAATTGTAGATTATTCACAAGTAAGAATGAAATATTTATGGAATGCATCTGGCAAAATCAGAGATAGTCTAGGAGCTTAAAATGATTTTTAAAGAGGATAGAAAACCAACCTTCATAGTTGATATAACGCATTAAAAAATATGCAACATCTTCCCAAGTCTGTGGTAACGATTTCTAGTCATACCCCTTCCCTTTCTACATCACGTTCTCCCCCACCTGTAGGAATAACTCTCGAAACTATGGAATGTTTGTTCTTCTGATAAGTCACTTATGTTCGTCCTATAGAAACCTGGTGACAACCATAATAACTTACTCAGTCACTTGAACTTCCAGTCCATAGACCCTGGATCGTTTTCTTTCATATTTTGCGCAAACTCAACTATCACCCCTTCATCAAAGCCCTATAACCTATCGAAGTAAGTATGTAGACCCAAATTTTGGAATATCTTCCATAATTTTGGTCAATGTCAAACCTGCTCTATACTCTTTGGTTCATGTGTAATAGCTTGGCCACCCATTATTCTTGTCAGTTACTCTATAGTAGCACTTAGAGTAGAAGTAAGTGGTTAAGGGGACAGTTAGCCGATAAAATATGCGGTAACAGGAGTGATGGTAAGGGAAGTGAATATGGGTGAGGGTTATGGTAAAATCAACAATAAACATGGTAATGATTATGGTAATTATTCTGATACATTGGAAATAATTACATTTTAATGCTGTCGTGTGTACTCATACATAGTGAAATTTCCAATGAGAATGGGTATATGTGAAGGATACAGGTAAGGATATGATCTGAGTGGGTAATTATTCCATATTAATGGTATGATTGGAAGATTTAAATGAGGTACGATAATAATGACAAAGGTATCATTATTATTAAATACAATAATCTCCTGCCCAACTAAGGTATGGCCATCCTTGACCCTTATTGGTCATGTCATTAATGAAATTTCAATTAAATTCATGGAGTCATTCGAGGATGTACCTAAGGAATTACCTTAGTGGAGTATCAACATCAATGGAGTAACAACATTGGTGGAGTACCAACATTGGTGGAATAACAACACCGGTGGAGTATCAACATTGGTGGAGTAACAACAGCAATGGTGTATCAGCATCAGTGGAGTAACAACATTAGTGGAGTAGCAACACCAGTGGAGTATCAAAATCGGTGGAGTAGCAACACTGGTGGAGTATGAGAAATGGAAAGGGAAGAGTGTTGTAAAAGGGAAAAAGACAGTTGCAAGTAGAGTAGTAGTAAGGGAAAGGGAAAAGCATTGTAAAAGGGAAAAAGAGAGTTGCAAATGGAGTAGCAATAAAGGAAAGGGAGGGAAAGGGAAGAGTTTTGTATAAGGGAAAAAGAGAGTTGCAAGTGGATTAGAAGCAAAGGAAAGGGAAAAGAGTTGTATAAGGGAAAAAGAGAGTTGCAAGTGGAGTAGAAACAAAGGAAAGGGAGGGAAAGGCAAGAGCACTCTGACAGAGGGAAAAGAGAGATGTGGGTGGACTGGCAACAAAATTCAACTTTATTTTATTTGTTATTTTATACACACACACACACACACACACACATATATATTATATTTAGTTAATTCAATATGAGGTGCAGAGGAAGAATTTTCTACACAAATGATTTCAAAACTGGAATCATAAAAATATGTCTAATAAAGGAGTCCCTAGAGGTTGGATGGTGATACAACCGGAGGTGATGTCCATTTGCAATTAAAGGATTATGTGCCTCATCTATTGTTATGAGTTTAACAATTCCATTGTCAAATACTGTGTCAACCTCTTATGGAGCCATCCATCTTGAGCTGAGCTTTCCTTTAAAATCCTGGAACTAGGAATCATAGAGTAATGCCCAATCACCTTTTTGAAACACCTTTTCCTTAATGAATTTATCATGCCACTTAGTTTTTTGTTGTTGGGTTGTGCTAATGTTTTGTACAACTACCAAACGTATTTCATCTAACTCATTGAGCTGATTGAGTCGGTGTTTCTAGGCTGTGGTAAGATCCATGCTTACTTCTAGAGTTGTTCTAAGCTTTTTGATATCGAACTCCACCAAAAACAAAGGGGCTTTACCATACACAAGTTCATATGGTGAAAACCCCATTGTACTCTGCCATGTAGTTTTATATGCCCAAAGTGTTGCATGGAGTTTTTCAGTGCAATTCCAATGATTATTAGCCACATTTTTTATAAGAATATTTTCCAATACTTTATTTATGCTCTTGACCTAACCATTCTCTTGAGGGTGATATGGATATGTCACCCAATGTTTGATTCTGTATTTATCCATTTGCTCTGCTATTAAATGTGATGTAAATTGCACCCCTCCATTTGAAACTATTTCCCTTGGGGCCCCATATCAAGAAATAATTTCTTCAAATAAAAATTCTGAGACAGTTTATTTAGTGGCTTTTGAAACAACTTTGGCTTCAACCAATCTTGTCACGTAGTTTGTACATACAAGGATATGAACCTTCTAATGAGAAGGAGTATTAAACGACGCAAAAAAATCAATAGCCCATTTCTCAAAGGGCTCAAGGACTAGTTGAGTCTTCAGTGGCATTTCAACTGATCAAATAGGCTGGCCCATTCTTTGACAATTATCACACCCCTGAACATATTTTCTAGCATCCCAAAATATAGAGGGCCAATAGTATCCCATCTAAAACACCTTATGAACGGTTTGTTTATCAACAAAGTGTCCTCCACAAGGTTTATCATGGGCATCTTTCAGAACATCATCGATCTTGTCCTCGCATATACAACATTGGACTTGTTGATCTGGTCCAGTGTAGAAGAGGTACCCTTCTATCCATGTATAGTGGTCACTCTGCTGGATAATTCTCTGTTGTTCCTGTTGGGCCTCCAAAATGTCATCCACTGTCACTTTCATTTCCATCATTTTACCTTCGTTCTATAACTCTACATTAGTAATTGTTGGGTTGTGTTATATTTTTTCTACAACTAGCCCACGTAGTTAACTAGGGGGTTAGAAGGGGGGCGGAGTCCCCCCCTTCGTTGCACCTATTGTGTAGCGGGTGAGTCACAGGGGGTTTGAGGGGTGCAGGTAACCCCACTCTATGGGGTCTGGGGCAGCGCCCTAGAAAATTTTTGTTTTGGACACTATATTAAGTTGGGCGGACCTACCTATGGTTGTGTGCATGCTTTTTGCACATGGTTTTGGATGCGATCGTTTTCGATCCATGGTATTGGATGCTTTGGCATGTATAAATATGTATTGTAACATTGAAAGGAAAATAATGAAAAATCAAGCTGGTAGTCTCAGTTTTGGGATCTAGGGGAAAATATCTGTGTATATGTGTTTTATGTGTTATGCTCTCACATTGTTTATTTTCTGTGTTTTAGAATTCGTATGCAGGTAATTTATGTACGGGGATAAAACCTACATTTGGTATCAAAGTTGTTTCGGCTTCAAGGGGATGCCTTTGCTATTGAGGGGTTTCACTCAGGCCTGTGGTAGACTCCATTCAGTAGGAGATTTGCGAGATCAATTTTGGTGGTGAAAGAAGATGACGAGTAGTGGAAAGATAGAGATCAAGAAATTTAATGGTCAAAGTTTTGAGTTGTGGAAACTCAAGACAGAGGATCTGTTGGTGGATAAATATCAGTGGATCGCAGTAGATCCGGGTACTAAACCAACAGGAGTTTCTGATGAAGAATAGAAGAATTTGGATCAGAAGGCAAAGAGCACAATACGATTGTGTGTCTTAGATTCAGTATTGCTGAATGTTTCAGGGGAAGCTATGGTGAAGGCTTTGTGGGACAAGTTAGGGGATTTGTACCAATCTAAGTCTCTGGTGAATAAACTGTTCCTATAGAAAAAGCTGTATAACCTGAGGATGAAAGATGGAGACTCGGTGATAGAGCATCTGAATGCATTTAATACTGTGGTAATTCAGTCATCATCTGTTGATATCAAAATTTTAGATGAAGATAAGTGCATTAGTTTGTTGTGTTCTCTACCAAATTCATGGGATAGTTTGGTTATTGCAATAGGTAGAAATGCAACTGCCTTGCAGTTTGATGAAATAGTCTCATCCTTGTTGACATAGGAGATGAGACGGAAAAATATGGAGAGCCAGAATGGTGATTCCTTGTCTCTATGAGGACGGTCCCAGAACAGAAACAAAAATAAGTCATTGAGTGGGAGATCTAAATCTAGAGAGAGATCTAAATCTCCAAGAAAACCTATAAAGGGGGTGTGCTATAAATGTGGAAAGGAAGGGCACTAAAAAAGGGATTGTAAATCTAAAGCTCCTAACAAAGGAAAGGGATCTGATGATGCTCCTTCTGTAGAGGCGAAAACCACCATAGATGAAGGTGGGGATGTGTACTTGGCTTCTTCAAGTACACATGTAGGTGCATCCTTTCACTTTACTCCCCATAAAGAGTGGTTCTGCGAGTATGATAAATACGATGGTGGTGATGTCTTCTTAGGGGATGATAGGAAGGCTAGAATCGTTGGTTGCAGAAAACTAAAGTTGAAGTTGCAAGGTGGAAGGGTTAGAACACTTCTGGGTGTTCTACATATTCCTGCATTGGCTAGAAATCTAATTTTTGTAAGCAAGCTAGATGACGTAGGTGTAAAAACAGTGCTTGAGAAGGATACCTGCAAGATGGTTCGGGGAGCATTGGTATTGATGCGGGGAGTTAGGATTGGAACTCTGTACAAGCTACAAGGTAGCACTGTTGTTGATGGGTGCAATAGTTCTATGGTTCCTAAAAGTGGAGCAGAAAATCTAGTGGTCTCTATAGAGAAGACCATGTTGTGGCATCAAAGTTTTGGACATATTGGAGAGAAGGGCCTTCGAATACTTCATGGTAAAGGTATGGTAGAAGGTATGAGTAATAGCTCTCTGGATTTTGATTTTTGGGAAAATTGTGTATATGGGAAGCAGAATCAGGTGAGTTTCCGCCTGGTGGTAAGAGGGCGAAATAGATATTAGAGCTTGTGCATAGTGATGTGTTTGGACCTGTTAGAGTTGGTCTGGTCAGTCCTCCGTCAGAGATCAAAACTCTTTATGCATTTCATTTTTAGGTGTCCCAGTCCATTCACTCAGCTGCATTCCGCTAGGGGCATGCCATGATCTGACGGAGAAGGTCACGCTAGTCATTTCCCCTCATATCTGGCTCCTGCTGGCTTAGGTATTTTGTCAATAATCACAAACGTCCATAACAGTCAAGTTCTGCGCCGTTAACAGACAAAAGTCATTTTTGGTCATTAGGTCTAGGGATTAATCAATTTGGTCTTTAAATAGGTCCAGTAAAGCCATGCAGGTCAGAGTGATGCCCTTGCAAAGTAATGATTCACAGAGTTTCATCGTCATATTGATAAACTTCGACTGTTCTTCAAAACTCTGTTTTGAAGAAAAGTCAAATAGTGTTATTGGTGACAAAATTTTCAAAAAAGTCTTCAGTTGATTTCTTCAAGTGCAGTCATGGTTTCCATGGCCAAATGTCCTGTCAAGCCATCCTTGCAAAGAGTGCCAAAAATTTCATCTCTTGAGCCAAAATCCAGAGGAAAAGTTAAAATCAGGGTTGTTTTAAAGTTAGTGAAAAAGTGTCAAACATAAACATTAGAAAATGGGTTTTTTGAAAAAGCAAAAATGTAACCCATCACTTCCAAATCTTTATATACAAACTCCCACCTAAATCCAAGTTATTGTGCAATCAAAGGCAGAAGGAAAGCATTGCAAAGTTGTGGGTGTGCAAGCGTGTAATTTGGAGCAGTTTGGAGGAAGTTTCAGGGGCGCGGCGCACACAGAGCCCGCCCGCAACACAAAGTTATAACTAGTGCGACACACACCCAGAGCGCGGTGCACTGGGTTTTGCGTGTGGCGCACAGAGACAAAGTGCCTAGAATTTGCCAAATTCCCTCAAATTTTTTTGTGAAGCACATAAATTGCAAGGTCGGATCCATAAACTCACTTGTGCATCAAATTTGATAAAGATATGGTGGTTTATTGCCTGTGATTAAATGCAAAAAATTTCATAAATTTAACCACAAGAAGACACCAAAAAACCATTTTGCTAGGGTTGTGCCATTATGTTGTTGATGCCAAGGCTCTATTTTTCCTGCCCTACCACTTTTCCTTATTCCCCTATGCCATTTTTCCTATTATCACTACCCTAACACTACCAAACTCATATTCCCTTTCCCTTCCTCCTAGTGCTCAATTAAAACCCCAAACCCTAACCTGTCAAAATACCCAAAACCCCTACATATCCCTAAACAAAATTCTCCCTATAACCCCTATTCCCATTACATTACTCCCCTCCTAATACTCCCTTTGTTTCATTGTTCCCCTTGGTGGAAGATATCACAAACAACACCCAGCTTCACCATCATCAAAGGGGCAACCTAAATACAGTTTATAAGCAACAATCATGGCATCTGAGGGTTCATCAAAGTATGAGGTGGAGACCCACAGTGATACAGCTTCAGGAGAACAGGCTCCCCAGAGACATCATAGGAGTGGCAAACATGTTAGGGATGAGCCAAACACCCTCACTGAGTTGCAGGCATGCCCTCTTGCTATGCCATGTTTCTAGCACCTAGCATGTTTTGAATTTTGTCAAAGGGTGGCAAATGTTAGAGTTCATCATGAGTTGGCCCGTCTTTTTGTGCTTCACCTACATGGAGGTCAGTCTATCTTGGCCGGGGTCACGTTCACATTGACACCCAAAACTATCTCAGTGGCAATAGGCATACCAAATGTTGGAGAACAGTAGCATAAGAAAAAGAAGGTGGATAGGCATCATTATGAGCCTTAAATTAAGGCCAGTTGTTTGAGGCATCTCACAAGAGTTTTCCCATTCAGATTTTTGAAAGATGAGTATGCTCTGCTCATGAAATTGATCATGAAGTACTTCAGTTGTGAGGGGAGGTTTTATTGCCTATATTCTTATCACACCAGGTTGCTCAGGCACTTAACCCGAGTGCGGATGATGAACCTCCCATTTTTCATTTGCGAGAACATAGAGAGGATGAAAAATTTCATGCAGCATAAGACCCCTCAGCAGCAACTCAACATTGTTTATCACTTTGCTCTTATCCGGATTTTGGTGGATCATCAGTTGGGATTGCAGGGAATTTCTTGGGAGGGCTTCATCTCCCGTGACTTATTCAGCGCTCCACAGGTAGTATCAGAGGCAGAACATGAGATAGGTAGTCCTTCACATCAGTATGAGCACCATGAGACTGCTACTATGCCAGTATTCATCACCTATCAGAGAGGCAGTAGACATTTATTTGCGGCGGCGAAGCGAGTGTTATCTCCACCCGAGGTGGAAGGGGCCTCGCTTCCTACATCGACGACACAGGAACAGGACAGAGGTAAGGAGCCAATGCATGATGAGGGGCCTTCAGGTGAGCGAGAGACAAAATTCGTTCTCCTTCATGATGATGAAACAGATACAGCACCGACAAATGAAGAGCTTAGAGAGATCATCCAGGAGCAGTAATCAGTGATTGAGGCCTTATCCCTTGACTTGGAGAGGGCTAAGTGGAACATGAAATACTTGGAGCATAGGAACAAGCAGATGGAGGATCAGCGGGCGATCATGGAGCTACAAAACATTTGTGAGCATCACCAAGCTGCACAAAGGAGAATAGTTGAGCTCACGTCATTGGAGCAAAAAATCAATGAGGATTGGGAGGCCAATCTCGAGAGCATGAGCATGCACTTGGAGAGGCTACTAGACAAGGCCGACAAGGACCATGCTTTGCTGAGACACATGGCTTATCACTACAGGACACAAAATATGAGTGCAAAGGCCCGGATAAGGAGCTTGAAGGCAAAATTGAGCAAAGCAACAAAAGAGGCAAAAGAGGCAAAAGAGCAAGATCGGCTTCGAATATTGGCTGAGGCTTCTTTGGTACAGCATAGAACCCCATAGAGAACCTCCAGCCCAAATTTCAAGGAATTTGGGGAAATTTTGGTCACATGACAAATTTTTGGGCAAAACGCAGGTTTTTTCTCCCAGTGGCGTGACGCTAAAAATTGGGAACTCCAAATGAAGAATGGTTTGCATTTTTGGATTCAGCATGAAAAATCACGACTACTGGTGCTTGGAAAAGAAATTTGGGCAAGATCTGAGTCTCCAGGAGGTCAAAAACACCCAAAAAATGACCTCTCTGCCCCTATTTTGACACACATGAAGCAGTCTTGGGAGAATGAAGATTTGGAGGGGCAAATGAGCACCAAATTCAGAAATTCTAGTTGGGTTAGAAAGTAGACAGGACAAGATTTCCAACAAGCACACTTGGGAACATTTTGGACACTTGAAAGTGCCTCAAATCAGGCTCCAAAGTAGCACGGTGTACAGAGAAAATGGCGTGGCGCACACAGGGAAAATTGCCAAATTTGCTTCTGTTTCGCGAAATTTCGATTTGCGACTTCTCCAGGTGGGCCCGCTCATCTGCATTTCGGCTTTTTGACACCTAAGGTGGCATTTAAAGTATTTTCTCTCCAGATTGGCTTCTATCCAAGTGGCAAAGGAAGGCAAACGGTCACCCAAGCCATTTGTCATGTTTGTAACATTGCACCTGTAGTTGATGGTTGGCTCTTCACCTCCATTTTGTAATGATTCAAGAACTCCCCAACCCTTGGGCATTCTATCTCTTCATGGCACATTCTATATATTGTATGCAAACCATTTGCAAAGGCTTGGTTGGCTTGTAACTTCTGGGAGACTATGGGAAAAAAACTCTGCTTCTTCACTGTATATTTTTGATAGAGAATTAATGAAAGGCAACGGCTTTGTTTCATGAGATTCATGTGGTTGTGAGTGTAGCAAATGTGTCTCTTATGTTTTCATATGTATTTCGTTATGTTTCATAATTTAGTTCATGTTCATTTCCAGTGAAATTTTCCGAGTTAGATAAGGTAGAATTCAATTTTATTGCTCTGCCTGCGGGAAATATTCATGTTCAGTGTTCTTCTTTTGTTGAAAAGGATTCATGTTCCTATGCCCTTTTCACTCTCCTAAACAATCTCTCCATTCCGCGTTATTTCAAACTAAATTGTTACACTTTCCGCCTGCCTTGCCTCACGAAGTAATCTGTGCCTTTGTATTAAATTCTCTGTTCTTTGCTGACCGTTGGTCCCATACCATCCCAGAAGCTCAGTCATTCATAAAAATTGTTTCTTGTATCCCTATTCACTTACTAGCCTAAGATTAATACTTCACTGTAAGTCATCTGAGACTGTTTTTTGCTTATCTATTCACTGAGCGTGACTCGGAGAGAGCCCTCTCCTGTTCTGGTAGGGCTAGCTACCAGACTGAGCGTGGTTTGTGGTTACCTTGAATTTTGCCTTCCTTCAGCCTAGGGCAGATTTAGGTGCTAACATAGTGGCGACTCCACTGGGGATCAACTGAAATCAAATCCCCTTATTTCTTAATAATTCTAAGCTTCCGGATGATGAGTTTAGGATTGGATAGGCTGAGTAAGTTGATTGTGTCCTGTGATTTTTCTCAATAGCACGCTGGCTTCGAGACGATATACCAGAGCCAATCCAGACCCGGATCCTCCTCATATCTACGAAAACCCCAATTTGATTCCAAGACTCCTTCGTCAAGAGAGCATTATAACTCCCATATTCAAATCCCATTCATGTCTTGACATTTTTGAGTATCTTGAAGAGCTTGAGCTTAACGTGCGGTTTGAAATATCGTTGTTTGAGTCTAAATACGAAAGGGTTGTTTATTATACTGTCCCCAATCCACAATTTCTTGTAGACTTAGAAACCGAAAGAGCTAATCAGTTAATTGATAATTATATTGCGGCACAGCCTCAAACTCCAATTGCTAGCTCCTTACGAACTGTTTGACACCTAATCCTAAATGGGTTAGTGTGGAAGCTGAATAGACCAAAGCAGTCCAAGAGACCTTGGGATCTGAAACCCAAGAGTCACATATTGTACTATAAATGTATATCTCATGTTAATAAAAAAAGCGTACTACATGTTTTATCTTTCATATCTCTTGTGGTGTCCATGTGTGTTTAACATGGTATCAGAGCGGGCGATCTCCTGCCCTGCTCAAATATGAGCCACTTGTTTTCTGTGGCCTTTCTTACATGCCAGTCCTGTACATTCATATAATTGTCAGTACTGCTATATTAGGAGGTGCCTGACAGTCCCTGCGATTCTTGACCTACCACTCTGCTGTTTACCAAATATGCATCTGTTAGCGTGCATGCAATTCTGAAATTAGTCAGAAATTTGTGGCGACCACAGTGCGTTTAAATGCTATACCACTGCATATCACTCTGTTAGTCCACAATGTTGCGTTAAATGATAACAGGTATCGTATGTTACATTGAATCTCACCCCCTCTGTCCATAACGCATCTGTCATAACGCTCTCTGGCGCACCAACACTGTCTCTGTCCATATACGCTCCATTTAAAAGCGCTACACCACCTGCTTTGTACCTTTATTCCCTGACATGGTATTATTCTTTGCTCCGTTGAGTTTGTTGTTACATAACTCTCATCAAAAGATGGCCAGGTTTGGGTAACTGTATTCATTCTTCCACTCGAATAGTCACTTACCAAATAGGTGAAACCCTTCATCTTCCTCAGCCTTGGCACGCATGACTGAAACCGTATATTCATGCTATGTCTATCATTCAGACATTAGTTCTCCAGGTTCTAGATTTCTTACGCTATTAAATACACCATACAGCACTGTCTCCCTGTCTCGTTCTCCATGCAAACACTGATGGCTAGCGTTCCATTGATATACAGTTCTGCTCCATTGATATACAATTCTGTTCTTCTCCATTAATACTGTAGCAGGCACGCAGTTCTGCTAACTGTGCTCAATTCCATGTTGCTCGATGTACTGATAAATTGAGAGCGATGACTCATTATATTCAATACTGTGTTGACTAACGGTGCTCCCTTTTGACCATGCGCCCTTGCGTTACGAAATGTACTTTGAATGAGTTTTATATAAGGCTTTAAAGTGGCTATCTGTCATCTACGAGTTTTTGGCGAGTTATAGTCGACACTTATATCGAAAGAGATGCCATTCATGGGTGTTCCCAATTGTTGAAATTCTTCAAACTGAGGCTGCGTGAATGGTGGAAGGAGCCATTTCAGTTTTGTGAAAAATAAAGACAATAAAACTTTCAGGCATTGATGGTATGGAGTCGTTATGGTCTGCGGATGCTGAATGAGCAACTACAGTTGTGGTTATTGCTCGAAAAACAAGACTGTGGTTTTTTGGCGGTTAAATCGGCCCTGTGTCATGAAATTTCACTTTTAATGAAATCTTTCAGGCTCCAGAGCTAAGTCTCTGTTTTATTTGTGATTTGAGCGCTTGACAGGATTAACCCTGTCGACGCATCCACAAGAGTATTTGTGGGATGCGGAATCGAGAAGCTCCCTGTGGATTCACCTTCGAGCTCCAGAGGAATTTTAGGATCTAAGTTATTGTCGTTGTGCTAGTTGGAGGATCAAATAGTTGCCTACTAGAAATATTTGGATTAGCATCATCAAAGGAAGACACGCTAACTGGCTAAGTTTGAGCAGAGGGCGGTCGATGTGCAGAGGACTTGACAGTTGTGGGTGTTGAACTTTTTATTGAAACGTTATTTAATGAGAAAGGGTACTGGTCAAATAGAGCATTTCTCGGACGTGCACTTGCGATTGGGGGAATGGTGTTTGACCACTGGATCAGTGAATTTGTAATTACATCGTCAGGGCTGAGGGAGAGATGTTGGGAACAGATCTATGGCCATGAACAGATCTGTATGACCATGGGAATGAGAAGGTGGAGCAGCGACAACACTGTGTGAGAATCCAAATTTGGATTTTAGGCATAATCAGTTGTGGATTACGACTCCATTAATTGCTGAGAAGGCTTATGGCCTATGTTGACTAGTGATTATATTGTGTATTTACTGTGATCTCCAGCAATCTGGCAAAGGGAGGTGCTGTAAAACGAATAGGTCACAGAAGAGCAATGTTGTCCAACTCGTACTAAAATGAATTGTTGATTTGGGTTGTTCTGAGTTTGTGAGACCGGTGAGCGTGGATCTATCGACTGATGCAAATCTTCTTGTTCATCTGTGAAGGGAGTAGCAGAGTGAACGTGTATTGGTGAAGTGAGTTGATATATCGAACAGAGCTGGAATGGCAGCTGTAGCTTTGATCGAACCCTGAAGCTGCGCAGAGGTAGAAAATCCGTGTAGCAGGTTTGGTGGAGCGATCGTCTTGTGAAGGGTCCGTTAGCGGAATGCGTGTCTCGATCAACGATTTGCATCATCATCATGGCAACGAAAGAGATCGAGTTGATCGGTGTGTGTGTTGGGTGAAAACGGTTGGTGAGGCAACTTTTGCGTGGCCTGATACACTCGAAGCATCGTTGAAGTTCCACATTTGGATGCGTTGAAAGGCGCAGGTGACGATCCGAGTCAGCGTGAGGAAACATCTGGATCAAAGTTCCTGCATGTCGCTATTCTCTGACGAGAAAGTGAAAGAAAGATCGTGGGAGCCATCTCTAGTTTGACAGTTTGCAACTACTTTGGACGCATCATTGGATGAGTATCTTAGTAATTTGGTGGAGCGTGGAAGTCAATCGTTGGAGCTGTGAGGCGGTTTTCTTTGCACAAAATTGTTGTCGCCTCAGGAGGTGTGTGTGTGGACCTGGGATCGCAACGTGTGATGGAGAATGTTATTTCTCTCCAGCCACTCTATAGTTGTACAAACAGATTTGTCATAAAAAGGGTTTATTGATTTGTATAGATTGTACTTTTTCAACGCCTGTTAACCAGAAAGCGTTAGCACTCGGCGCAAATATTGTATTGCATTCGGTAACTAAATATATTGCAGGTCATAATGATGTTCTTGCAGACAGTTTGAGTGGTTCAAACAAGGTTATTGGCACAGTATGTGCTTTGCACAATGTCTTGGGAGGTGTATTAAGTCCAAATGCAGCGTACTTGTTTCTTCGTGGCATAAAGACCCTGCATCTTCGTGTACAGCAACAAAATTCAACAACTTTAAGGATTGCCCGCACTTTAGAGGCACATCCAAAGGTTTCTCATGTCCATTGGTATTTTGAAGATTTCCATCCTCATCCATTCCATCAAAGAACTGAGACATTTTTATTAAAGCTGCCTGAATATGTTTGAGGCTTGAATGGTATGGTGATTTGTTTCAAATACACTTTGAATAGTTTGAATTCCATTTGCAACCAAGATTCTGTGCTTCTGTCCCTATAGTTGGATCTGATTTGATTGCTGGTGCCATTCATATTTTTAAATGCTTTGCCGAGGTTGATCGCTGTAAATTACAGTTCAAAGAATGCCCATGACATGGTGTTATAATTATTGAAGTTTTGATAACCATCATTTCTGAAGAAGTACTTGAAGGATCCAAGCAAGTTTGCAGTTGCTGCTGCCCCAGTTGTGGAACTATATTTAAAACTCATTATAGTTTCTGTTCCTTGATTCATTTGCTGCACATTTACAAAGGATTTTTCTGTGTCTTTGTACTGTGAGTGGGTGTTACTTTTACTCATTGGGTCATAGTTGTAATCAGTCTTTTAAAGGGGTGTAATTTTGACAATGAAGAATATGCCTCAAATTACTGAAATATTAGAGTTCTTAAAAACTCTGATATATTCCTCTAATCATGAAACATTCCAAGTCAGCAAAGGCTCTCTCTTAGAAATTCAGACATGTCTACAATATGCACAAGAGAAAATTGATTTTTTGCAGCTTGAAACACAGCTACAGCAAGAAGAATTAAAACGAAGGAGTCATTCCGAACTTGTTTCTGTTCAGAACAATGAAGTAGACTCCCATAAATAGCAAGTCAATATTGTTCAAGTTCATTCAGATCCAGTACCCAATAAAGCAGCAAGTGTACATGCAGATGCAAAAACTCAGTCTGCACTTCCCAAGCCCATCATCAGACCTTGGGAACAGCTTGTCCACAACAAGCACAGAACTGGTCTTGGATATGACAAGGACTTGTCCTTTCATATTCCAGACTACTCAAAGCCCATTTAGTTTCAGAGTGCTGGATTCATTCATGACAGTTCACTTGCTCCTCATGAGAGTTCACCGCTAGCTGTTCCAGATTCTGCCCCTCTTCCACAGCAACAAAAAAAACAACAACAATAGATTGTGAAATGCCAACATTGTGACCGAGTTGGCCATTTGAAAGATCACTATTTTGATCTTCATCCATGTAAGCACTGTCATAAAACCAGTCATTCTTCACACAGATGCTTCAGAAATAAACGTCCTGCAAGAACAAAGATTCATCTTGGATGGATCGCTTCTTGGCAATGGGCATCAATAGCCAAGAAGATATTCCAAACACATGTTAGAACTTGTTCCAGAGTATTGAACAGTCTTGCAGTTGAGTTTTCTCCATCTTCTCACCTTGTATCTGACAAGGGGGGAAATGATGGTCATCTACAAGCTTCAAAGTCACATCAAGCGAGCCTGAGCCACAACCTGCCACACCAGTTTCAGAGATGTAGCCAGAGACAAAGATGCCCATGAACATGCCTTCAGTTGGCAATCTGGGACACTTCCTCTAGCAGAAGACTTCAACTTCTTGCCAGCTTTGAAAGAATTCCAGGAACAAAATTGGGGACACTTCCTCTAGCAGAAGACACTAGCTTCTTGCCAGTTTTGGAAGAGTTCCAGGAATTGCATTAAGCATTCCAGAGTTGTTGGTTATCCTTAAACCATCACAGGTTGAGAATTCCATTTTCAGGTTGAAGTTTTACCTTTTATGTGGGGTGAGACCTCCCTTTTATGGTTGAAGGTTTCCCTCTTTAAAACAATAGGATCACTTCCTCTAGCAGAAAACTTCAGTTTCTTGCCAGTTTTGGAAGAGTTCTGGGAACTGCACTAAGCGTTCCAGTGTTGGTGGTCATCCTTAAACCACTGCCCTTTATACCAACATTTCATAGAGCACATTCAGCCTAGTGCTGCCATGCATATTTGCACATTTTGTATTACAGCTCTCTTCTTGGACTCATACATAACCCTTCGGATTAAGGGGGGGAATGTTGGACACCTAATCCTAAATGGGTTAGTGTGGAAGCCGAATAGACCAAAGCAGTCCAAGAGACCTTGGGATCTGAAACCCAAGAGTCACATATTGCACTATAAATGTATATCTCATGTTAATAAAAAAAATGTACTACATGTTTTATCTTTCATATCTCTTGTGCTGTCCATGTGTGTTTAACACGAACTATACACACCCCTCCAACACCTCCAAGGCCAAATCCACCAAGAGTGATGGCTGCCTGTTTTGCACCCCTTGTTCTGCCTCAAGTTCTAGATATTATGCCCGCAGATTATCAAAGCAAAATCCCATTTTTTGATGGCACTCCTAACAGCATTACTGCTCAGCAACATGTGGACAAAATGGCAGACTTCTATGAACTTCATGAGATCGATGCGGAGAATGTGGCAATGAGACTCTTTGTACAGACATTTGCAGGTGAGTGAGGAAATGGTTTAGAGGTTTGCTGGCAGCACGTATCGCTACCTTGGCTGAACTACAAAGACAATTTTTAAATCGATGGGAAGTGAAAAAGAATCCTCTTCAAATTCTGGTTGAATATGAGCAAATTAAACGAAACGCTGGTGAGTCGGTCCAAGATTGTTGTGTTAGATTCATTACAGTTGATAAAGAGATTCCAGATCATCTAAAGCCACCTATGGGACCAGCTATGATGAAATTTCCAGATGGTTTTGATGCTGACATGGCCTACCAATTAAGAGAGAGAGAATCGGCCACAATAGAAGACATGCAGAAAATCGCGGTTAGCGTTGAAGCGAATCTGCTGTCCAAGAGAGCTAGAGCGAAAGCAGAAAAGAAAGTCACAGTTAAGGAAGAGTCTTATTCGATGGATCAATTACTCAAAAAGGTAGAGCAGATGCTTGAAAGGGTGAAGCTCGACAAACCTGAGCCACAAGTTAGAAATCCTAACTTCTGTGGCTAGTAGCAGCAACCACAATATAGAATAAGACAAAGAGATCAGCGTGCCTAAGAGCAAACAACACAACAGCCAGTACAGACACCTTTGCAGCAAAATTTTGTGCATGGATAGGAGTCAGATGAGGACAGAAATGTAATAGGTGAAGAAAACCACCTCTTTACTCTAGATGAGCTACCTACTTACATTACCGAAGAAGAGGAGTGTGCGGTGAGCTCAGCTACACACAAAGATGCAGATTTCATTCTAGCAAGTGACACTGTTTTACAAGAAGAACCAGAGGAGTATCAAAGGGGGTATATGAATGCTCTGTCCGCATAATAGCAGCGATATTCACTTAGAAACAGAGATGTGTCGGCCAAACCAATTCAGAAAAGGAAGGAGGTTGAAGCATCAAAGAATGATTCATCAGTTTCACAAAGGAAAGGAAAGGAGGCGGTTGGTCTGGAGAGCAGCAAATGACCATCAGCAGAACAATCACATTAGCAAGCTGCATCAAAAGAAAAGGAAAAGAAAGAAATCCCAGTCAAAGAGGTAGAAAATATTCCCACTTTTAACTTAGGGAATGATATTTCTAAGTTAAAGGTATCCATCCCCTTGACTGAAATAATGAAGAAAAAAAATTATAGAGGACAAGTATCTAATATGTTGAATTGGGACCCAATGTCTAACATGGTGAATGTCGAAGATGATCAACCCGAAATGATTTTTGGACCAACATCGAATGGTAAGTCTCCTGATAGTGATGTGCCACCCTTTTACATCAGTTTAAGATTACATGCTTTTGTGTTACACAATGCCATGTTCGATTCCGGAGCCTCTCACAATCTCATGCCCAAGGCTATCATGGATAAACTTGGTCTGGACATCACCCAGCAATACCATGATCTCTATTCATTTGATTCCAGCAGAGTGAGATGTATAGGACTCATCAAAGACTTGGTTGTGAGTTTGGATCAGCTTCCCATGAAAAATGTTTTGATGGATGTTGTGGTAGTAGATATTCCTCCAAGGTTTGGCATGCTTCTTTCCAGGTCTTGGGTAGTGAAATTGAAAGGGACACTACAGCTAGATTTCTCCTATGCAACTATTCCAGTGTTTGGACAAATGAGGAAATTGTATCGGGAACAAAAAATGAAATATATGATCACAAGCAAGGAGAAACCAATAAATCATCCAATTAACTATGTACATACAGATTTAGAGTCTTTTGTTTTGTATTCAGATAGTTTAAATGATATAGATAGTCAGTTAGTAGAAGCAGATGATATTCCGGAAATAATAGAAAATTTCAGAGAAATTTTAAAGAAAGAAGGACAAGAACAACAGAACAATGTTGGGCAATCAGCTGAAAGTAATGGACAACAAGCAGACAAGGCAAAACAAATAGATTTCCAGCACTTACAAGGGGAGGAAGAAGGTTTGTGGACCATGGATTTTGATGGAGCAGTGGGAAATGATGGCGCTGGAATTGGAATTTGGGTACACAATCCTTTCTGCGCCCCAAACAAAGTGCCTAGTAGCGTGAGGGTTTGCTCTTACAAGTTGGCTTTCGAGTGTTCAAAGAATGAAGCTGAGTATGAAGCTCTGATTGCTGGCCTGAAGATTTTAAGAAATATGAATGCTAAGAGGATTTTGGTATATGGCGACTCCGAATTGGTAATAAAGCAGGTCAGAGGCGAGTATCAAGCAAAGCATCCTAGGATGTGGGCCAACCGTAATGCAATTCTAGACATCCTAAAATTATTTTCAGAATACACCTTGACATGCATGCCTCGTATACAAAATAGTAATGCTGACGCTCTTGCCAAGGCAGCAAGTAGTTTGAAGATCCCAATGAATTCCAGAAATAAATTCGAAATCCATGTCAAGCATCGTCCAACCATTCCAGACAATCAGAGATATTGGCAAGTGTTTCAAGATGATGAGGAGATTAATGATTTTCTACAAAACAAAGGCAAGTTCAAAGAAACCTCAATAGATGTAGAAAATGACAATGGTAAAGGTAATGGTACAGATGAAGTGCAGATCAATGAAATGGACGTGTTACAGCTGAAGAATAACATTATTCCTAAAGGCTTGATACCTTTAGAAGAAATTTTTGATCAAGATGATGTAGCCCGCAAGCCAACATTGCAGCCAACAGAGAAGGGTGTAGAAGAGGTAAACATCGGAACAGCTGCCAATCCTAAGTTGGTAAAATTGTCCAAAGCATTGCTGCCAAAGATCAAGGACAAATACATCAGTTTCCTGGATTCATTTGCAGCTGTGTTTGCTTGGGACTATTCTGATTTAAAGACCTATGATACCAATATAATTCAGCACACGATACCCATCAAGCCCAATCAAAAACCATTCAGACAAAAGTTGAGAAGGATAAATCCAAAGCTGCTGCCATATATTGAAAAGGAGGTAAACAGGTTGTACAAGTCAAGGATCATTGTGCCCATCAGATTTTTGGACTAGATCTCTAACTTGGTGCCTGTACAAAAGAAGACAGGTGAGATCCGCTTATGCATTGATTTCAAAAATCTCAAATAAAGTTTCATTGAAGGACAACTATCCTCTGCCCAAAATGGACCATATACTTCAGCGAGTAGTGGGGGCATCTCGTATGTCACTACTTGATGGCTATTCTGGATATAACCAAATTTCTGTCCATGAAGATGACCAGGACAAAACAGCATTCACCACTCCATGGGGAACCTTTCATTATGCCAAAATTCCTTTCGGTTTAAAGAATGCAAGTGCCACATTTCAGCGTGCAATGGACTTGGATTTTGCGAATGAGAAGGATGTGTTTTTGGTGGTGTACCTGGATGATTTGACGGTGTTTTCCAAATCTGATGAAGAGCACATGCATCATCTAAAAACTGTCTTTCAAAACTGCAGAAAATATGGTTTATCGCTAAATCCGAAGAAGAGCTTATTCGCCATGGAGGAAGGAAAATTACTTGGGCATATTATCTCAAAGGATGGGCATTTGTATTGACCCAGCACATGTGCAAGCAATTCAGCAAATTGATCTGCCCCAGAATAAAAAAGAGATACAATCGTTCAATGGTAAGATGATTTTTCTATGTCGCTTTGTACCTAATCTTGCTGAACACCTAAGAGAAATCACCAACATGCTTAAGAAGGACAGCCAAGTGAAATGGACAGAGGAGGCTATAAAATATTTCAATTTGGTTAAATTGGCTCTTTCTTCAGCCCCAGTTCTAGTCAGCCCGGACTACACTCAGGATTTCATATTGTTTTCATTTGCTTCGGAGCACACTATGGCAGCAGTATTATTGCAGAAAAGAGATGATCATGAAAGACCCATCGCATTCTTCAGCAGAGCTATAAGGGATGTAGCCTTAAAGTACAACATCATTGAGAAACAAGCCCTGGCACTTGTGAAGGCATTGAAATATTTCTGGGTATATCTTCTACATTCTCATATTCTGGCCTATGTACCTAATGCTGCTGTAAAATATGTTTTAGTGCAGACCGATCCTGAAGGAAGAAGAGGCAAATGGATTGCAGCCTTGCTGGAATATGATGTGGAAATAAAGCCTACAAAGTTGGTCAAAGGACAGGGGTTGGCGAAGCTAATGGCCGAATCAAACTTGCATGCCTTGGACATAAATCTGATCGCTGCTATGTCTGATGAGAATGAGGAAGGATCATCCATTCAGGTATCTGAAATGTTTACTCTTTCTCCATGGTATTCAGATATCATATATGTGCTTAAAAATCTATCACCACTGCCCAGCATGACTAGAAACAAAGTGAGAACACTCAAGTTGAAGGCTGCCAAGTTTTTCATTTTAAATTCTGCGCTGTATTGGAAAGATCCCGGTGGCATTTTGTTAAATTGTTTGGTGGAAGAAGAGGCAAAGAAAGTCATGGAGGATTTCCACGGAGGAGAGTGTGGTGGTCACCTTTTTTGGAAGTCAACAACAAATAAAATTTTGAGAGCAGGGTATTATTGGCCGACATTGTTTGTTGATGTATATAAGATGGTCAAGCGCTGTCATAAATGTCAGATTTTCGAAGGAAAGTAGAAGTTACAGCCTTTGCCACTTAAGCCTATTGAGGTGAGCGCTCCTTTCCAGTAGTGGGGGTTGGATTTCATTGGTGAAATTCATCCTGCTTCTTCCAGTCAACATAGATGGATCCTCACAACGACAGATTATTTCACAAAATGGATTGAGGCAACTCCCACCAGACAAGCTACAGATGCGATAATCATTTCATTTCATGAAAATAACATCTTGTCTCGCTTTGGTTGTCCGAATAAGTTAATCACAGACAATGCATCAGCTTTCAAATCAAAAGGGATGGTAGAATTTTGTCATAGATATCACATCATTTTGGGTCATTCAACTGCCTATCATCCGCAAGGCAATGGATTGGTGGAGTCTTCAAATAAATCATTGATCAACATCATCAAGAAGCTGTTGGAAATAAATAAAAAGAGCTGGAATAAGAGGTTGGTCCATGCGCTTTGGGTAGATCGGATCAGTCACAAAAAATCCATTGGTATGTCACCATTTGAGCTTGTTTATGGAGTTGACAAAGTATTTCCCACCTCTCTCATTGCCCCGGTAGTCAAAATTCTTTAGGAGGCCGGCAGTGAAGAAGATCCCATGTAGAGAAGGTTGAATCAAATGATCCACTTGCAGTAGACAAGAGAAGAAGTTTTCAAGAACACATCCAAATTGCAGGAGAAAATAAAGAAAATTTATGACAGAAAAGCAAAGGCAGATGAATTTCAATTGGATGATGTGGCGCTGAAGTGGGATGTAAGGAATGAAGAGAAAGGTAAGCACGGAAATTTCGAGAATCTTTGGAAAGGTCCTTTCAAGATTGCAGCATATAGGGGTCAGAATGCCTTTCTTTTGAAGGAAATGAATGGGGAAGATTGTCCAGGAGGGCCGATCAATGGTCGACTGCTCAAGCGGTATCACTGTTGAGTTATTAACACTGCTTCCACTATCATTGTAAATACCATTTTTATTTCAGTTTGGTTTAAGTTTGTCAAGTTAGTCTTTGAGTCATTTCAATGTCAAGTTTGAGTCAATTTTTTGGTCATTTTAGTTTCATAAATGAGTCAGAGTCCTGTGTTGTTGTCGAAATGATGACTCCTTAGCCCAATGGACAAAGGCACTGTCTAGCTCCTCCAGAGATCTGTTGTTCTTGGCACCTCCAAGGAGCTACCATCCCCCATTGGAGCCAATGTTAGAGTCGGTCTGGTCAGTCCTCCGTCAGAGATCAAAACTATTTATGCATTTCATTTTTAGGTGTCCTGCTCCATTCACTTAGCTGCATTCTGCTAGGGGCATGGCATGATCTGACGGAGAAGGTCATGCTATTCATTTCCCCTCATATCTGGCTCCTGCTAGCTTAGGTCTTTTGTCAATAATCACAAACGTCCATAACAGTCAAGGTCTGGGCCGTTAACAGACAAAAGTCATTTTTGGTCATTAGGTCTAGGGATTAATCAATTTGGTCTTTAAATAGGTCCAGTAAAGCCATGCAGGCCAGAGTGATGCCCTTGCAAAGTAATGATTCACAGAGTTTCATCGTCATATTGATAAACTTCGACTGTTCTTCAAAACTCTGTTTTTAAGAAAAGTCAAACAGTGTTATTAGTGACAAAATTTTCAAAAAAGTCTTCAGTTGATTTCTTCAAGTATAGTCATGGTTTCCGTGGCCAAATGTCCTGTCAAGCAATCCCTGTAAAGAGTGCTGAAAATTTCATCACTTGAGCCAAAATCCAGAGGAAAAGTGAAAATTAGGGTTGTTTTAAAGTCAATGAAAAAGTGTCAAACATAAACATTAGAAAATGGGTCTTTTGAAAAAGCAAAAAGGTAACCCATAACTTCCAAATCTTTATATACAAACTCCCACCTAAATCCAAGTTATTGTGCAATCAAAGGCAGAAGGAAAGCATTGCAAATTCATGGGTGTGCAAGTGCGTAATTTGGAGCAGTTTGGATGAATTTTCAGGGGCGTGGCGCATACAGGCAAGGGCGTGGTGCACACAGAGCCCGCTCGCAGTGCAAATTTATAACTAGCACGGCGCACACCCAGAGCGTGGCACAGTGGGTTTTGCGCGCGGCGCACAGAGACAATGCGCCCAGAATTTGCCAAACTCCCTCAATTTTTTTTGTGAAGCACATAAATTGCAAGGTAGGCTCCATAAACTCACTTGTGCATCAAATTTGATAAAGATATGGTGGTTTATTGCCTGTGATTAATGCAAAAAATTTCATAAAGATAACCACAAGAAGACACCAAAAAACCATTTTGCTAGGGTTGTGCCATTATGTTGTTGATGCCAAGACTCTATTTTTCCTACCCTACCACTTTTCATTATTCCCATATGCCATTTTTCCTATTATCACTACCCTAACACTACCAAACTCATATTCCCTTTCCCTTCCTCCTAGTGCTCAGTTAAAACCCCAAACCCTAACCTCTCAAAATACCCAAAACCCCTACATATCCCTAAACAAAATTCTGCCTATAACCCCTATTCCCATTACATTACTCCCCTCCTAATACTCCCTTTGTTTCATTGTTCCCCTTGGTGGCAGATATCACAAACAACACCCAGCTTCACCATCATCGAAGGGGCTGCCTAAATACAGTTTATAAACAACATTCATGGCATCTGAGGGTTCATCAGAGTATGAGGTGGAGACCCACAGTGATACAGCTTCAGGAGAACAGGCTCCCCGGAGACATCATAGGAGTGGCAAACATGTTAGGGATGAGCCAAACACCCTCACTGAGTTGCAGGCATGCCCTCTTGCTATGTCATGTTTCCAGCACCTAGCATGTTTTGAATTTTGTCAAAGGGTGGCAAATGTTAGAGTTCATCATGAGTTGGCCTGTCTTTTTGTGCTTCACCTACATGGAGGTCAGTCTATCTTGGCCGGGGTCACCTTCACATTGACACTCGAAACTATCTCAGTGGCAACAGGCATACCAAATGTTGGAGAATAGTGGCATAAGAAAAAGAAGGTGGATAGGAATCATTATGAGCCTTACATTAAGGCCAGTTGTTTGAGGCATCTCACAAGAGTCTTCCCATTCAGATTTTTGAAAGATGAGTATGCTCCGCTCATGAAATTGATCATGAAGTACTTCAGTTGTGAGGGGAGGTTTTCTCGCCTATATGCCTATCACATCAAGTTGCTCATGCACTTTACCAGAGTGCGGATGATGAACCTCCCATTTTTCATTTGCAGGAATATAGAGAGGATGAAAAATTTCATGCAGCATAAGACCCCTTAGAACCAGGACAAAAATGAAGCAGGTTTTCAGGTATTTGCGTGGCACTAGTGATTACAGTTTGTGCTGCCAAGGAAGACCAAGATTGGATAGAGTGTTGGATATTTGTGGCTTTGTTGATGCAGACTAGGCTGGAGATCTGGATCAGAGAAGATCTATAAGTGGGTATGTGTTTAACCTATTTGGAGGTGCAGTCAGTTGGATGAGTAAGAAACAATTTGTAGTGGCACTATCAACTACAAAGACAGAATACATTGCAGCCACTCATACAAGAAAGGAAGCAGTTTGGTTGCAGAGATTTTGTTCAAGTTCGAGGTTAGTATGGGGAGCTATAAGGATAGATTGTGACAATCAAAGTGAAATTTTCTTGGCAAAGAACTCTCCTAAACGATCTCTCCATTCCGTGTTATTTTAAACTAAATTGCTACACTTTCTGCGTGCCTTGCCTCATGAAGTAATCTGTGCCTTTATATTAAATTCTTTGTTCTTTGCTAATCATTGGTCCCATACCATCCTAGAACCTCAGTCATTCACAAAAATTGTTTCTTGTATCCCTATTCACTTACTAGCCTAAGATCAATACTTCACTTAAGTCATCTCAGACCGTTTTTTGCTTATCTATTCACTGAGTGCGACTCGGAGAGAGCCCTCTCCTGTTCTGGTAGGGCTAGCTACCAGACTGAGCGTGGTTTGTGGTTACCCTGAATTTTTCCTTCCTTCAGCCTATGACAGATTTAGGTGCTAACAGGACCTATGAAGGTGCCATCACTGGGTAAGTCTGTGTACTATGTATCATTTATAGATGAATTCTCAAGGAATACATGGAAATATTTCCTTAAGAAGAAAAGTGAAGTCTTTGACAGGTTTAAAGAATTTAAGGTTCTGGTGGAAAGCCAGACAGAGATGAAGATAAAGGTGCTAAGGACAGATAACAGTGGGGAGTTTTGTAGTAAGGAATTTAAAGAATTTTGTAAGAAGTGTGGTATAGCACGATAGAAGACTACATATACACCTCAACAAAATGGAGTTACAGAAAGAATGAACAAGACATTGATGGAAAGGGCAAGAAGCATGCTCAGTGGTGCCAAGTTAGGATAGGAATTCTGGGTAGAGGCGGTGGAGACAGCATGTTACCTGGTCAATATATCACCTTCATCAGTGTTGGAGGATAAGACTCCACAAGAGGTATGGATTGGTAAGAAACCCTCTCTTTCACATCTGAGGGTATTTGGATGTGATGCATATGTACATGTTCCAAATAAGAAACAAACCAAGTTGGATAGTAAATCTGAAAAGTGCATCTTTATTGGGTATAAGGATGGTTTAAAGGGTTATAATCTTTGGAATCTAGTAACAAGGAAGGTTGTGTACAACCGAGATGTGGTGTTCAGAGAGGTGAAAGATGTTATTAAAGATGAATTCCAACCAAAGGAACTTGAGAAGATAGAGTTTGAGCTAAAGGAGGAAGAATTAGACTCTATAGTAGATGAGGAATTAGAAGATGAAGAGCCATAAACTCTAGGTGTGAGAAGATCAGTTTGAGAAAGAAGTCAGCCAGAAAGGTATAGTCCATCTACTCTCTGTTCAAATTTTTCTTTATCTATTACTAATGATGATCCTAGAACTATGAACAAAGCAATAGATTCAGAGGATGGAAAACTCTGGAAAGAGGCCATCGCTGATGAAATGGCATCTTTACACAAAAATGAGGCTTGGGATCTGGTGGAGTTGTTGGCTAGTAGGAAACCCATTGGCAGCAAATGGGTGTTCAAGAAGAAGACAAATGTAGAAGGAAAGGTGGAGAAATACAAAGCTTGGTTGGTAGCAAAAGGTTATTCCCAGGTGTCGAGAATTGATTTTGGGGATTTTTTTCTCGTATTTCCAAGGTAACTTCTATTAGATTACTTTTATCTGTTGCTGCTGCTTTTGATTTTGAGGTAGAAGAGATGGATGTGAAAACAACATTTCTTCATGGGGATCTGGAAGAGGAAATCTACATGAAGCAACCTGAAGGCTTTGTGGTGAAGGGTAAGAAAGAACTGGTATGCAAGTTAAAGAAGTCTCTGTATGGGTTAAAACAGTCACCAAGGATGTGGTATCATAAATTTGATACATTTATATGGGGACATGGCTTCACCAGAAGCAAAGTAGATCACTATGTCTATTTTAAATTAATTGGTGATTGTGTTATTTATCTGGTCTTGTATGTGGATGATATGTTGCTGGTTGGAAATGACAAAGAAATTATCCAGGATTTGAAGACCCATTTGTCCTCCAAATTCGACATGAAATATCATGGTGCTGCAAACTATATTTTGGGCATGGAAATTAAAAGAGATCAGAGAAAGAGGAAGCTTTGGTTAAACCAGAGGAATTATGTCAATAGAATATTGCAGAGGTTTAATATGCACGATAATAAACTGATGAAGGTTCCTATTCCTTTAGGTGTAAAGTTATCTGCTGAACAGTGTCCCAAGACACAATAAGAGGAAGAGGACATGTCCCGTGTTCCATATGCAAGTGCAGTCGGTAGCCTTATGTATGTGATGGTCTATACTAGACCAGACATTGCACATGTAGTGGGTGTATTGAGCAGGTTTATGTCAAAACCAGGAAAGGAGCACTGGACAATAATGAAGCGGGTTTTCAAGAATTTGCGTGGCACTAGTGTTTACGATTTGTGCTACCAAGGAAGACCAAGATTGGATAGAGTGTTGGATATTTGTGGCTTTGTTGATGCAGACTGCGCTGGAGATCTGGATCAGAGAAGATCTACAAGTGGGTATGTGTTTAACCTATTTGGAGGTGCAGTTAGTTGGATGAGTAAGAAACAATCTGTAGTGGCACTATCAACTACAAAGACAAAATAAATTGAAGCCACTCATACAAGAAAGGAAGCAGTTTGGTTGCAGAGATTTTGTTCAAGTTCAAGGTTAGTATGGGGAGCTATAAGGATAGATTGTGACAACCAAAGTGCAATTTTCCTATGCCCTTTTCACTCTCCTAAACGATCTCCCCATTCCTTGTTATTTTAAACTAAATTGCTACACTTTCCGCCTGCCTTGCCTCATGAAGTAATCTGTGCCTTTATATTAAATTCTCTGTTCTTTGCTAACCATTGGTCCCATACCATCCCAGAACCTCAGTCATTCATAAAAATTGTTTCTTGTATCCCTATTCACTTACTAGCCTAAGATCAATACTTCACTTAAGTCATCTTAGACCGTTTTTTGCTTATCTATTCACTGAGCGCGACTCGGAGATAGCCCTCTCCTGTTCTGGTAGGGCTAGCTACCAGACTGAGCATGGTTTGTGGTTACCCTGAATTTTTCCTTCCTTCAGCCTATGACAGATTTAGGTGCTAACAGGACCTATGAAGGTGTCATCACTCGGTAAGTCTGGGTACTATGTATCAAAAAATATACATTTATATCATAATATAATAAATATATACATATCTTAACACAGTAACATCAAACAATATATATATATATATATATATATATATATATATATATATATATATATATCTATATATATATATATATATATATATATATATATATATATATATATAAGTATAAAAAGAAATAAACATAATACACATTGAATCAATATATATATATATATCATAATATAATAAATCAACATATACATATCTTAATACATTAATCCATCAATATACATAACATTTATATACAAAAGGAACTAAGTCTATTCATAACTAAAAAACATGATTAGGTTAAACATATTTAAACACAATTCAAATAAATAAAATGATAAATGAAAATATTAGTAAACTCTAAATCTAATTAATAAACCTCTTATCCGGATCGTGTCGGTCATGCACTATCCCTCATCTTCACCTATTTATTCACCATCACCCATCTCTGACTTCTTCAATAATTCTCATCCTGATGATGAACCACAGAGGCTGGTTCGAAACGTCGATGTACTAAAAACAACAGATGCGATGAATCCGGAAGATACAACCACACAAAATACAAATCGCAGAAGTCTCAAATCCATAATACTATGTATCATTTATAGATGACTTCTCAAGGAATACATGGAAATATTTCCTTAAGAAGAAATGTGAAGTCTTTGACAGGATTAAGAATTTAAGGTTCTGGTGGAAAACCAGACAGAGATGAAGATAAAGGTGCTAAGGACAGATAATAGTGGAGAGTTTTGTAGTAAGGAATTTAAAGAATTTTGTAAGAAGTGTGGTATAGCACGATAGAAGACTACATATACACCTCAACAAAATGGAGTTACAGAAAGAATGAACAAGACATTGATGGAAAGGGCAAGAAGCATGCTTAGTGGTGCCAAGTTAGGATAGGAATTCTGGGTAGAGGCGGTGGAGACAGCATGTTACCTGGTCAATAGATCACCTTCATCAGCGTTGGAGGATAAGACTCCACAAGAGGTATGGACTGGTAGGAAACCCTCTCTTTCACATCTGAGGGTATTTGGATGTGATGCATATGTACATGTTCCAAATAAGAAACAAACCAAGTTGGATAGTAAACCTGAAAAGTGCATCTTTATTGGGTATAAGGATGGTTTAAAGGGTTATAATCTTTGGAACCTAGTAACAAGGAAGGTTGTGTACAACCGAGATGTGGTGTTCAGAGAGGTGAAAGATGTTATTAAAGATGAAGTCCAACCAAAGGAACTTGAAGAAGATAGAGTTTGAGCTAAAGGAGGAAGAATTAGACTCTATAGTAGATGAGGAATCAGAAGATGAAGAGCCACAAACTCTGGGTGTGAGAAGATCAGTTTGAGAAAGAAGCCAGCCAGAAAGGTATAGTCCATCTACTCGCTGTTCAAATTTTTCTTTATATATTACTAATGATGATCCTAGAACTGTGAACGACGCAATAGATTCAGAGGATGGAAAACTCTGGAAAGAGGCCATGGTTGATGAAATGGCATCTTTACACAAAAATGAGGCTTGGGATCTGGTGGAGTTGTCGGTTGGAAGGAATCCCATTGGCAGCAAATGGGTGTTCAAGAAGAAGACAAATGCAGAAGGAAAGGTGGAGAAATATAAAGCTTGGTTGGTAGCAAAAGATTATTCCCAGGTGCGGGGAATTGATTTTGGTGATTTTTTTCTCCTGTTTCCAAGGTAACTTCTATTAGATTACTTTTATCTGTTGCTGCTGCTTTTGATTTTGAGGTAGAATAGATGGATGTGAAAACAACATTTCTGCATGGGGATCTGGAAGAGGAAATCTACATGAAGCAACCTGAAGGATTTGTGGTGAAGGGTAAGAAAGAACTGGTATGCAAGTTAAAGAAGTCTATGTATGGGTTAAAACAGTCACCAAGGATGTGGTATCATAAATTTGATACATTTATATGGGGACATGGCTTCACCAGAAGAAAAGTAGATCACTGTGTCTATTTTAAATTAATTGGTGACTGTGTTATTTATCTGGTCTTGTATGTGGATGATATGTTGCTGGTTGGAAATGACAAAGAATTTATCCAGGATTTGAAGACCCATTTGTCCTCCAAATTCGACATGAAACATCTTGGTGCTGCAAACTATATTTTGGGCATGGAAATTAAAAGAGATCGGACAAAGAGGAAGCTTTGGTTAAACCAGAGGAAGTATGTCAAGAGAATATTGCAGAGGTTTAATATGCACGATAGTAAACTAATGAAGGTTCCTATTCCTTTAGGTGTAAAGTTATTTGCTGAACAATGTCCCAAGACACAATAAGAGGAAGAGGACATGTCCCGTGTTCCATATGCAAGTGCAGTCGGTAGCCTTATGTATGTGATGGTCTATACTAGACCAGACATTGCACATGTAGTGGACGTATTGAGCAGGTTTATGTCAAAACCAAGAAAGGAGCACTAGACAACAATGAAGCAGGTTTTCAGGTATTTGCGTGGCACTAGTGATTACGGTTTGTGCTACCAAGGAAGACCAAGATTGGATAGAGTGTTGGATATTTGTGGCTTTGTTGATGCAGACTGGGCTGGAGATCTGGATCAGAGAAGATCTACAAGTGGGTATGTGTTTAACCTATTTGGAGGTGCAGTTAGTTGGATGAGTAAGAAACAATCTGTAGTGGCACTATCAACTACAAAGACAGAATACATTGCAGCCACTCATACAAGAAAGGAAGCAGTTTGGTTGCAGAGATTTTTTTCAAGTTAGAGGTTAGTATGGGGAGCTATAAGGATAGACTGTGACAACCAAAGTGCAATTTTCCTATGCCCTCTTCACTCTCCTAAATGATCTCTCCATTCCGTGTTATTTTAAACTAAATTGCTATACTTTCCGCTTGCCTTGCCTCATGAAGTAATCTGTGCCTTTATATTAAATTCTTTGTTCTTTGTTAGCCATTGGTCCCATACCATCCCAGAACCTCAGTCATTCATAAAAATTGTTTCTTGTATCCCTATTCACTTTCTAGCCTAAGATCAATACTTCACTTAAGTCATCTCAGACCGTTTTTTGCTTATCTATTCACTGAGCGCGACTCGGAGAGAGCTCTCTCCTGCTCTGGTAGGGCTAGCTACCAGACTGAGCGTGGTTTGTGGTTATCCTGAATTTTTCCTTCCTTAAGACTATGACAGATTTAGGTGCTAACAGGACCTATGAAGGTGCCATCACTAGGTAAGTCTGTGTACTATGTATCATTTATAGATGACTTCTCAAGGAATACATGGAAATATTTCCTTAAGAAGAAATGTGAAGTCTTTGACAGGTTTAAAGAATTTAAGGTTCTGGTGGAAAACCAGACAAAGATGAAGATAAAGGTGCTAAGGACAGATAACAGTGGAGAGTTTTGTAGTAAGGAATTTAAAGAATTTTGTAAGAAGTGTGGTATAGCACGATAGAAGACTACATATACACCTCAACAAAATGGAGTTACAGAAAGAATGAACAAGACATTGATGGAAAGGGCAAGAAGCATGCCCAGTGGTGCCAAGTTAGGATAGGAATTCTGGGTAGAGGCGGTGGAGACAACATGTTACCTGGTCAATAGATCACCTTCATCAGTGTTGGAGGATAAGACTCCACAAGAGGTATGGACTGGTAAGAAACCCTCTCTTTCACATCTTAGGGTATTTGGATGTGATGCATATGTACATGTTCCAAATAAGAAACAAACCAAGTTGGATAGTAAATCTGAAAATTGCATCTTTATTGGGTATAAGGATGGTTTAAAGGGTTATAATCTTTGGTACCTAGTAACAAGGAAGGTTGTGTACAATCGAGATGTGGTGTTTAGAGAGGTGAAAGATGTTATTAAAGATGAAGTCCAACCAAAGGAACTTGAGAAGATAGAGTTTGAGCTAAAGGAGGAAGAATTAGACTCTATAGTAGATGAGGAATCAGAAGATGAAGAGCCACAAAATCTGGGTGTGAGAAGATCAGTTTGAGAAAGAACACAGCCAGAAAGGTATAGTCCATCTACTCTCTGTTCAAATTTTTCTTTATATATTACTAATGATGATCCTAGAACTGTGAACAAAGCAATAGATTCAGAGGATGGAAAACTCTAGAAAGAGGCCATGGTTGATGAAATGGAATCTTTACACAAAAATGAGGCTTGGGATCTGGTGGAGTTGTTGGCTGGAAGGAAACCCATTGGCAGCAAATGGGTGTTCAAGAAGAAGACAAATGCAAAAGGAAAGGTGGAGAAATACAAAGCTTGGTTGGTAGCAAAAGGTTATTCCTAGGTGCCGGGAATTGATTTTGGTGATTTTTTTCTCCTGTTTCCAAGGTAACTTCTATTAGATTACTTTTATCTGTTGCTGCTACTTTTGATTTTGAGGTAGAACAGATGGATGTGAAAACAACATTTCTTCATTGGGATCTGGAAGAGGAAATCTACATGAAGAAACCTGAAGGCTTTGTGGTGAAGGGTAAGAAAGAATTGGTATGCGAGTTAAAGAAGTCTCTGTATGGGTTAAAACAGTCACCAAGGATGTGGTATCATAAATTTGATACATTTATATGGGGACATGGCTTCACCAGAAGCGAAGTAGATCACTGTGTCTGTTTTAAATTAATTGGTGACTGTGTTATTTATCTGGTCTTGTACGTGGATGATATGTTGCTGGTTGTAAATGACAAAGAAATTATCCAAGATTTGAAGACCCGTTTGTCCTCCAAATTCGACATGAAATATCTTGGTGCTGCAACCTATATTTTGGGCATGGAAATTAAAAGAGATCGGACAAAGAGGAAGCTTTGGTTAAACCAGAGGAAGTATGTCAGGAGAATATTGTAGAGGTTTAATATGCACGATAGTAAACTGATGAAGGTTCCTATTCCTTTAGGTGTAAAGTTATCTGCTGAACAGTGTCCCAAGACACAATAAGAGGAAGAGGACATGTCCCGTGTTCCATATGCAAGTGCAGTCGGTAGCCTTATGTATGTGATGGTCTATACTAGACCAGACATTGCACATGTAGTGGACGTATTGAGCAGGTTTATGTCAAAACCAAGAAAGGAGCATTGGACAACAATGAAGCGGGTTTTCAGGTATTTGCGTGGCACTAGTGATTACGGTTTGTGCTACCAAGGAAGACCAAGATTGGATAGAGTGTTGGATATTTGTGGCTTTGTTGATGCAGACAGGGCTAGAGATCTGGATCAGAGAAGATCTACAAGTGGGTATGTGTTTAACCTATTTGGAGGTGCAGTTAGTTGGATGAGTAATAAACAATCTGTAGTGGCACTATCAACTACAAAGATAGAATAATTGCAGCCACTCATACAAGAAAGGAAGCAGTTTGGTTGCAAAGATATTGTTCAAGTTCGAGGTTAGTATGGGGAGCTATAAGGATAGACTGTGACAACCAAAGTGCAATTTTCCTATGCCCTTTTCACTCTCCTAAACGATCTCTCCATTCCGTGTTATTTTAAACTAAATTGCTACACTTTCCGCCTGCCTTGCCTCATGAAGTAATCTGTGGCTTTATATTAAATTCTCTATTCTTTGCTAACCATTGGTCCCATACCATCCCAGAACCTCAGTCATTCATAAAAATTGTTTCTTGTATCCCAATTCACTTACTAGCCTAAGATCAATACTTCACTTAAGTCATCTTAGACCATTTTTTTCTTATCTATTCACTGAGCGCGACTCAGAGATAGCCCTCTCCTATTCTGGTAGGGCTAGCTACCAGACTGAGCGTGGTTTGTGGTTACCCTGAATTTTTCCTCCCTTCAGCCTATGACAGATTTAGGTGCTAACAGGATCTATGAAGGTGGCATCACTGGGTAAGTCTGTGTACTATGTATCATTTATAGATGACTTCTCAAGGAATACATGGAAATATTTCCTTAAGAAGAAATGTGAAGTCTTTGACAGGTTTAAAGAATTTAAGGTTCTGGTGGAAAACCAGACAGAGATGAAGATAAAGGTGCTAAGGACAGATAACAGTGGAGAGTTTTGTAGTAAGGAATTTAAAAAATTTTGTAAGAAGTGTGGTATAGCACGATAGAAGACTACATATACACCTCAACAAAATGGAGTTACAGAAAGAATGAACAAGACATTGATGGAAAGGGCAAGAAGCATGCCCAGTGGTGCCAAGTTAGGATAGCAATTCTGGGTAGAGGCGGTGGAGATAACATGTTACCTGGTCAATAGATCACCTTCATCAGCGTTGGAGGATAAGACTCCACAAGAGGTATGGACTGGTAAGAAACCCTCTCTTTCACATCTGAGGGTATTTGGATGTGATGCATATGTACATGTTCCAAATAAAAAACAAACCAAGTTGGATAGTAAATCTGAAAAGTGCATCTTTATTGGGTATAAGGATGGTTTAAAGGGTTATAATCTTTGGAACCTAGTAACAAGGAAGGTTGTGTACAACCGAGATGTGGTGTTTAGAGAGGTGAAAGATATTATTAAAGATGAAGTCCAACCAAAGGAACTTGAGAAGATATAGTTTGAGCTAAAGGAGGAAGAATTAGACTCTATAGTAGATGAAGAATCAGAAGATGAAGAGCCACAAACTCTGGGTGTGAGATGATCAGTTTGAGAAAGAAGGCAGCCAGAAAGGTATAGTCCATCTACTCTCTGTTCAAATTTTTCTTTATATATTAGTAATGATGATCCTAGAATTGTTAACGAAGCAATATATTCAGAGGATGGAAAACTCTGGAAAGAGGCCATGGTTGATGAAATGGAATCTTTACACAAAAATGAGGCTTGGGATCTGGTGGAGTTGTCGGCTGGAAGGAAACCCATTGGCAGCAAATGGGTGTTCAAGAAGAAGACAAATGCAGAAGGAAAGGTGGAGAAATAAAAAGCTTGGTTGGTAGCAAAAGGTTATTCACAGGTGCTGGGAATTGATTTTGGTGATTTTTTCTCCTATTTCCAAGGTAACTTCTATTAGATTACTTTTATCTGTTGCTGCTGCTTTTGATTTTGAGGTAGAACAGATGGATGTGAAAACAACATTTCTTCATGGGGATCAGGAAGAGGAAATCTACATGAAGCAACCTGAAGGCTTTGTGGTGAAGGGTAAGAAATAACTGGTATGCAAGTTAAAGAAGTCTCTGTATGGGTTAAAACAGTCGCCAAGGATGTGGTATCATAAATTTGATACATTTATATGGGGACATGGCTTCACCAGAAGCAAAGTAGATCACTGTGTCTATTTTAAATTAATTGGTGACTGTGTTATTTATCTGGACTTGTATGTGGATGATATGTTGCTGGTTGGAAATGACAAAGAAATTATCCAGGATTTGAAGACCCATTTGTCCTCCAAATTCGACATGAAATATCTTGGTGCTGCAAACTATATTTTGGGCATGGAAATTAAAAGAGATCGGACAAAGAGGAAGCTTTGGTGAAACTAGAGGAAGTATGTCAAGAGAATATTGCAGAGGTTTAATATGCACGATAGTAAACTGATGAAGGTTCCTATTCCTTTAGGTGTAATGTTATCTGCTGAACAGTGTCCCAAGACACAATAAGAGGAAGAGGACATGTCCCGTGTTCCATATGCAAGTGCAGTCGGTAGCCTTATGTATGTGATGGACTATACTAGACCAGACATTGCACATGTAGTGGACGTATTGAGCAGGTTTATGTCAAAACCAAGAAAGGAGCACTGGACAACAATGAAGCGGGTTTTCAGGTATTTGCGTGGCACTAGTGATTACGGTTTGTGCTACCAAGGAAGACCAAGATTGGATAGAGTGTTGGATATTTGTGGCTTTGTTGATGCAGACTGGGCTGGAGATATGGATCAAAGAAGATCTATAAGTGGGTATTTGTTTAACCTATTTGGAGGTGCAGTTAGTTGGATGAGTAAGAAACAATCTGTAGTGGCACTATCAACTACAAAGACAGAATACATTGCAGCCACTCATACAAGAAAGGAAGCAGTTTGGTTGCAAAGATTTTGTTCAAGTTCAAGGTTAGTATGGGGAGCTATAAGGATAGACTGTGACAACCAAAGTGCAATTTTCCTATGCCCTTTTCACTCTCCTAAACGATCTCTCCATTCCGTGTTATTTTAAACTAAATTGCTACACTTTCCGCCTACCTTGCCTCATGAAGTAATCTGTGTCTTTATATTAAATTCTCTCTTCTTTGCTAACCATTGGTCCCATACCATCCCAGAACCTCAGTCATTCATAAAAATTGTTTCTTGTATCCCTATTCACTTACTAGCCTAAGATCAATACTTCACTTAAGTCATCTCAGATCGTTTTTTGCTTCTCTATTCACTGAGCGCAACTCGAAGAGAGCCCTCTCCTGTTCTGGTAGGGCTAGCTACCAGAATGAGCATGGTTTGTGGTTAACCTGAATTTTGCCTTCCTTCAGCCTATGACAGATTTAGGTGCTAACAGGACCTATGAAGGTGCCATCACTGGGTAAGTCTGTGTACTATGTATCATTTATTGGTGACTTCTCAAGGAATACATGGAAATATTTCCTTAAGAAGAAATGTGAAGTCTTTGATAGGTTTAAAGAATTTAAGGTTCTGGTGGAAAACTAGATAGAGATGAAGATAAAGGTGCTAAGGACAGATAACAGTGGAGAGTTTTGTAGTAAGGAATTTAAAGAATTTTGTAAGAAGTGTGGTATAGCACGATAGAAGACTACATATACACCTCAACAAAATGGAGTTACAGAAAGAATGAACAAGACATTGATGGAAAGGGAAAGAAGCATGCCCAGTGGTGCCAAGTTAGGATAGGAATTCTGGGTAGAGGCGGTGGAGACAGCATGTTACCTGGTCAATAGATCACCTTCATCAGTGTTGGAGGATAAGACTCCACAAGAGGTATGGACTGGTAAAAAACCCTCTCTTTCACATCTGAGGGTATTTGGATGTGATGCATATGTACATGTTCCTAATAAGAAACAAACCAAGTTGGATAGTAAATCTGAAAAGTGCACCTTTATTGGGTATAAGGATGGTTTAAAGGGTTATAATCTTTGGAACCTAGTAACAAGGAAGGTTGTGTACAACCGAGATGTGGTGTTCAGAGAGGTGAAAGATGTTATTAAAGATGAAGTCCAACCAAAGGAACTTGAGAAGATAGAGTTTGAGCTAAAGGAGGAAGAATTAGACTCTATAGTAGATGAGGAATCAGAAGATGAAGAGCCACAAACTCTGGGTGTGAGAAGATCAGTTTGAGAAAGAAGGCAGCTAGAAAGGTATAGTCCATCTACTCTCTGTTCAAATTTTTCTTTATCTATTACTAATGATGATCCTAGAACTGTGAACGAAGCAATAGATTCAGAGGATGGAAAACTCTGGAAAGAGGCCATGGTTGATGAAATGGCATCTTTACACAAAAATGAGGCTTGGGATCTGGTGGAGTTGTCGGCTGGAAGGAAACCCATTGGCAGCAAATGGGTGTTCAAGAAGAAGACAAATGCAGAAGGAAAGGTGGAGAAATACAAAGCTTGGTTGGTAGCAAAAGGTTATTCCCAGGTGCCAGGAATTGATTTTGGTGATTTTTTTCTCCTGTTTCCAAGGTAACTTCTATTAGATTACTTTTATCTGTTGCTGCTGCTTTTGATTTTGAGGTAGAATAGATGGATGTGAAAAGAACATTTCTTCATGGGGATTTGGAAGAGGAAATCTACATGAAGCAACCTGAAGGCTTTGTGGTGAAGGGTTAGAAAGAACTGGTATGCAAGTTAAAGAAGTCTTTGTATGGGTTAAAACAGTCACCAAGGATGTGGTATCATAAATTTGATACATTTATATGGGGACATGGCTTCACTAGAAGCAAATTAGATCATTGTGTCTATTTTGAATTAATTGGTGACTGTGTTATTTATCTGGTCTTGTATGTGGATGATATGTTGCTGGTTGGAAATGACAAAGACATTATCCAGGATTTGATGACCCATTTTTCCTCCAAATTCGACATGAAATACCTTGGTGTTGCAAACTATATTTTGGGCATGGAAATTAAAAGAGATCGAACAAAGTGGAAGCTTTGGTTAAACCAGAGGAAGTATGTCAAGAGAATATTGCAGAGGTTTAATATGCACGATAGTAAACTGATGAAGGTTCCTATTCCTTTAGGTGTAAAGTTATCTGCTGAATAGTGTCCCAAGACACAATAAGCAGAAGGGGACATGTCCCGTGTTCCATATGCAAGTGTAGTCGGTAGCCTTATGTATGTGATGGTCTATACTAGACCAGACATTGCACATGTAGTGGGTGTATTGAGCGGGTTTATGTCAAAACCAAGAAAGGAGCACTAGACAACAATGAAGCGGGTTTTCACGTATTTGCGTGGCACTAGTGATTACGGTTTGTGCTACCAAGGAAGACCAAGATTGGATAGAGTGTTGGATATTTGTGGCTTTGTTGATGCAGACTGGGCTGGAGATCTGGATCAGAGAAGATCTACAAGTGGGTATGTGTTTAACCTATTTGGAGGTGCAGTTAGTTGGATGAGTAAGAAACAATCTGTAGTGGCACTCTCAACTACAAAGACAAAATACATTGCAGCCACTCATACAAGAAAGGAAGCAGTTTGGTTGCAGAGATTTTGTTCAAGTTCGAGGTTAGTATGGGGAGCTATAAGGATAGACTGTGACAACCAAAGTGCAATTTTCTTGGCAAAGAACCCTGCGTATCATTCAAAGACAAAGCACATTGATGTTTAGTATCACTCTGTGAGGGATATGATATAAGACAAAAAGGTGTTGTTGGTAAAGGTGGACACTTTGAAGAATACTGCAGATGCATTGACAAAATCTATGAACTATGAGAAGATCTATTGGTGTGGAGAAACAATGGGTGTTGCAAGGCTGGATAAATGACTAAGCTCTCTTGTGGCCCCCTGTGGAAAGAAAACAACAAGTGGGAGAATGTTGGGTTATGTTATATTCTTTCTACGACTAGCCCATGTAGTTAATTGGGGGGTAGAGAACCCCCTTTGTTGTGCCAATTGTGTAGCGGAGGGAGTCACAGGGGGTTTGATGGGTGCAGGTCACCCCACTCTATGAGGTCCGGGGCAGCGCCTCAAATTTTTTTGGTTATGGACCCTATATTAGGTTGGGCAGACCTACCTATGGTTTTGTGCATGTTTTTCGCACATGGTTTTGGATGCGATGGTTTTCGGTCCATGGTATTGGATGCTTCGACATGTATAAATATGTATTATAACATTGAAAGGAAAATAATGAAAAATCAAGCTGGTAGTCCTAGTTTTGGGATCTAGGGGAAAATCTCTGTGTATATGTATTTTATGTGTTATGTTCTCGGATTGTTTATTTTCTCTGTTTTAGAATTCGTATGCAGGTAATTTTTGTACGGGGTTAAAACCTACAGTAACCATTTTAATAATCATATCATTTTCATAATCACATGGGTGATATTGTGGTCTTACATGGAGATTCTAGAAGGGTCCTATTTGGCCACCCAACCACAAATTTGAATTTCAAATTCCAACTCATGAAGATTTGTGGAATAATTGTAGAAGATGTGGATCATTAACTATGCACATTCAAAGGAGAAGAATCATGGATGAGAGGATTTTGAGAGGATTTGTATCTTAGATTTTTAGGAGATGGGTTGCAACCACAAGAGATAAATGTGCATTTAGGAAATATCTAAGGATCTATATTTATTGAATAGTTATCATTAAATTTTGTATAAATAGGAGTGCACCCTTCATACAAAGGGTTGTTAACTAATTAGTCATTAGTAGCTAGTTGCTAGTTGTTAGTTGTAGTTTCCAAGTTCCATACAAGATGTGATTTGTTAAGTGAGGATAAATAATTCTTCTAATATCTTGTAACTCATTTTATGAAATACATACTGTCACTTTGATAAGTCTTATATCCTCGGAGTGAACTAGAGTGCATCTCATTTTACATCTAAATAGAAAATTACATTCCTTCTGTATGCCTACTTGAGTCATCATTTCCCTCCGATAAGGAATAAAAAATAAACAAAAATACATAGTGGAGAGGACTATAAAACAACTATGAAAATTAAAATATTATAAATTCAAGTCTATTTGGTTGAGCTCTTCACTATCAATCAACTTTTGTGATGTTGAAAGTCCCACTAGGCATCTCCAAGGCCTCTGTTGAAATAGAGTCCACTTTAGTATTTAACTCTCTAAGCATATGAATGAACGAGGTCCATTTGAAGGACTACAACGATCCTTGAATGTCCTAAACCAGAGTCTAGAGGATTTTGTTTTACAACCACCTTATTTTTTCCTAATATATTACTAGTGTAGAGTCACCCATTACCTATAACTTCTTTAAATGTTTCAAAGAAGAAATAGATACAAAGGCTATCATTGCTATATATTCTGTTGGAAATAATACTGAGAGGGGGGGTGAATCAGTATTATCTAGCAATTTAACAAATCTTCCTTATTTGATCTTTTGAATTATTCTTGCATATCAGTACCATAAAATAATGAGCATGAACAAAGAAAATAGACAGTCACACCAAAGAACACAAGATGTAAGGTGGAAACCCAATGTGGGAGAAAACCACCTGCTGCAATATGTCTCTATCTTCTTTCAATTTAGAAATTCTTTTACAATGATTTTGTACTGGTGCAGTCCTTTACCAGTACGCAGGCTGCAACCTGCAGAGAGCTACAACTCTCTCTCGTTCTCCAGTCTCTCCTGGAAGGGAGCTACAACCCCCTACTTCTTTTCATGAAGAATCAAATGATCAACAAGTATACAACAGTTACAGTCCACTACAGTTATCAGATCAGTAATCACAGAACTAACCCAGAACACCTTATGAACAGAAAAATACAGTCAACAGATCATCTTAAGACAGGGACACAATTTTTCTTTCTGTGGCGTGCGACTGGACGCAGTTTTACCTTCTGCTACTCTGCGTACCGACGCACTGTTCCTTTAAACTGCTCTGCGTACCGGCGCACCCAACAATACTATCGCGCCGCGTCTTTTGCTTCAGAGACGCACCCAATAATACTATCGCGCCGCGTCTTTCGCTTCAGAGACGCACCTGAGCCCTTACTGTACTGCGTCTCGGCGCACTTGCACTTCACTGAACCTGCATCCCTTCAGATATAAAAGATATGAAGACTTCAGAACTAGCCCAAACAGTTAGATCTGCAGATCTGATCATGCGCCATAGAGATCACAGTCCATTAGAAGATTCGCCCTCATAGATCTGGACTAGATCACACCAAAAGATATTCAACCAAAGATGATGATTAATCCAAATGAACTCCTTTGCTTTATATAGGCAAGCTCCTCCCCAAAACATGGAACAGTACCACGAGCCGACACCATAGAAACACAAAACCGTCGGCTAGATACCACACAAGAAACCCCCTCGTGCTTTTCTCTGTCTTGAAATGTGTGCACTGGGTGGACACACCCCCTGAACGGCTGGCCTGCGTCCCTGGACGCGGGTTCTGCATGGTATACCTGCGGGGACACACTTTCTGAACAGATTTCCTGCGTCCTTCTTAAAAATAGAGAGCTGATCATCAAGAATAGTGATCTACCACCTGAATGGGTTGCCATCAAGGACAACACCTGAATCATAATGCCAACAATCTCCCCCTTTGGAGTTGATGGCAACCTCATGATCTTCAGCTTCATTCTCCCCCTTTGACATCAAGGGCAAAGGGTATGCTCCCCCTACGCTCATGCTCCTCCAGATCTGCAAATAACCAGAAATCCACCATGAAAGAGATAGAGACATATTGCAGCTATTTCCAAGATCTCCTTCTTCATAATGCCAACAATGCATTATGTGCTCCCCCTGAGCCTGTACCACCAATAAGAAGAGGTTCAACAAGATGATGCATCAACAACCCCCAGTTTTTGCCTGAGGTATTCAAAAGTGTCCCTGGGCAACGGTTTGGTGAAAATATCAGCAACTTGTTCCTTAGAAGGAACATACTCCAACTTGACCTTCTGTTCAAGTACTTGTTCCCGGAGAAAATGGTACTTGATTGGTATGTGCTTGGTTTTTGAATGCATAACCGGATTCTTTGAGATGCTGATTGCACTTGTGTTGTCACATAAGATAGGGATTGGAGGTGTACAAGTGATTTGATAATCCTGCAAGGTCTGCATCATCCAAAGGAGTTGGGTGCAACAAGATGCAGCAGCAACATATTCCGCTTCAGCTGTAGACAAGGCAATTGAACTCTGTTTCTTGCTGAACCAAGATACCAGTCTGGAACCCATAAAGAACGCACCACCACTTGTGCTTTTCCTGTCATCCACGCTTCCGGCCCAATCTGCATCTGTATAACCATGAAGAGTGAGATCTGTATCTCTAGGATACCATAAGCCATAATTTTGAGTCCCTTGAAGATATTTGAAAATTCTCTTCACTGCCTGAAGATGAGTCTCCTTCGGATTTGCCTGAAATCTTCCAACTATTCCAACTGCATGCATGATGTCTGGTCGGGTACCTGTCAAATATAGTAAACTTCCAATCATAGATCTGTAGGTTGGTTGATGTACTGCTGCAGATTCATCATTTGCACTGAGACTACATCCTGTGACCATGGGTGTACATACTGGTTTTGCATCTTCCATGCCATATTTCTTCAAAATCTGCTTGAGATACTTGGTTTGAGATAAAAGGATTCCTCCTTCCTTTTGTTGGATTTGCAAACCAAGGAAGTATGTCAGTTCTCCTAGTAAGGACATTTCAAATTCTTTCTGCATGACCGAGGCAAAGCTTTGACTCATAGCTTCTTCATTGTTGCCAAAAATAATGTCATCTACATACACAACAAGTATTAGCAATTTGTCATTTTCAACTTTTATATACAGATTGCTATCTGCTGAACCTTTTGAAAAACCTTGTTGATGAAGATATTTGTCCAACCGGTAGTACCAAGCCCTTAGGGCTTGTTTGAGACCATAGAGAGCCTTTTTCAATCGGCATACAAGATTTGGATCATTTCCAAGAATGAACCCATCTGGCTGTTCAATGTACACTTCTTCTTCCAAGTCTCCATTCAGAAAGGCTGATTTTACGTCCATTTGAAATACTTTGAAGTTCTGAAAACTTGAGAGAGCAAGGAACATTTGGATGGCCTCAAGTCTTGCAACAGGAGCAAAAGTTTCTTCAAAGTCTATTCCTTCTTGCTGCGCATACCCTTTACAAACAAGTCTGGCTTTGTTTCTAATTACTTCTCCATTTTCATTCAATTTATTTTTGAAGACCCATTTAGTTCCGATAACATTCTTATCCTTTGGTCTAGGAACCAGCTCCCAAGTGTTGTTCTTTTCGATTTGCTCAAGTTCTTCATCCATTGCTTTCACCCAACATTCATCTTTGCATGCCTCTTTCACATTTTGTGGTTCAGTAGAGAAGAGTAATGCCAAATAGCTTGAAGCTTCTGCAACTGTTCTTCTAGTTTGTATACCTGCTTCTTTCTGTCCCATGATCTGAGATTCTGGATGGTTCTTCTGAACATATCTGGATGGAGTCTTTTCTTCTATTCTTGTTCGTTCTTCTGCGTCTTCATGGGGTTCTTCTTGAGATTCTTCTTGAGGTTCTTCTTCTTCATCATTCTGTTTTTGAGGGTAGCTTTCATCTTCTTCGATGTCTTCCCGATGTATTTGCCTAGGAATGTATCCCTTCTCATCAACCACTACATCAATGCTGTCAACAATTCTGCCAAGTCTTTTATTGTAGCATTTGTATGCTTTGCTATGTGGAGAATAGCCAAGAAGAATGCCTTCATCTGCTCTAGGATCAAGTTTGCCAAGCTGCTCTTCAGTATTCTTGATATAGCATTTGCTCCCAAAGATTTTGAAGTGCTTTACCGAAGGAGTTTTACCACTCCAGAGCTCATGAGGAGTTTGAGTGCTGTTCACCCGGACATTTGTCTTGTTGAGAATAATAACCGCAGCATGTGCAGCTTCACCCCAGAAAGTTGCGGGAGTTCCTGATTCATCAAGCATAGCACGAGCCATTTGTTGGATTGTTCTGTTCATTCTTTCAACAACTCCATTTTGCTGAGGAGTTCTAGCCGTAGAGAATTCTCTCCTTATCCCATGTTCATCACAGAAATCGAAAAATTCATTTGAAGTAAATTCCCCACCTCTGTCGGATCTGAGGCACTTAATTTTGTGACCTGATTCATTTTCAACCAAGGCTTTGAAGGATTTGAATTTTTCGAATGCTTCATCTTTGTGCTTCATAAGTCCTAACCAAACAAACCTGGAGAAATCGTCAATAAATAATATCAAGTATTCCTCTCCTCTAGGTGTTCTTTTCCTGAATGGTCCACATACATCTGTATGTACTAGCTCAAGAGGCATGCTAGCTGATCCTTCTTTCTCTGGAAAGTTAGTCCTGGTTTGTTTTCCAAACTGACATGATCTGCATATGGTGTTGTCAGGAATTTTGATATCTGGAAGATCGCGAACTGCCTGATATTTGCATGCTTTCCTTATTTGTGAGAAGCTTAGATGTCCCAATCTTCGATGCCATAACCAGTGCTCTTCATCCTTGCTTAGATAGCATTGTTGTTGTCCTTCTTCAAATATGTATAGATTATTTGGAGTTCTTTTCCCTTTGAGAACTGTTTTTCCTGTATCAAGATCACAAACAAGACATCCATTTGATCTGAATATAACCTCGGTTCTTTGATCACACATCTGGCTGACACTTAGTAGATTATGCTTCAATCCATCAACAAACAAAACATTTCCAGCCTTAACATCTTCTTTTAAAGGAGCAATACCTTTTCCTTTTATAGTTGCAGGAGTATCATTTCCAAAAGAGACTTTCTTTCCCTTTTCTAAAATAGAATAAGACTCAAGTTTTTCTTTATCACCTGTCATATGCTTCGAACATCCACTGTCAATGTACCATAGATTTTCCTGTCCTTCTGCATAAAACGCTATCCCACATCTTTCTGTTTGAGGTTCCTTTATTCTCCATGTTTTGGTTCCTGAGGCTTGTTCCTTTTTCCGCTCTTGTTCCTTTCTTTCCTGAAACCTGCTTCTGCATTCAAAGTCTTCATGACCAAAATTATTGCAAATAGAACATTCAACTTCATTTTCAAGAGCCGAAAAGCTGTTATAGGTCTTTTTTGTAATCCCTGTCATACTTCTTTGTTTTTGAGCTTCCCTAGTCATGATTGTTTTATACGCAACACATTGAGCTGCTTTGTGACCAAAGTTATGGCAAGAAAAGCATTGTCCATTGAAGAAGCTTCTGCGGTTATTGAATCTACCAGCCAACTGATTGTAATTTCTATTTTCATCTATTCTTGAACCAAACTGGGAAGATTTTACCTGTGGCTGGTTGTGGCTTTTGTTCACCCTTAAGCTGGATTGCCCCTGATAGTTTCTGTTTGAAGTTTGTCCCTGCTTTACCTGATGATCTTCATTGTGCTTTTGCTCATTTCTTCTTGCTGCATCAAGATAACTTTTTGAAGTGGATGCTTGAGAAGTTTCTCCATTATAGCCCAGACCTGTCTTATTTAGTGGAGACCACTGCACACTGATAATCTCATCCAAAGTTTCAGATCCTTTGACAAACTTGAGATTAATAGCTTTTGTTTTCTCAATTTCTTTTCTAAGACCAACAATTTCACCTTCTAATTTTTCAAGATGTTTTTCTTTTTCATCAATTTGAAATTCTAGAGTATCAATGATCATGTTCTTTTCTTCTATACATCTCTTGAGCCTAGTAATTTCATCATAAAGGTTATCCACATCTACAGCATCCTCATAATCATCATCTTCAAATGCCATTAACAACCTATATTTATTACCTTGTTCATCTTCATCACTGTTTGATAAGCCATCACTATCTTCATGGGTGTAATAGCTTTTCTTATTTGCACTTTGTTTCTTGTTCCATCTAGCTGGTTCCTTTCCTTTATCCTTATAAGGACATTTTGCAGCATAATGACCTACTCTCCACAAGCAAAGCATTTGAAGGGTAGCTTACCTCTGAACCTTCCAGAACCCCTTTGAAGATTTCTGACAAAATTTGATTCTTCTTCCTCTTCTTCTGGAACATGGCTTGCTTCATAGTGATCTTCTTTGCCTGATGCCTTAAAAGCAGCCTCCCTTCTGTCTGATGGACCTCCCTTTCTCATTTCATAAGCAGTTAGAATTCCATGTAGCTGAGACATAGTGAGAACACGGAGATTTTCTTTTTCTTCTATTGCAGATACTTTAGATTCAAACTTGGGGGATAATGATCTTAGAATCTTTTGAACTACTATAGACTCTTTTACTTCTTCACCCAAATTTTTCATACAATTAACAATCTCATCTACCCGAAGAAAATAATTAGCTACACTTTCATCATTATACATCTTGAGAGTCTCATATTGAATCCTGAGAGTTTGAAGTTTAGCTTGTTTTACCTGTTCATCTCCTTCATAGCTCGTGATCATTTTGTCCCATATTTCTTTTGCTGATTTGAAGTGCATTACCTTCATGAATTCTGTTTGGGATATACTTCCTAATAGAGTACTGACTGCTTTTGCATTTGTTTCATACTTTTTTTTCTCAGCTGGATCTGTAGGAGTGGCTGAAGGAAAAGCATAGCCTGTTTCTACAATGTCCCAAACTTCTGTATCAAGAGATTGAAGATATGCAGTAACTCTTACCTTCCAATAATTGAAGTTTGTCCCATCAAAAACCGGTGGCCTGATTGATGCTTCTCTCTCGTAGTTGCTCATGATGAACGATCTACCTTCAAGTGATCAAGCTTTTCTGAAGGACCTGCTCTGATACCAATTGTTGGAAATAATACTGAGAGGGGGGGTGAATCAGTATTATCTAGCAATTTAACAAATCTTCCTTATTTGATCTTTTGAATTATTCTTGCATATCAGTACCATAAAATAATGAGCATGAACAAAGAAAATAGACAGTCACACCAAAGAACACAAGATGTAAGGTGGAAACCCAATGTGGGAGAAAACCACCTGCTGCAATATGTCTCTATCTTCTTTCAATTTAGAAATTCTTTTACAATGATTTTGTACTGGTGCAGTCCTTTACCAGTACGCAGGCTGCAACCTGCAGAGAGCTACAACTCTCTCTCGTTCTCCAGTCTCTCCTGGAAGGGAGCTACAACCCCCTACTTCTTTTCATGAAGAATCAAATGATCAACAAGTATACAACAGTTACAGTCCACTACAGTTATCAGATCAGTAATCACAGAACTAACCTAGAACACCTTATGAACAGAAAAATACAGTCAACAGATCATCTTAAGACAGGGACGCAATTTTTCTTTCTGTGGCCTGCGACTGGACGCAGTTTTACCTTCTGCTGCTCTGCGTACCGACGCACTGTTCCTTTAAACTGCTCTGCGTACCGGCGCACCCAACAATACTATCGCGCCGCGTCTTTTGCTTCAGAGACGCACCCAATAATACTATCGCGCCGCGTCTTTCGCTTCAGAGACGCACCTGATCCCTTACTGTACTGCGTCTCGGCGCACTTGCACTTCACTGAACCTGCGTCTCTTCAGATATAAAAGATATGAAGAGTTCAGAACTAGCCCAAACAGTCAGATCTGCAGATCTGATCATGCGCCATAGAGATCACAGTCCATTAGAAGATTCGCCCTCATAGATCTGGACTAGATCACACCAAAAGATATTCAACCAAAGATGATGATTAATCCAAATGAACTCCTTTGCTTTATATAGGCAAGCTCCTCCCCAAAACATGGAACAATACCACGAGCCGACACCATAGAAACACAAAACCGTCGGCTAGATACCACACAAGAAACCCCCTCGTGCTTTTCTCTGTCTTGAAATGTGTGCACTGGGTGGACGCACCCCCTGAACGGCTGGCCTGCGTCCCTGGACGCGGGTTCTGCATGGTATACCTGCGGGGACGTACTTTCTGAACAGATTTCCTGCGTCCTTCTTAAAAATAGAGAGCTGATCATCAAGAATAGTGATCTACCACCTGAATGGGTTGCCATCAAGGACAACACCTGAATCATAATGCCAACATATTCTTCCCTATTGTGAAAGCCTAGCCTATGAGCATATTTCACCTGCAAAAAAATGAGTTTGGGATAAAAACAAAACCACTCCCGTTATGCATCTAGGAAGATGTCACTATGCTACACCATCAAAAAAATCCTAGGGAATGTCTTGAATAAGCAAAGGCATAGTCGACACACTTCTAATTTTAAACTTTGGTGAAACTATAAGTTTAATACAAAGAGTAACAATGATTTCTACTGATACATCTTGTGAATGAAAAGTACTCATATTATTTTCCCACCATATGCTATTAATCAACATGCAATGAAAAGATTCATAACAATCTATACTATTATCTACTATTATCTCCTTTCTAATGTTTTAAACATTTCACCAAATCAAACTAGGGCCATGGGAAATTTGTGCCAAGTTCTTCAAGGACCTTGTTATAGAATTGCACCATATAAGGACATGAAATAAAAAGATATGAGATAGTTCATTTCGAAAATTTGCATAATTTACATATGCTTGGGCCTACCTATCCCCTCTTTATTCCATTTTCCTATGTCATGTATTTATTATATAAGGTTATCAAAAGCGTAATTTTGCATTTTAGGGTGCATGGAGTTCCGTATCATACTCCACCATCATTATTTTTACTGGTGAATGATGATTCTATGAAGGAATCATGAAAAAGTTTTGCAATAATTTTCAGATTTGTAGGATTTTTAAACCGAGAAAGATAATCTTTGATGTCATCATCTAGCCTTATGTAGTTTGAAACTATGAGCTTATGTAGGAATTCCATTCTTCTACATCGTATACCGAGAGTCCATGCCTATGGCGTATTTCCAAGCATATTTCCCCAAGAATTGAGTTTTTTTAGCCTTTATATCATCTAGAAATAAGTATATTGATTGATGTAAATAGTTTATTACAAGATTTGAGAGGTGGAAAGTTTCCCTATTTTCATAAAAATATACACAAGTACTTTAATTATGAATTATGATAATTACTTCCAATGATGTAGTTGTTATTTAGTGCAACAAGATTATCAAGATGTAATTTTACTTTATAATTTCAACCACATAGAAAATAGAACAATAGAGATCACAATGCATAAACAAGAATAATATTTTACCCTAGGAAAACCCACTAAGGGGGAAAAACCCATGCAACCTTTTGTTTAGAGAATAAATGCAACAAAAGATACATCAAAGTCAAACTAAACATAAATATGACAACCCCAAGATGTCCAAGATTCCAAGTCAAAAAAATCCCAAATCACTTCAAGGATCCTTTCAATGAACTTGATCTAAGTTTGAACTAGGGCCAAATGTCAACCTCTCCTTTGCTTTAGATTTCAAACCTATACCACACAAATTTAAGATCTCTAGTCGCATGTGTGAGGGAAGCAAAAGGATCCACATGTTTGAGTAGACTTTCCCTTCAATTTAGCTTCTTCTTCTCCTCTAACTCAAGATTCCTCTTCTTTTATTTCCTTTGCTCTGATGGGTCATAAATATACTTAAAGATGTGATGCAAATTTTGTGTTTGGAGTGGAGAGAAGTGTTCTCTCTATATACATTTTTTAGGGGGTTGAATAGGTGCCTCTTGAGCTAAGTCGACTTCATCACTGGGAGGGCAACATGGGCATATTGTGGTGTCAAGAATACAAATTCATTTTTTCTATTTTTCTACTCTTAATAAGGTCATGAAGAACCACTAAAGGACATGCCTTATAAAAATTTATTTTGAATATAAAATAAATAAATATTTCTTTTCTTACAATCATGAAGAACATGCTTCAACTAAATTTTTATTTGACAAATATAATTTTTATTTCATCATTACAGGTACAAATTAGATATTTTAAAGACCAACCATGGCTACAAATTTCAACACTGTCTCTTAGCTAGGAAGGTATTAATAATGACTATCTAGATGATCTCTGTATACATGATCTCTCTAAGGAAAGGCACAAGTCATCAATAGCATCATCATCTAGGTCAAACTCCTAATCTACATCAACATCATCATCAATAGATACCACAACCCAAGTTAGCACTCTACACCAATGGTACTCATTCAACTAGTCACCATGACCTTCTAGGCACCTCAACTCATGGTACTCTGACTTGTTTAGGGTTTCCATCACTCATGGTAAAATGCTAAGGAAACCCATGTCCTAAATCTAAAGGCCTTACTCTAGGGCATGATGCTAAAAGGAGAACTCACTTCATTGAGTGTCTAGGTCTCAGGGATGATTTTCTCTAGAATTTTTGTCCCTCATGTTATATCACCAACAATCCAGGCTATTCTCTTGTTATCACTAACAATATGATCCATGCCCCTATTTTCCACCCATCAATAATTCTGGCCATGCTCGTGTTGTCACCAACATTCCAAGCCATGTCAATGTCGATGTCATGTCAATACTCCCTCTCACTGATAGAGGGGTTCTCCACAAGTCCAATCATGTCCTTAATGTATAAAAACTTCACCCGAGATAGAGGCATGTGAGAATACCAGTTGTCTACTCATCAATGGGAAGAAATTGCATCCTCACTTCTCCCTTATATGCCATATCATGAATGTAGTGGTACTTGATCTCAATATGTTTCATCTTATCATGAAAAAATATTTTTTTCGTTAGCATCACATAGCTTTGATTGTCATATAACAACATAGTCAGTTCCATCATTTGATAGAATAATCTAAAGAGTAGCTTATCAAGCCATATTCCCTCACAACATCCCAAATAAATACTTTACCTCTACAGTACTGATGAGACATGTGTCTTCTTCCTGCTCATCCAGGATATCATAACAGAGCTAAAACTGAAACATAAACCATATCTACTATTCCCGTCATTCGCACTCCCTTCGTAGTCATAATATGTATATCGTTGCAGTTCTATCTCACCACTCAAAGAATATCTCAAACAATAGTTAATAGTACCACACTAATATCTCAATATTTTCTTTTCTATAATCCAATGCTCATGTCTCAGTTCGATCTAGAACTAGCTCAAGGTGTTTACTACAAATAAAATTTCTATCATGGTATTCACTAATTAATACATCAATGATCCAACCAAATTTTAGTACATGGAAGGATCAACCACATCATACTAAAAAATCCCTTAACATTCTCAGATTCGTCACCATAGGAGTTGCCATAAACTTGCATTACATCATTCCAAACTTTTGAAGGACCTTGATGACATATTTTCCTTGGCTATGAATGATTTCACCAACTTTTTGCCAGAATTCCAATCCCAATTAGTAATGCATAGAGCTAAGATCTTGCATGTAAAATTTAGAGGCCAACTCCCTCTCACACTAAATAATAAGATGCTTTACACCTGTTAGGAACAAATCATCAACATATAGTAGTAGCATCATAGGATCACCCTTCACAACCTTTATATAAAGGTTTGGATCAAAAACACTCTTAGAGAAACCAAGTCTCATTAGATATCCATCAATTCTAAAATACCAAGTTCTCCAAGCTTGCTTGATTCCATACAAGGCCTTCGTTTATCTACACACATGATTTTCTTTCTCATGAACCTCAAAATATTGAGGTATCTTTATGTACACATCTTCCTCAATCACATTAATGAGAAAGGAAGTCTTCAGATCCATTTGATGTAACTTCCATCCCATAAATGAAGCAAGATAAAATGGAGATATAATTATGGTTTACCTGGAAACTGTTGCAAAGGTCTCATCATAATATTCTCCCTCTTTCTGGAAGAACCCCATTGGAACAAGGAAAAACTAAAACCCGGGGGGGGTGGTGAATCAGTAATTCGTGGGATTCTTTAATTCTTAACTCAATTATCAAGTTCCTTTCACTCTTGGTAGTTAATCACAAAAGATGTAAAAGCTCTCAACTTAATATCTCCTACAAATGGTACTAGATTAAATCACTGATCAATTCTTAGGATATAATCATGCATGTATAATTCACATAAAAAATAGCAATGTAAACTTTGAAACGGGAACTATAAACTCAAAAGGGGAACTTTGGCCAAAAAAACCCGTAAAAATATAAAAAACAGTGCTAAAAACAAAAAGTATTGATGTTGGAATAACACCTTTTTTTCTAGGGTAAATTTTCAACATGTTCTAAAAATGGCGGTGAAAACAAATTTTTTGTGCAAAAATTATCCAAAGAACACCCTCAAAATGAAAAGTGTTGACGCTGGGATAACACTATTTTTTCAAGGGTAAAATTTCAACATTTCGAAATAATGGCGTAAATTTTTTTATCATGACCCCGAAAAACATTAAAATTAAAAAAAAAATAATGAAAACATAAAATAAAATAAAATAAAAAATATTAAAACAATGAAAAAACACAAAACAAAAAAAAAAAGTAAAAAAAAATAACAAAACATAAATTAAAATATATACTAAAAACAAAACACAAAAAACGTATAAAAATAAATAAACATAAATAAATAAATAAATAAATAAATTCAAATATATAAAAAAAAAGACAAAAAAAAATCAAACATCAAAAAAGAGGAAAAAATTAAATTATAAAAATGTAAAAAGAAAGACAAAATTAATGATAAGAATTATATATATATATATAAACAAATAAATAGTAAAAAGACATATTTAAAGAAAAATGGAAAAAAAAAAGAAAAAAATTTGGCAAAAGAAAAAAAAAAACTATGGAAAAGAAAAAAAGAACATTAAAATAAACTATAAAATTAAGAAGGTAAAAATAGAAAAATTTAGAAAACATTAACCAAAAAAAAATTAAAAACAAACTAGATTCTAAAAAAAATAGAAAATTAACAAAAAAAATTAAAAACTACTAAAATAAGATTAAAATGTTGATTACTTAAAAAAACAAATATAAAAAGGAACAAAAAAGAAATGTTAAAAAAAAATTATCTCATAAACCACAAAAGAATTTGGAAAAATAAAAACAAAATTAAAAAATATATATATAAAATTGAGTGAAACAAAAAAAAAAAAAAAAAAAAAACAAACAAACAAACATTAACAAAAACTAGGAAAAAAAGATTAAAAACAAACTAGATTTAAAAAAAATAGAAAATTAATCCAAAAAAAAATTAAAAAACTAGTAAAATTAATATTAAAAACATTAAAAAAATATGAAAATGGTGTAAAATATATGTCTTTTCAAAAAAAAAAAAAACAAAAAAAAACACATTTACAGTATATAAAGAAATATGCATTTTTGATTTAAAACAGTAATAATTATTATTTTCTTGTGAGAATAATTTTTTTTATTAAACTCACATTTTTTATTTAAAAAATAAAAAGAATAAAAGAATAAAAATTGTTTTTTAATATATATATATATATATATATATATATATATATATATATATATATTTTAATATTAAAAATTTTTAATCTTTTTTTAAACAAATTTAATTTTTTTATTTACAATTTAAAAAATTATTTAAAAAAATAAAAAATAAAAAAATAATTAAAAAATTTTGATTTTTTCAATGATTTTTTTTTTTTTTTTGGTTAAAAAGAAAAAAAAAGCTCGCCCGTGGCCCCTCCACTCGCCTACCGCCCATGGTGGCATGACCCTGGGTAGAGGCCATGCACACAGGCCCTCCACCCAGGGCCGCACTCACCCACCACCTGTGGTGGGGCGGCCCTGGGTGGAGGGCCTACACACAGACCCTCCGCCCAGGGCCACGCCACAATGGGTGGCGGGCAGGTGATTCTCAGAATCGCCCTTCTGCCCAGGGTCGCGTCACCACAGGTGGCGGGTGAGTGAAGGGGCCAAGGGTGGGCTTTTTTTTTAAATAAATAAAAAATTTCTTAAAAAAAAAGATTTTTTAAATTTTTAATTAAAAGAAAAATTGTTTAAAAAAATGCGTTTAATTTTTTTTAGTAAATAAAAAAAATTGTTTAAATTTTTTAATAATTTTTTTTTTTTTAATAAAAGAAAATTTAAAATTTTTTAATCTTTAATGGTTTTTGTTTTTAAATAAAAAATGTAAGCTTAATAATTTTTTTTTTTTTTTTTTATTAAAGATACATATTTCTTTAAAACTTTACTTTTTTTATTTTATTTTATTTATTTATTTATTTAATTTGAAAAGAAATATATAATTTTATTTTTATTTTTTATATTTGAGTATTTTTTGTTTTTGTTTTTTTTTTATGTTTTTAATTTTAATTTTACTAGTTTTTATTTTTATTTTTCTATTATTTTTTAATCTAGTTTGTATATATATATATATTCTAGTTGTTCTGAATGTTTTCTTTTAATTTTTCTATTTTTACCTACTTAATTATATATATATATATATATATATATATATATATTGTTTTTTTCCAAATTCTTTTATGGTTTATGAGATAATTTTTTTTTAACATTTTTTATTTTGTTTTTTGTCTTTTTATATATATATTTTTATATTTGTTTTTTTAAGTAATCAACATTTAAAAAAAGAAAAATAAAACAACTTGAAAATTCGTTAAGTAATCATAATTTAAAAAAAATTGGACATAAAAAATTTTAAAGTGTGGAAAATAAGTCCTCTAAAAAAAAGGTAAGCTATATCAACACATTTCAAAATTAGCATGAAAATCACTAACATTTAAAAACAAATATTTATATTTCATACATAAAAAAATTTATAGTGTCAAAAATATGCTCCCAAAAAAAAGAAGTGGATTTTGTATCACCACTTTTCAAAATCGGGTCACGTTTTTACTACCCCTACGAAACGAGTAATCGTATGGGTTATTTAAAGTGCCAAAAACTATGCTCTAAAAAAAATATGTGTGTTCTGCATCGCCCATTTTCAAAATCGGGTCAATTTTTTGCTATCTCTACGAAACGGGTAACAGTATCAGTTCTCATTTCAAAGTTTATGTTGTTAAATGTTGGTTAATATGATTGTTAGCTCTCAGAATCCTCAACAACTTCATGGGATCTTTTATGTTGTGACTTAACTCTTGTGAGTACTTTCCAAACATAAAAACATATATTTTTCATGAAGAAAAATGATATAACAGTTAGTAAGGGGCCTACATGCCATTATTTGTTGCGTTAAGGTCAATATCTCATCCTTATCATTTTTCAATAACTAAACTTGTTATTGCAAGTCCTTGATATTCTTTAGTAGATTTTCTTTTAAATTATGAGCCTTTTCGATATGATTTTTATAATCGGAAACCACCCTTGCCACATTCTATCGAATCTCTCTTATTTCTTTCCAATGGGCTGCTGTGGGAATTGACCCACGTTGGAAACTAAAAGTAGTGGCCTTCCATTTCTGAATTTCTGTCACCAAAATAAATTCTTGGGCTTCTTCAAGATGGAGGAGTGTCTTGGTTTGTGTAGATGTTGAGGTCACCTTCTTATCCTCTGTCTGTACTTCCACTGAAACTGTCCCACCAGTTCTAAGGGTTGGTAATTTCTATCGTTAACTAAATGTTTTCTTTGAACAATAATCAATATTGACACTGAAAGGGGGTTTTCCATTTTGCATGTTCTTTGACAAATTCCTATTTTACCACAGTGTCTTCCATCTGTCTTGATGCTCGTATTAGTCGTTATGGGGAAGTATCAACTAACTCGTCAACTGGTCCCTATTTTATCTTGAATTTCTCCATTTGATTGGATGTCGGTACTCGTGGAGCGTCATCGACACATTCTTCTACAGACTCTAGAACTATTAAATTTCATTCTATTTGTTCAAAATCCGGTACTGGTTCTTGTGGAGAAGTATCAACAGCCACCTCTTCTTCCATTTGATCTAAGGCTGCTATTGGTTCTTCTGGAGTAGTATAAGCCACAACCTCTTCTTTCATTTTCTCAGAAGCTGATACTGGTTCTTGTGGAGGAGTATCAGCAACAACCTCTTCTTCCCTTTGATCTAACATCAATATTGGTTCTTGTGGAGTAGTATCACCAATAACCTCTTCTTCCATTTGTTCCAAGGCCGACATTGGCTCCTGTGGAGCAGTATCGACGACAACCTCTTCTTCCAATTGTTTTGAGGTTGACATCGGTTCCTATGGAGAAGTATCGACAACAACCTCTTCATCCACTTGTTCTGAGGCCAACACAGGTTCTTGTGGAGTAGTATCGATGAACACCTCTTCTTCCACTTGTTCTAAAGCTGACACCAGTTCTTGTGGAACAAAATTGGCAACAACTCCTTCTTCCTCTTGTTCTGATGTTGACACTGGTTCTTGTGGAGCAGTATCGACAATATCTTCTTCTTCTACAATTAATTCTACAAACTTCAATTTGGGAGGAAGGATTACCTCTATCAGAGCATGGGTAGGAGAACAGAATTTCCTCGATCCTCTCAGCAGTGAGGCCATAAGTGGAGAACGAGGGTAGTAGCTTCCATTTCCATTGTCCCAACATCCTCTATTTCAGTCTCCCAAATTCCTCCCCCATTTCCCAAATCATCTTGTTGGTCTTTCATTTATTCATCCCCTTTTTCATCTACCTCCTTTGGTACTTGTTCCATTACTTCCCCTTCAAGAAATTCATTTTCTAGCCTTACAGGAATCATGGCTACAACTTCTTCTTCCAATAGCTCAACTAGTTGTTGCCAAGTTACACGAGTCTGTAACAAGGCGTGAATTACCAGTAATTTGATGAGCACATGATTCATAACGACGACCAATGCCTGGTGCAAACGGCTTGCGGACTGGGATAATAATTGTAGATTATTCAAAAGGAAGAGTGAAATATTTATGGAATGCATCTAGCGAAATCAGAGATATTCTAGGAGATTAAAATGATATTTAAAGAGGATAGAAAACCAACCTTCATAGGTGATATATCACATTAATAAATATGCAACATCTTCCCAAGCCTGTGGTAGTGATTTCCAGTCATAACCCTTCCCTTTCTACATCACGTTTTCCCCCACCTATAGGAATAACTCTCAAAACTATGGTATGGTCATTCTTATGATAAGTCACTTATGTATGTCCTGTGGAAACCTGCTGACAACCATAATAACTTACCGAGTCACTTGAACTTCCAACCCATAGACCGTGTATCGATTTCCTTCCAAATTTAGCCCAAACTCAACTTTCACCCCTTCATCAAACCCTTGTAACCTCCCGAAGTAAGTATGCGAACCCGCATTGGAAGACCTTCCATACTTCTGGTAGATGTCGAACTTGGTCTATACTCTTTGGTTCATGTGTAATAGCTTGGCCACCCATTATTCTTGTCAGTTACTCTATAGCAACACTCAGAGTAGAAGCAAGTTGTTAAGGGAACAGTTAGCTGATAAAATATGTGGTAATAGGAGTGATGGTAAGGGAAGTGAATATGGGTGAGGGTTATGGTAAAATCAACGTTAAACATGGTAATGATTATGGTAATTATTTTGATACATTGGAGATGACCTCATTTTAATGCTGGCATGTGTATTCATACATAGTGAAATTTCCAATGAGCATGGGTATACGTGAAGGATATGGGTAAGGATATGATCCAAGTGGGTATTGATGCCATATTAATGGTATGATTGGATGATTTAAATGAGGTACAATAATAATGACAAAAGGTATCATTATTATTAAATACAATAATCTCTCCCCCAACTAAGGCATGGTCGTCCTTCACCCTGATTGGTCATGTAACTAATAAAATGTCAATTAAATTCATGGAGTCGTTCGGGGACATACCTAATGACTTACCTTAGTGGAGTATCAACACTGGTGGAGTAACAACATCGGTGGAGTGTCAAGACGGGTGGAGTAGTAACACCAGTGGAATATCAACATTGGTGGAGTAACAACACAAATGGAGTATCATCATTAGTGGATTAACAACATCGGTGAAGTAACAACACCAGTGGAGTATCAAAATTGGTGGAGTAGCAGCACCAGTGGAGTATGAGCATCGAAAAGGGAAGAGTGTTGTAAAACGGAAACATATAGTTGCAAGTAGAGTCCTTGCCTACACAATGTTGGACTTGCAGATCTAGCCTAATGTAGAAGAGCTACCCTTCTATCCATGTATAGTGGGCACTCTACTGGATAATTCTTCATTTTTCCTGTTGGGCCTCCAAACTATCATTTTCTATCACTTTCATTTCCATCATTTTACCTTCATTCCGTAACTCTATAACCCCATAACTCTACATTAGTAACCATTTTCATAATCATATGGGTGGTATTGTAGGCTTACTTGGAGATTCTAGAAGGGTCCTATTTGGTTTCATAATCATATGGGTGGTATTGTAGGCTTACTTGGAGATTCTAGAAGGGTCCTATTTGGCCACCCAACCACAAATTTGAATTTCAAATTCCAACTCATGAATATTTGTGGAATAATTGTAGAAGATGTGGATCATTAACTATGCACATTCAAAGAAGAAGAATCATGGATGAGATATTTTTGAGAGGATTTGTATCGTAGATTTTTAGGAGATTAGTTGCAGCCATAAGAGATAAATGTAGATTTAGGAGAGATCTAAGGATCTATATTTATTGAAGAGTTATCCTTAAATTTTGTATAAATAGGAGTGCACCCTTCATACAAGGGTTTGTTAACTAATTAGTCATTAGTAGCTAGTTTCTAGTTGTTAGTTGGAGGTTCCAAGTTCCATCCAAGATGTGATTTGTAAACTGAGGATAGAGAATTCTTCTAATATCTTGTAGCTTATTTTATGAAATACATACTGTCACTTTGATCTCCAGGATGTGATAGTTTTTTTAGTGTGCTTGTTGAGGAATGAGGGACCCCATCAACCACAGTTTGCACACCTTTGTACATATTGTTAATATAGCATAGTTAGTTTATTTCATTTGTTTTTAGCAAGTGCGTTTTCATTTTATGCAAGTGTTCTTTTCCTTTCAGCAAGTGTGATTTCAATTTTGCAAGTGTGATTTCATTTATGCAAGTGTCATGTGATTTCAATTCTGTAGAAAATTTCCACCTGTAGATCACTTGATAATGCAATATACTAAAGAAAAATACTTGATCTACTTCTACAAACAATTATGCAGAAGCTTAATCTAATTGAGCAACATCAATAAGAACACATATAACTGATAAGAAGAAATCAATCACACATAACATAAAAGATATAACCAGGGGAAAGCACCAGCCTAAAACCCCATCTCTGTATTATCATACAAGTGGAAATATAACCAGTATTACAAAAAGAATTAGCTCAAAAGCTATCTTGCTCTCTTTGCAATACATCTGCTGCTCATAAACAGTCAATGGCCTCTATCTAACCTCTGGTCTTCCCTCCAATCCTCCTATTTCTTTATGAAATTTTGATTGGGGCCTAGTGCAACCACTTGTGTGAATTGGCCTCTTCACACACTCACTAACCTTTGATCCAACTACGCAGTCCTGAAGGAGACAAATCCTCATCATGGATGAGCTTCCTTTATAGGAAAAATATTCATCCAATTGATAGTACACTGTCCCTTCTTTGATCTCAACTGGGTCTCTGTCTGAACTGACATGCGTGAGTTATTCATGAGAGAATATTTAGTTATCTGAAGAACAACAATTATATGCTAGCATGCATTAACTAACTGAACTTTCTTAATTTAAAAAAAATTGTTTAAATCAAATATAACTGGACTTGACTCAGTTAACTAAGCCAACTAATTACTACTCAATATACAACTCATCCTTATCTCTTTAACTGATGGATAAATTCCTCAATTAATAGATAAACTGTTGCATGTCCTCACATAGACTTCATGTTTGATTTTTCACAACTAATTAACTCATGGTGAATTAATTAATTTATTTTCAAATAGCTACTAAGACCAAATTTGAATTTTACTTCCTATTTTTAGTATAGGGACTGACTAAAATAGGAATCCATCCTGAACTTCTAAAAATAGAATGCTATTTTTAGCACTTCCATTTTTCATTCCTTATTGCCCAACCTAGCACTGGTACCCAAACTACTATTTTTAGCACTTCTATTTTTAGCATTTCTTGTTGCTATTTTCAACAAATTCTGCAAGTGTGATTTCATTTATCCAAGTTTGGTGTGATTTCAATTCTGCAAGTGTGATTTCAATTTATGCAAGTGTGGTGTTATTTCAATTCTACAAGTGTGATTTCAATTTCAACCAATTGTGATTTCCTTTATGCAAGCGTGATTTCGATTTCTTTATGTTTGGTTTGGTTTGGACTAGATTGATTTAACTTGTTTGTTAATAAGTTTTAACCACATTAGATTAATCTATTTTCATATATAAGTACCGAGTACATATAGTACATGTATACCTCGTCAGTTCTACGAACCCCGGGTTGACAAATAATGACAGGTATTAACTTACAATTAAATCACCCAACATTTTGGCTTCATTGCCAGGGAGATATACATAGGTGTTTATTTTGAAAGTTTAGACAACTCCTTATAGTTGCATTCATTCTTACATGCATGGTTAAAATCATTTAGAATGTATATTAGATTTCAATAATTTTTCAGTACCTTGTATTAATCTGTGTGAATGATAGGAAGTATCAACCAATTGGAGTAATTCATAGAAAATCAAGATTTTGAAGAATGTACTTCCGAGAACGTTCTCAAATATTCACCAATAGTTAGGATATTTGTTGATGAGCCTCATCATTGGGTGATTATATGGGCCTTAATTCACCTCCTAGCTTAGTCAAACCAACTTTTCTCATATTTATTACATATTTTTTATTATATTTTGTTTATGAGGTGAGTTAGAGTTGGATATTATGCTTTGTGGTATAATATGCATTGAATGTAGGATTAAAGGAGAAAATCAAGAAATTTTGGCAAAGACTAAGGTCAAAAATTGAATGGGACAAGGGAGAGGGATTGTAGGAGGTAAATCCTCCTCATTTACTACTCCTCCATTCAAATATTCCTCCATTCAGCACATCAACGCGGAGAGAAAACAACCAAATCATGAGGACTAGAAGGCCGCTGAGCAAGTGAGAGACAAGGCACCAATTTATCTCGAGTTTGGGAGCCGAGCCTCCCTAATTTTAAGTAAGTCATTGGGGACTTCATATGTATAAGTAGAGAGGCCTAGGACCTCAGTAGGATTCAGATTTTTGATTGTAAAACTCTAATCTATTTTTGAGCTGCAAAACTTTTGACAGTTCTATTGATGTAATTTGTTGTTTTGGTAATAAGAATGATTATTGTTTTGAGCCAGTATTGAGTTAACTCAGAGGGATGAAGCTCTTGGGTTAGGGCCCAACCCTAGCAGCCAAGGCACCTATGTATTGTACATGTATGTTTAGTTTAGATTCATAGCTTCATTGTTAATTTTTTTTAGTTGCATTTCCATTACAAGTAGTGTAGATTAGATTAGTTGTTTGATAGTTTGCTTCCATTTGTGCCTTATTTCAAGTAGCAGGTTATCAAGGAGAAAAAGGAACACCCCAAGGTTGTTAGCAGGTGTCTCGGCCTCACTTCCTCCATCTAGGACCATGACTTGAGGAAGGGACCATTAAGCATCCCCAAAAACACATATTTCTAGTTCTTTTATGAGCTTTGGAGTTTGTTGTCTTTAATTTAGTATTTGGTTAATTTTGCAAGGTAGATTTCATTGTCATCTTTCTCATCTCCATTTTTTTAGTAGATCTCACTCATGCTTTCATTCCTTTCAACAAATTTTTTCATGCATATTATAGGCTGTTGATTCATTAATTATGCTTTTCTAGTTTATGAAGATGTATCTTGTTGCATAGCTTTTTGGAAGACACACATCTTTTATGCAGAGTAGGTGCTTCAGGAGGAGACTAAGACTTCATATCCTGCAGCCACCTTCCACTTCATCCATGTTAGCCATCCCTTGTTTTCACCATCACCTTCACTAGTTTTCCATCATTTTTCATAGAAATTATCCCAAACACATTGAGCGAATCTAGCCATCTATTATCTTGGATATTGACTCCTGAGTGATCCTAGACCTTCTCTCACTCCATTCCACCCATCAAACACCTTTCCTAAACCTCCCAAAACCTACAACATCTCAGATTTAGCTCTCAGTTGTATCCTGTAGGTTTCCTGTAATTCCTACAAGATCATCCTGTAGGTTTTCTTGAAACTACTTGTTTTGAGGCCAAATTGATCCTCTAGAAAGTCACCAAAAGCCTCCCAGGGGTCCTCCACACCATCCAACCATCTCATAAACCTTATAGCCATCCTCAAACATCCTTAATTTGCCTGCCACATCCAAAAGAACAATTAGTGTGCATACTTGATTTTGTATAAAAAGACCAAAAAAGCAAAAACAGATTTAGTTTAGCCTCTTTACTTGCACATTAGTATTGTTTGATGCTTCTTACTTCTACAACTTAGATAATAGCATTTGTTTCATGTTGATTTAGCATTTCTACCTATCATAGCTTCTTAAATGGTTTATTAGGGTATGGTGTGATTTAGCATTACATGTTGACCTTCTCCATCAGTGCAATAGAGTAACTCTCTTAGAGTAGATTTACCTTTCTTCCATCAAAGAATCAAGCTTCTTCTGACTCCATAGAAGTTTGGCTTGCAACCCTAGTGGTCTCTCGCTAGTTGAACAGTGACAACAGGCAGAACCATCACTTCTGCTTGTGCATATAGCACTGTCACCTCCAAGTTTGTACGAACCTCGAGTTGATAAGTAAAGCTGGTAGCCCAGGAGTTGCAGCATCCTTGTTGGAATACTGGCGCTCATCATCCGCCTCTCAAGAAGAGTTTATTTTAACTCCATACAGAAACTTGTCTATCTCTCCACCTCCACAAGAGGATCTTCAAGTCTCTTTTGTTTCCTCTTGTCAACCTGTTGAAGAAATTAAACAATCATGCAATAATTTTGATGGGGAGTAACCACTAGAATCTAAGATTGAGGAATCTATAATAAAGGAGTATATTCAATGTGATCTAAACAAAGAAAGGAAGCAGGAATGTTACGACCTTATTGAAAGATGGTTCTAATCAAGGATCAAGTCACATCAATATTCCATTCTTCCTTACTTCTTAATTGCATTATCAAAACAATTGGTCTTTCATGCTTTAATGCATTTTAATGAATATTTTTTTAGAACTAAGCATGAATATATTTTTACTCCTATTACGCACATGGTTACACTGGAAATATGCATACACTTTATCAATTCTTCTATTTCCAGTATACTAGAGTAGGATAGAATTAAAGAATAAAAACCAAGGTTGGTGATGTGTTTTACTTTTAAAGATATATTTCATTTTATTTGCAATTTTATTTATTGGTGGTGTAGTAAGAGCCACTCAGCTCACTAGTAAATTGCAAGAAGATGAAGAAAGAGAAGGAATATTTGAGAAGGAGACAAATAGTGTTTTGAGAGCCATAATTTGAAGTTAGAAATTGAATTCTTTTTCTTTGTTTTTGAATAAAGAGTTTCAATATTGCTGAGTATGCTCTCTGCTTGCACTCTCTGTGACCTGGAAGATCAGAAAATAAAATTGAACAAAGTTAGTTTTAAAATTTTGCAATAAAAATTGAATAAGAGATCTAAATTCATAATCAAAGTATAATTACAGGATTTTACAAAGCTCAAATAGAAAAAATAATGTCCCAATGGATCCAACACTATTGAAAACCCCTGTTTTGACTCTTTTTGCACCTCGTTTGGCCAAAAATTGAGTAAAATATCATTGTTTCAAGTTTTTGCCCAATTATGCTGTTAGAAAGCCTACAATTTGACCCAAACCTAGCTTGTGTGCCCCAAACGTGGAAATTGAATGAAAAATTGGTCTATATTCCTGGTCTGTGGTCGAAATTGTAGGATGGTTGAAATCTTCATTTAGCACCAAATATGAATTCTATGGTCACGTGGTGCCATACGACTGTGTCGAGTGCCGAAAATTGGAGGCTAATCCCAATTCCTCCATTGCGCCCCTTTATCCTTTAAACGCTATTCATATTATGATTTAATGGGACCATGGGCCAGGCTAAGGCTTAGCCCTTGGTCCTGGACTATGGTTCTATGGTGCTAAAGGACCGTGGGCTAGGGCTTAGCCCCGACCCTTCCCCCACTAGCGTGGATTGTTCAACTTTAAATATACATTGGGAACATAGTTAAATAAGAAACATGAGATAGTGGAATCAGTAAAGGTGCTTTGTTGGTTGGCAATAGGTCATGGTTTCGAATCTTGTCAAGGTCACTTAACACTACACAAAATTTTTTCAATTACAATGAGGCCACGTGGCAACCAATGGTTGGTCCATGTGGCACTCCCTCATTTTCCCACCACAATAAAAACATAACCAAAAAAACAGCCACATGTCAACTACTAAAATAGTGTCAAGTGTCAACCATATATTGGCTGATGAGAAATAGTCAAACCTGAACGTCATGACTCAGTCAAAGTATGGTCCATTGACTGGGCATTCCTGCAAATCAAAAATTCATTTTTTTCGTTATTTCCCAAAATGAACAAAATGTGATTGTGGGAGCATTCAAAGTTAGATATTGGTGAAATAGATTGCATTGAATTCAGGGTGATGAGGTTTACGCTTTGGCATTGATTTCAATTTGGTCCAATAATTTTGAATTTTGATCATTTTCTTGATCCACGTGATCATGGACAAGGGTGGAACACTAGAGAAAAATAAAAAATGCAGTTATGGACTTAGACTTTCATAAAAACCTACAAATATTAAAAACCCAATTGCAATAATTGACAAAACACCATCCGAGTCTAAATGCAAGTTGTAAAGGCGGCAAGGCAATGCGATGATCCAAATTTTTGGTAGCTATAGAATCGACACAATTCAGTAGCTTATGAAAATTTAGTTTATGGTCTACTGATAAAGAATTAAGTGTATGGAGAAGAGGTATCAAGCTCAAAATTGGTTAGAAACACAATGAAGAAGGTATTGCTTTCTAAACAGGTAAAAGTGCATTTAATTTTTCTTGAATTTGTTTCTCGAATTTGTTTTATTAGTACTATTTCTGAGTTTTTTATGTATATATCAAATGAAGAGAGACTAATCATCTCTCTCTCATGATAGTCTTCCATTTTATTGCAGAAATTTCTAAGTTTTTGCAGGTTTCGGGATGATGAAGAAGATCACTATATGTACGAGTACAATTTTAGAGACAAAATTTCTTTCAAAGGAGCATGATCATTTCATCTTAATTCAGATCCATAACACCATTTCTACTAAACAAACACCAAATTTTACCATTGCTACACATTCTAAGCGTGCAGTCAATCCATAATTGTCCATCTCCCTACTACCAAAAACTCATTTCCCTTTGCAATCTTCGTATTTTACTACCTCATTTTCACTCACCCTTAACCCAAAAATAAAGTCATTTAGCTCACTTACAAAGCTGAGTCACCCCATTTTCCTTTTCCTTTCTACCAAATAAACCTTGCTTCAATGAACATTTTCCATCTATAGTCCTTCAAATTATTATTATATACTCACATTGGATGATGGATGATTCATTAAGGCCTCCCTTTTAAAACGTTTTGACCCATCGACTCCGACCCATAGGATCAATGGACTATATTTGATTTTGATCAGATTGATGTGACTGACTGAGTAATGATGAGGGAGTGGGGTATACTGATTATGATAATAAGTGCAATTTTTTATTAGTTTTATAATGTATTTTAATGATTCAAACTTTTCTTTGATAAAATCATCCATGAATTAAAACCTAAGTTCTTATATGAAAAATAATTCAACATTCTACATACTTTTACTTTTGTGAATTCCCTTGATATTCTTTTGTTGTGGATTTTCTAATGTTGATGTAGAATTTAGACTTGGCTGCAGAATTGAAGATCAATTGTAGAATGACATAAATTTTGTTGTTGCTTATCATTTCTTGAATTTTTCTTGTTTGATCAGGAGAAGACTCTTTATTGATGTTGTTTCTTTTGGTGGTCAGTGAAAAAGACTAGTCCTCATAAGTATTGCTTGCCATCTAGAATTTATTAGAAAAATAAGGGTAGAAAGAAATAGGGACAAGAAAAAGGAAATTATGAAAATCTAAATTGCCAAGAAATCATGGTTTTCAATTAATATTTTCTATATAAACATGCCAACATAGTTGGTTTTCATGTTTATACTTTTATTTTTATTATCTATATATATATATATATATATATATATATATATATTTATATTATTCGAAAAAATTCAATGATGTTGGAGAATGAGGAGAAGAATCTCCTTTCTTGACCAACTTGAATTCAAAATTCTCTTGCAAATATTTAACGAACTCTTCCTTTGTTAGTGGTTTATGATACAACCTTAATCTATGACCATTAACAAGGAAGGTAACTTGTTCATCATCAATAGTTTTGATTTTCACTGCTCCATTATAAAAAATAGTATCAAGCTCATAAGGACCAAGCTAATGAGTTTGAAATTTCCCTTCAAAATATTTGAATTTTTAATAAAAAGGAAGAGCCCAGTCACCTTGCTTGAATGTTTTAGTTTTGAAAATTTTTCATGCCACTTTGATCTTTGCTGCTAAACTATGTTGGTTCTTTGAATAACATCTTGTTGGATGTCATCTAGCTCATTCAATTGTGAGAGTCTCTGTTTTTGAGCTTCTGATAGATCAAGGCCCAGTTTAGCTATTTTTCTAAAGGTCTCCATGTGGAACTCAATTGGAACAAAAACTTGCTTTCCATAGAAAAAATCATGAGTGTGTCCAGTTGTGTTCCTTCATGTAGTTGGATATGCCCATAATTCTTCTAGAAGCTTTTCATCCCAATCCTTCTTATGCAAATGCACAGTCTTGGTGAGAATTACCTCAAGTACTTTGTTGGTGGATTTGACTTGTACATTGGCTTGTGGATGAGATGGAGTAGACTTTCGATGATTGATATTATATTGCTCCATGATATTTTGCACCAAATTAGATGTGAATTGAGTACCTTAACCCATCACAGTTTCTATTAGAACACCAAAACGAGTAAAAATATCCTAAAAAGGAAATGTAACTACAACATTTTCGATTCCAAATAAAAGAGGTTTAGCGTCTACCCATTTTGTAACATAATATATGCAAATAAGTATGTACCTTTTCTTTTTAGATGGAGGATTTATTGGTCCAACAAAATATAGAACCCACTTTTCAAAAGGCTCTACAAGTACCTGTGGTTGTAGAAGAATTTCATTTGATGGAATAGGCTTCCCCATTCTTCGACAACTATCACATATTTTAACATATTCTTTGGCATGCCTGAAAATGGATGGCTAATGATGTCCCAAAAGAAATATTTTGTAAGTAGTTTTTTTGTCAGAAAAGTTTCCTCTACATGGCTCATCATGGCAAGCTTTCAATATTTTAGGTAATTCATCTTCTTGAATACATCTTCGGATGATCAAATCAGGTCTAGTTTTGTAGAATTTTCCATCTATCCAAGAACAAGGTGCAATGGTTTTGATCACTTTTTTCTTTTCTTTGGCTATAATTGTGGAGGTAAATTTCCTGTAGCAAAATAATTAGCAATATCTGTAAAAAAATGTGTTTTGGTAGATACTACAAAAATATATTCATCAAGAAAAATATCTTTTACAGGAACATCATCATTATTATTTTGCGTTCTAGAAAGAAAATCAACAATTGTATTTTATTTTCCTTGTCTATCAAGAATAGTAATGTTGAATTCTTGTAACAATAGAAACCATATTGTAATTCTACCATTATTAATTGGTTTGTTAATTAGATATCTAATGGAAGAATTATTTGTATGAATGAAAGTCTAATAACCAGTGATATAATGGCGAAAATTATTAATGGCATGCACAACAGATAACAACTCCTTTTCTGTTGCAGTGTAATCTAACTCTGCTGGAGTCAAATTTCTTTTTGTGTAATAGATAACATAAGGAGTTAAATCATTTTGTCCCAACAGAACTCCTAGAGATGTATCTAAAACATTAGTAGAAATGTGGAAAGGAAGAGCCCAATTAGGTCCCCTTAAAATTGGTGCTTCATTAATATTTTGTTTCTATATCTCAAATGATTTTTGACAGTCAAAATTCCAAACAAATTCACAATCTTTTGTAAGGAGTTTAAAAAGTGGAGACGCTATTTTTGTGAAATTTTCTATGAATATTCTATAATATCCAGTAAATCCAAGAAAACTTCTAACATCTCTTTGACAAACAAGAATTCAAATTTTAAAAATTATTTATACTTTAGATGTATCCACTTTAATTCCATCACTTGAAATATGGTGGCCTAAAACAATCCCTTCATTGAACATCATAAAAAAATTCTCATGAATTAATGAAAGGTTTTCCTCTTTGCATCTAATATTTTTTTTTCCAAATTTTTAATAGCTTCCTCAAAAGTATCACCATAGATAGTGAAATCATCCATGTATACTTCCACACAATCATGATATAGATCATAAAAGATACCTAAAATTGCTCTTTGAAATGTGGTAGGGGAATTACATAATCCAATGGAAAGAACCCTATAGGCATATGTTCCCTATGGACATGTAAAAGTAGTTTTATCTTGATCTTCTGGTGCTAGTTTGATTTGGTTATATCCACTAAAACCATCTAAGAACGAAAAATACTTCTTTCTTTCCAAGGTATCTAATACTTGATCTATAAGGGGTAGTGGAAAATGATCTTTCAAGGTAGCCTTGTTTAATTCTATATAGTCAATACACACTCTCCATTTTCCATTTTTCTTAGGAATAATCACTAAACGTGACACCCATTGAGTATTTGATATTGGATAGATGAAATTCACATTAAGTAACTTTTGTAATTCCTCAACAATTTGTCTTAGATTAGAATTCATCCTTCTCTGAGGTTGTCTAATTGGTTTGGCATTTTCCTGAATATAAATATAATGCATATAAGTTTTAGGATCAATCCCTCTCATATCAGTGTACTCCCATGCATAAGAAAAAGAGTGTTTTTGTAGCATCTGTATCAATTTCCTCTTTTGAAATTCTTCCAAATTATTATTAATATTTAATGTTTTATCTAGAAAAATTTCTAGTTGAGAATTGCCAAACTTTTCCATAGAATGTGAAGCCATTTGGTGAGCTGATAGATATTCAATATTGCATTGTTCTTGAAAAAATTGATCTTGCTCATAGACTCAGTATGAAGAAGAATCATTATTATTCATTAAATTTATCAATTGATCTTCTTCATCTAATTGTGAAAGAGTATAAACTGGTTGCATATCATCAAAGTATTCATTATCATCATCTATCCAAATTTCACTTTCTACTCCAATTATTATTTTTGCAGGAGGTTACAATGTAAATTTATTAGTGGAACTCCCATCAGAGATATACATATCACTAGATATACAACTTATGAATGCATCAGTTGTAGCTAGCCAATGTCTACTAAGGATCAATGGATGACCTTCTAAATTATCCTTGGGAGTTAAAATCATGAAATATCTAGGATATTCCCAAGAATCCAGAGAAACAAACACATCTTCTAATAATCCATTTGGTTTGATAACAAATATACCTGCCAATTGTAATAATGTAGGGGTATCTTAAAGATTAGGAAGCTTAAGTTGCCCCATTGTTTGTTTACTCATGATATTGATGGTTTCTACTAGATCAATTAAAGTGTTTGGAATTTCAACACCATTGATATGAATTTTCACAATGGGATTACAAGGATCTAGATATTTTTGAAAAATAAGTTTCCCCATCATGATATCAACAAATTTTCCTACTAATTGGATTTTTTTAACATCTTTACACTTTCTTCCTGGTTTTCTAATGCATAGCTCCTTAATGGTTTTTGCAAATATTGGTATTTCCTTTATATCTTAGAGTAAATGAATTTTGATGCAAATATTCCTAAGTTCATCTAGCATATCATAGTTTGGTAAAACAAATTTCCTTTCTATTCCTTTATCAATTTTGAGCCTTTTAGGAAAAGGTGGATCTTGCAAAGAAATAGAAGGTTGTTCTACTAGAAGAATTGTAGGATCTTGCTTTATTTTCTCATCCTTTGGTTGTATAGGAACATATTCCTTTAGAGGAATATTTTCTTGATCAAGATTTTCATTTTTTCATGAACTTCATCCTTTTTAAATTTTTTGATGGTGATTGTTGGTGACTTCTTTTGTAATACCCTACTAGATCTAAGTTGAACATCATTTATACATGGTGGGGTAATCATACAAGCTTGAAATTTTTTTGCTCCAGTATTATAAATAGCTTGTTGATTCTTATTGTTTGGATTCAGAAGCGGTTGAGCAGGTAGTTGATTGGGTTTTTCATGAAATGGTAATGAAAGTTGTTGATTTGGATTTTGAAATTGAAGAAGTTGTGTTGATTGAGGAGGATAATATTGTGGTGGAAAATAAGGATAAGATTGTTAGAATTGAGGATATTTTCCATAATTATTTTGCTAACCTTGTGCCAAAGATGTATTTTGAGCTTGTGGAGGCTAAGGTTTCCATGGCATTAGTGTAGTCCAATTGTTCTTTGGTTTTGCATATGATTGAGTGTTGAAACCTTGAGTCATATTGGATTGTTGATTTTTCCATGGTCTTTTAGTAATAAAAGAAAGAGATTCAACTTGCCTTGTTCCAGCTTCATCTTGAAAAACAACTCTAAGACCAGGTATCGAGGGTCATTCCTTTGTATTATGATTTTTAGTATGTATGGCACAAATTTGTATATTATAAAGGAGACATTCTCTTCAGGCACATTTCTTCCTAAACTTGGGAAAAAAAATAGATAGTGCAACATTATCTACTTTTTGATTGTTTTGTATCTTAAGGGTATCTAGTTGTTCACTAAGACTTCCTAGGATATCTATTTTGAAATTATCAAGAAAATTCCCTATTTTAGCTCTACTTACTGTCCCAGTTGCAAATTTATTAATTTTGGACATCACAAGATCTCTTGTATTTTTACCAGTTCTAGCCTTACCCCTTGAAATATGCTTACACAAATCACATATTTCTCTAAATGAAAGTAGTGAAAAATCTCCCTTTATTATTAAATTAATAATATCAATCCATTCATCTCGGATAGATCTTAAAAAAAGAGCTTTTAATGTTTCATCATCTAAATTATACATCTTATCCCTTTCAATGTTGTAAGCAAATATTTCAACTAGGTCTTCAAGGATTTCATCCTCTTTTTGCATCATCTTAAAGAATTCATCCTTAAGGTTATGGGGCATGCAATAATCCTTATATTTTTCTAAGAACATGTTTTTCATTTCTTCCCATGTTCTAATATTATGTGTTTCTAATCTCATGAACCATTTAAGTGCTCCATCTTTAAGATTAGGTGGAAATAATTTCAATTTTTGAGGATCGAGTAAGTAGTCATAAGTTGTACATAAAACTTCAAACTCAAAAAGAAATGTTTCAGGGTCCTCATTTCTCAAACCATGGAAATTAGGAAGGATGGAGGGTGAGATATTCTTCATTATGGTTGTGGTATCTTCATAAAAAATGGGAAATATATAAGGATTTGGTTCTCTCCTACCACCTCTACCACCTCGACCTCCACCTCCTCCTCTATTCCTCCTCTGCCTCTTCCACCTCCAATCTCGATTTCACCATTCACATTGTGTACTTCTCCTTCTCCTTCCCCTGCCATTGTAGATTCCTATGAGGTTCTATCATAGGATTGTCTATCTCTTCTTCTGGCTCATCTACTAATGGTATATTATAATAAGTTTCTTCTTCTTCTTCTTCACTAGGAACCTCTAGTTCTTTTCCTAAAATTTTCTCTCCTATCAAAGAGAGGAAAATTACTCCTTTTGTTGGGGATGTAGGTTCTTCAACTACAAATTCGGTAGAGGAATTTGGTGAATATTTTGGTTGGATTTCAGATCTATGCACCTCAGGAAGTCTATGTCTACTTGCCAATGATGGAATGTGAGTATGAGTGGATGGTGTGACACTACGAGGTCTAGTAGGGATGAGTGGTGATGTTGGAATTGAACTTCTACCTCTACTTACAAATCCACCCCTATAATTCCTTTCTCTATGCATAAATGATTTTACCATGCTTTAATTATGCATCTACAAAATTGAATGTACCTAAAATCATATGCAAATAAAGAATGGAATCGTATATACACCTACCCGAAAATGATGCCAAAAGGTTGGGTAATTTAATTGTTCTTAAATTAATTCATTAATTTTCAACCAAGGTTCGTGTACTTGTGAGATGTATGTGCACTATATATGCTAGAAATTTTATCTATGGACTGAATTATTCTAAGTATGAAATTATCCTAAGTATGGACAAATGTTTGAATGAGATTTAGAGAGTAAACACACACAAGTTCTTTCTATTCAAAGTTACATAAAAATCAAATTACTTAACTGAATTGAAATCTATTGCTTGTAGAAATGAAAGTCTATTTTAATTGCAGAATTCAAAACTTACTTCTACTCGCATAAAATGAAATTCTAATACTAAATTGTAGGAAAAATATTCCAATGCTACTTGGATAATTGAAAACACTACAACACTATTTTGTAGAAAGGGACTTCTACACAAATTGCATAAAAGGAAATTACATAAGAAAAACTAATTACAGAAAGAAAAGAGAGTATAATTGTAGAAAGAAACTACTAAAAGGAACAAAAATCAAATGAGAACTTGTAACTCTAAATGATTACTGATGTGTGCGATTAAATCTAAAATACATTTCTTTTTTCATCTACGGAATTAACTGAGTAATGAAACTTGAAAGGATACACATATGAAAGTTAAATATTTTTAGTAATTTTATTTTATGAGTGCTCTGAAAATGGAATAACAAATGATCGAATCATAATTGTAATAAAACTATTCTAAGAGAAAATAAACTTCAAACTACTATCACAGTATGAGCAAATGGAAACACAAACAAAAATAGATATCCTTACAACTCAATAGGGGGACCTACCATGAGCGTAAGTTTACTATCGATAAGATGATTTCTTAGTCACACATTGAAAACAAAGGATTGTATTAACTTGAAATAGAGTATCACAAATTTTGGAAATGAACCACAATAAACTTAATAATCGAATTGTGTTTTGGCTCTTGCCTTATGGATTTTATACAAGTTTTCATTAAACAACTTCAAGAGTTTTATGCCAATAGGAAATGAAACTATAGGAAATAGATTTAAACTAAAACTTTATTTCCTCATGATTTTCTACTGAAAGAGAAAATCATGAGGGATTCTTCTCGGATCATATCCTCGTGGTTGAAAAATTATTTTGCACGCTCACATGATGTTGTTTTGATCTCCTGTTTCCTTTGCTTGACTGTTGCACCGTCATACTCAGATTTTTACTTTGAGTTTGACTCTTAGATCTACTGATATTTGTAGCCTTCCAAGTCATGCAAATAGGTGGTCATCCATGTGGTGAACATTTGTCATCTCTAGATACTTTTCATCCCTTCAGTGATGCACTGCGACCTGTCTAACAATGAATATTGTTGCGGAATTCAACATTAGCTGAGGAATGTTCATAATTTTGTTATTGTAGAAATTTTTTTGTTATAATTCGTAAATAAATGTAGATTCTAAACACGGATGATAAATACCTTTTTATAATTTGAACTAACCTTGAGTATGCTGAGACTGCTACAAAAATGGTGACAAAAAGGTGAAGGAGACGGAAAAAGGTAATAAAATAGGAAGCAATTTCAGACTTCAACAAAGCTTCCAGTTGGTGGGATTGAGGAAAGAAGTTCTCTGGAGTCTCGAAAATAGTGGCAGATTGGTGTGTCAGTCCCTGAAGCAAGTACTCCCCCCTAGACTCTAGAATCTGGCTTGGGGTTGATGAATGTAAGTGTGGTTACAACTGTCTACGGTTGGGTGGAGGGTCCTTGTCCCATACTCAATTTCCCTACATATTCCATGATAAGTAATTGTGTATGTTTATGTATGATGAGTGATGCTATTATATTATGGATAATGGTTTGAATGTTCGGACTACAATGTGTTGATGAAACTTGTATATGTGTTACAATCCTTGTGGGATGTGTTAAGAAATTGGTATCCATGTATGCGTATGAATTGAATATACACATGAACGTGCAATAAAGTTGAAAGTTAAATGTGTCTAACAACCACTAATGAAAACCATGGCATAATTGGCACACAAAAGCATAATAATCGCATGTTAACTAAGAGTATGTTATAATATAGTACTGAGCCATGAAATCTTGGAATAACGCTTGAAGAACAAACGTACACATAAGATATTTTACCCCAATACTCCAATGTAAAAATAAAGGGGTTGGGTATGTCACAATTGATTACAGATAGCTAAAAAAATTGACCATCAAGAATAGATATATGTTGCCAAGAATCAATGACCTCTTTGATCAGTTAAGGATAGCAATAGTCTTCTCTAAGATTGTGCAGAGATCAGGATACCATCAGATGAGGATTAAGGAGGAGGATATCCATAAAATAATCTTCAAAATGAGATATGGGCACTACGAGTTCATAGTGGTACCCTTTGGACTTAACAACACCCCTACAACATTCATGTGCTTGATGAACAATGTGTTGCATTCCTATTTAGAAAAGTACATCATTGTGTTTGTGAATGTCATATTAGTGTACTCAAAATCAGAAGAAGAGCATGAAATGCATCTAGCTACAATATTAAAATTACTGAGAGAGCATAAGATATACACAAATATTAGTAAGTGTGTTTTATTCCAGTCACAAATACATTATCTAGGCCATATCATCTCCAAGGAAGGAATCTCAGTTGACCCTAAGAAGATCAAAGCCATAAGGGAATGGAAAACTCAAAGGAATGTGGATGAAGTTAGTTCATTCATGGGCTTGGCAGGCTATTACAGGAGAATCATATGAAATTTATCCAAGGTGGGCCATCCCATTTATGCATTAAAAATAAAAGGAAAGAGATTTGAATGGACTACACAATGTGCATAGAGATTTGAACAACTGAAGAAATTACTTACAACTACACCAATATTGAGAATTGCAGATCCTGACAAGGATTTCATAGTGTGTATAGATGCCTGCAAGGAAGGACTTGGTGGAGTTCTAATGTAAGAAGGGAAGGTAGTATGATATGAGTCCATGAATTTGAATGAGCGTGAGGTGAATTACATGAATCATGACTTAGAATTAGATGCCATCATTCATGCTCTGAAAATGTGGAGGCATTACCTCCTCGGAAAAAAATTCACACTCATGACTGACCATAGTAGACTCCGTTATTTTTTTGGACAAACAAAGTTGAATGCTATGCAAGTAATATGACTGACCATGCTCATCGAATTTGAATTTGAAATCAATTACATAAAGGGTAAATAAAACAAGTTTTTTGATGCCCTGAGCAGAAAAATTCAGACAAACCACTTAGCAGTGATAAGTTCTTACATAACTAACTTGACAAAAAAGATCAAAATTTTTGGTGTTAAAGATGAGAAATACCTACAATTAAGAGAAAGGTTGTTACAATGTGGTGAAGATGAAGAATATAGCCTGAATGAGTATGTGCTAATCAGGTTCAAAGGCAGGGTTTATGTGCCTAATAACAAGGAAATGAAAGGAGTAATAGTGAGAGAATTCCATATTAAGCCTTATTCAGGTCATTCAGGATACCAGAACACCCTTACAACCATACAAAATTCCTACTATTAGCCAAATTTGAAAAAGGAAGTGGTTGATTTCGTGGAAAGATCCATAGAATGTTAGCAGGCGAAGGCTGAATGCAGACATCCTACATCATTGTTACAACCTATCCCCATACCAGAATGAAAATGGGAGGTAATTTCAATGGATTCTATTACAGGATTTCCAAAAACGTCCAAACAACATGATGCAATTATGGTAGTGGTGGACAACCTAAGCAAGGTAGCTCATTTTGTAGTAGTCAAATCATTAACTTAGTTAGTGATATTGCAAGAATATTCATAAAGGAAATTGTGAGGCTGCAAGACATTCCCAAGAAAATTATATCGGACAAGGATGCTAGGTTTACTTCTAGAATTTGGAAGGAATTGTTCACAGGATTAGGAACATAATTAGCATTTAGAAAAACCTATCATCCACAGACATATGGGAAAATGAAGAGGGTCAACAAAATCCTTGAATACATTTTATAGATGTATGTGATGAACCATCCCAAGTAGTGGGAAGAATATCTTCCACTTGTGGAGTTTGCATACAACAATGGGTACCAAGAATCCATAAGGATGAGCCCATTTGAGGTGTTGTATGACAGGAGTTGCAATACTCCCATTAGTTGGAGTGACCCAGTTAAAAAAATCCATATGGGTCTCGACAAGTTCATGTCATAAAGTAGAACTAGAAGGTGGAATAGGATAGAAAAAAATCTATGTACATCAGCATAGGATGCACAAATAATTCCAAGTTAGGGAGCATATTTATTTGGAAATTAAACCTAAGAATAGTTCCCTGATAATTGAGACGTGTGCCATGTTGGTGCCATGATACTATGGATCATTTGAAATCCTTGAGAGGATTGGACCAGGGGCATACAGACCGACTTTACCTCCTTCAATTAGAATTCATGATGTTTTTCATGTTTCTTTACTTAAAATATACACACCGAACTCTAAGCATGTGATCGATTGGTCTGTGCTATATGTGGAACTAGGAGGATATTTCTAGCCAAAAAAATGTACATTCTAGATCGGAGGAGATTCAAGCTCTAGAATCAAACCATAGAACAAGTCAAGGTGCAACAGAAGCACTTTGGACCAGAGGAGTCCACGTGGGAAATGGTTGATACCATGGAGACATATTTCCCTTTCTTGTTTACTATGTAAATAAGTGTGTATGTATTGTAAACACTGTATAGAGCTATGTATATAAAGCTCCATGAAAAAGTTTGTTTTCATATTGAAAATTTTATGTCCTATAGGTGAAAGAACATCGACGACGGTGTTCCCGCAAGGGGCAGTGGACTATGAAAACCCTCCCTGAGGTTCCATCATAAAAGGAAATGTAATCACACTGTGAATGTGAAAGAGAAAAAAAGGGAGTTGAGTCAAGGGACATGGATTCTAGAGTTGGGAAAGAAGATATTTTTCTTGGGATGTAGAAAATTGGTACAAGAAATCTGGAGCTGCTTGGAAAACCATTAAAATTTATGGTGCATGAAATTAATAAACTAGCCCTCAAAATGGAATAAACTTAAACATTAGGTACACATCCCATAACTCATGTTTCTTGAGGAAGGGTAACAAGGAAAATAGGACAAAAATGCAGGTCCAAGAACAAGGGTTGCGAATTTTCAAGGAGAATAGTTTTAGAAAAGGAGGGAAGAATTTGATACATGGGGAGGAGAGAGCAGAAGGTCACCTAAGAAAATAAAACTCAAGAAGGAAGTTCAGTGAGCATATGAAGAGGAAGTCTAAAGAATACAGAGTGCTTGTGATATCCAATTTCATTTGGGAAAATCAACGAATATGGCTTAAGAGAAGAGAAGGGGATTGGTTCTCAAATTACTTAGAGGTTGTGGGTTGAGCTACTAGTCTCTGGAGCCCTATAACAACTTGGGTTCCCTGGAGGTTGTGGGGGGATATATAATCCCTGGAGCCCTGTAACCACTTGGGTCCTTGGAGGCCGTGGGTTGAGATAGAGGCCTTTGGAGCCCTATAATAGCTTGGGTCCCCTTGAGGCTGTGGGTTGAGATAGTTGTCTCTGGATCTCTATAACATCTTGGGAAGAGACCATTATGAAGAATATTACAAGTTATACTTTGTTGAATATTGTGGTGGTAGTGGATTAGGGACTCCTAAAAGGAGTGAATCATTGTGCGAGTACACTCAAGGTGAGGTGGAGCATCTTTGGACCCTTGGTGTTGCTAAAGGATGATAGAAATGTATTGGGATTAAGGAAGAAAAATCCTTTGGATTCCCTGTGCTCATTGGAAGATGAATGCTACCTCCTCAAGCAAGAATCCCTCCCAATCTCTAGGATATGGCTTGAGGGTGACATAAACAAGTAACTATGGCTACAGATGTCTACGATTAGGTGGAGAGTCCTTGTCCCAAACTCAGTGTCCTTGCAAGAATTAAAGATAAGTGTTTATTATTTGTTAATAGACCATAATGCATGCTCTAGATTTGTGTTAATCTTTCATATATGTATTACTGAAGAAGAAAATACATGTATGTAAATGTATCTCAATGTTGGGCATATTAGGTATTGCAGTGTGTGTGTGTGTGTTGTTCATTAAAAAGACTAGTATTGGTGAATAAGGGATGGGAGGATGAGCCTTGAACCGTGAACCATTGTTTTGTGAGAAACAAGCTAGGATTTCTGTGATCGAAAGTTTTAATGTATTAATATATATCATAAAACAAGATAGTAAATAATAATACGTAATTCTGAATATAATAATATTATAAGAAATATGCTTAAGTGTCTTAAAAACAACACATATTTAACAAGAGGAAACATGCCATTGACCGTGATGAAGACCTCAGAGGCATGGGTGTTATATTAAAAGTAACAGAGGGCTCGCATACCCTTTTTCTCTTATTAATGAGAGTAGTTACAATAGATAGCCCTGTGTGGGGAGGGTCTGAGTGATTTAAAGCACCCTTAACCTTTGATGTTGGATCAGTGCATTAGAGAAAAGGTCTAGCTGATTGAATCCGCTATTCTTGAGAGAGGAAATTTAGTTGAGGCCCTTGTAGGAAGTCATGTCCAGCGTTGCATCCTCAATAGGCATGGAATCTTCCACTGGAATTTTCTTTATGACAATGGGGAACCCAAAGGTTCTACACAACACCATGGATCTCCTTGCAGTCCCGAAAAGGATCCTGGCACATTCAGCATGTGGAAGGAGAGTTGGAACCCCTTCAGGAGTTCACCCCAAGCCCTTAGTAGGTAATGGATGTGTTATCACTCAGTAATTTCTCAAGGTTAAAGAAAAAAATCATCGAGGTAATGACAAACCAACTTTGGAGCATAGGCTCTAGCCAACCTATGGCTCAGAGAGGGCTCTCTCTATATGATTTAGCTTTGTTTGCTGGGATTTCAGGCTAGTTATGAATGTTCAGGGGGGTTTTTTATTTGTATTGAAGATTGGATGGTGGAATCCTTGAAACAGATGGATAGAATGATGTCTTCAGACCATTGGGCTATGGAGTCAATAGAAGGGTGGCAAAATTGGATCAACTCAGTAAAGGGAATGTTCAAAGGGAAAGCTAGCAGAGTAAAGTGTAGGTCTTTGGAACAAGAGGGTGGAATGTTTTAGATCAGGGTGAGAGAGCAATTAAGAATTCCAAGACCAAGATTTAATGAGGAATGGAGGGTAATAAAAAACAAAGGGAAATTAAGAATCCTTTGATATAAATTATAAGGAAACAACCTAAAGTAAGGAGAAATTAAGAATTCCTTAACTTAGATATCAGTAGAAAACATTCAAATGCATAATAGTTAAAACATAGTGTAATTAAACAAATTCTGAGATATCATTCTAGTTATAGCATGCAGATATAGAAATACATTAAATATTATGGAAAAACTTTAAGAAAGATAACAATAACATGAGAAAATACTTGTCTGCACTTCGCTTAATACATGAATCCTGTGAAATATCTTGTCTTTATTCATCAATCTAGCTTGCTGGCACAATCAATGATACAATAGCTTTACAGTCTTTTGATCAAGAAGTCTATAGAAATGTCTAAGAATCCACCCTAAAATACTTCAAATGAAGAAGTATTTATACAAATTCTAAACTGAAATATCTTGAAAAAGTATCAAAATTGGTTTTACAAATATCTCAAGTTGTTTTACATTAATAGAACTTAAATAAAGGACAATTAAAACTAATGAATCTATTTGGCACTATATTTATGGATTGATGGTGGCAAAGAAGAGAAATTCAAATTTGATAGTAACTCTTAATTTATGATGAGGCTTCCAAGTCACTAACTTCCTCCTTCCTTTGTGCATTCTGCCCCAAAAATTCTGCAAAATTAAGGTCCAGTGATACCTTCGTATATCTCAATCCAAGATAGATATCTAAAAAGTGAAAGAGGTTATTCTAGATAAGTATGTTATTGAGATATGCCTCTTTTAGTTTCCCAAAATTCAGCTCCAACTGTTCGCAATATTCTCTACAAAAAGATGTCCAAAAAATAGGCACTGACGATATGAATTTATCTCCCTTTTTGTAATACCTGTGTAAAAAGTGAGATAGGTTTTTGTATATTGGTGTTTTAGGAACAAAAAACCCTCTGCTTTCTAAAAAGGAATATTGTATTAGCCACAATAGGTTTTGAAAAATTATGACTTAAACAGGAAATTTATGGAAAATGTACCATTTCTGCTCTGATTTCATTTTTTAACCTTAATTTTCTTTTAACTGTTTCTACCTTTACTTTGGATAAAATTCATTGTTGCTGGTGAAAGTGTCTTCATCTCTTTTTAACCCTTACTGCTACATGTTTACTTTTACTGTTTACCTTGACTGCTCTACTTTTTCATCTATCTTCACTTTGACTTTTCAATCTGATACACTTTGATGATCTGTTAATATCCTTTACTGTGTTTTTAGTTTTACTGTAAATTTTAACATTTTACTGTGTATTTCAACAGTAAATTATTTAGTTTTTTATATGTATCAGCATATGGTAATGGATATTGATTGAATTTCTGTATGTTTGATCTGTTTTCCTTTTGACCATATGCTCTGTCTAGTTCCTTTGTTTTAACAGTCAATGTCTCTGTGTGAATCATTTCTTTCTTTGTTTTGTGTATAACTGTTTTCTTCTTCTGAATGAATGTTTCTAAATAGATTTCCTTTCGATTTTTGGATTAAACAAGTTTTGTGACTAGTATCAAAACTGTTTATCCAAGCTATGGTCTTCTGCTAATTACTTGCAAAATATAACAATTTGTTTATAAAACATAGGTCTGTGCGGAGGTGACTGAAGGCCGTACTGAAACTGGGAAGAACTATGGACAGAGTCTGGAAGGTGTTCGGGAGGGAATCCATGGTGAAATCATGTCTTAGAGGCTCAAGGTGGTGTCGGAAGGATTTGATAGGTTTCGTTGTGTAACTAGGTAAAATGGATGAAAATGATAGTTTTTTGGGGTTTTAACGGGCAATGAGTAAATTGGCGCGTAATTTTATATTATGAACAGTGGGTGGTTTTTTGGGTTTGGTGGGGAGGTGGTTTCCCAGGCCATCGCACTGCTTTCATGGGGGAGGCAGTATTGAGGAGGGGTCACTCGATCTACTCCAGCACTCAACATGTAGTAGTTGGGGGGCCGGGGAAAACCACCTTATCGGGCGGGTAAAGGTCGGCCGTCAGGTGCAGATGATGTGATTGTGGACCGTCAGATGAGGGGGATGGTTATCAGATGGTAATCGGGTGAGGGAGGTCCGCAGGTGATAAGAGCATGGACTTTTGGGGGGCCCATGGATTTAAACTTTGACGGTTTGGGATTAATTAAGACTTAATCATGGATTTAATCGATCAGGCGGGGTTTAATGACGGGATTTATCTATTTTGTCGGGATATGGGGTAAATGGTATAGTTTATATTAAAACTAAGGGTTGGGATATTTATTTAGGGGATTTATTTAATATACGGGAAAAGGTATATCGGGGGATTTATATAATTAAGTTAAAAAATAATATGAAATGAGCGGATTGAGCATACCCTTAACATAATGTAAAATTTGCGCATTTTATTCTCATACATTTGATACTTAGGATAAAACACTTTTGTGGGTTTTTTGAGTGAAATAGAATTTACATGGGGGTTTTCACTTTTCCTAAGTAAATGAAGTTTATCCTTAGGAAAAGGGGTTTTATTAGGGTAATGAGAAGGAAATGAATTTCATGAAGGGGATTCCAACACTTGATGTCCATAAGTCATTAAGTTGAGTGTCCGGTCCCATAAAAAGTCAAAGAAATGCTCTGAGCCTCTTTGACTTGAAGACTTTAAAGTACTAGAACATACTTGTGTATGGGGAAATTAGTAAGTATAGGGATGAAACAAATGAGGGGGAATTAATTAAATCAACTTGTAACCATTTTTTTTTCTTTCTTAACTACTCATGCACATTTGAAAGATATGATTAAGCATGATAAATGTGTTTTTATCCCATCAACTTTATACTTCAACGACCTTTATTCTACTTACTCATTTCGTACCCTAACATTTTTTCTTCATTTTGGTGGGTGCACTTAAGCAAGAAAACCCTATTCTTTCCTTTTATTTTATAAAAAAAACTATCTACTTCTAACCTTATTTCTTCCAAGGGCTCAGATTAGACTGATGAGCTCCTTTTATTTTCTCTACCTATCTAATGATTTGCCAAGATTAAGCTGTTTGGTCAAATTTTATTCTCTAACTATAAACATAAAATTCAAAGCATGAAATAGTCAAGATTAAGCAATTTGACTACCATGGGTTGTGGCATGAATAACAAGCTGCACACAATCATTATTATGCATCGAGTAAATTGTAGTGCCATTTAGACTTGCACACTTTCATGGTCTCTTTTTGTTTTTTTTTGGGTTCATATATTCTCATTTTTTGACCTTCTCTTTTTCTTTTTGTCCTTTGATATTTCTTTTAGGACATACCCTCTTTACATTTTTTAATTTTTTAATAATATGGAAAACATTTGTAGAAAGAAAATGTATGTATAATATTACAATACTGACCATATTCAATTCAAAATTATGAATCCTATTATTATAGGACCCTAACAGTGGCTTCACATGGGGATGGCATCTCCTTGTGAGATGTCAAGAACACCATCGACTAGTAGCCTAATCCATTGGGCCTGTTATGTTTATATACCAATAGGAGTCATAATTTTTGAATGGCTGAGGTCAAATCTGTAATATGTACATACCTTTACTTTCTGCAAATGTTTTCCATATTCAAAAAATAAAATAAAAAAATGTAAAGAGGGTATGTCCTAAAAGAAAAATCAAAGGACAAAAATAATGAAAAAGGTCAAAAAAGATGAAAAATGAACCCCAAGAAAGAAAAAGACCATGAAAGTGTGCAAGTCAAAATGCCACTACTATTTACTTTTGATGTAGAATAAAAATATTGTGTGTAGCTTGTTACCTTTGCCAGAACCCATGGATGGTCAAAATGTTTAAACTTGGCTATTTCATGATTTCAATTTCATGCTTAGAGATAGAGAATGAAAATCTGACCAAACTGTTTAATCTTGGGAGATAAGTAGATAGGTAGAGTTAATAAAAGGAGCTCAACTGTTTAATCTAAGCCCTTGGATGTAATAAGGATAGACTTAGATAGATTTCTATTGTAAAAGAAAAGAAAAGTTTTGATAAGGGTTTTCCAGCTTAAGTGCACCCTAATAAAGAGTAGAAAAAATGGTAGGATGAGTAGATGGGTAAGTAGTTGAATGGTTGCAGAATTGTGATGATTGATTAGATAAAATCATATCATTTACCTTCATCATCAAATTTCTAAAGTATGGATGATAATTGAGCATTTACACAAAGTCAAGTGATTAATTTCCCCATTCATTTCACCCTTAATTTTACTAATTTCCCTTAAGTAAAGTCTAAAGTACCTAAAACCTTAAGTTAAAGGGGCTCAGAGCATTTCTCTGACTTCTGGAGGGACCGGACCCTTGGCCCAATAACTTATAGGTTCTAAGTACTTAAAGTCCCCTCATAAGCATTCACCCCCTCCATAATTCACTCATTTCCCCTAAAAAATCCCTTTTTCTAAGGTAAAAGCACCATTTGCCTAGGGAAAGTAATCAACCCCCCATGCAAACCCCTTTTTCACAAAAACCCACAAAAGCGCATTTAGCCTAAGTTATAATGTTCTATATGAAAATGTAAATAAAATTTCAAACACATTATACTTAGTGCACTTCATTTTTCCGCCTTCATTTCATATTAACTTCTAACTTTACGTATTAAATCCCAAAAATACCCCTCTCCCGTATATTTTATTAAACCCCTTTAATTTTAAATATCCCTTCCCCGAAGTTTGAAACATAAACTATATTAGTGAATAATTAATGGGTTAATTAAGTCAATCAACGGTTAATTAATAACCAAGACCCACCGCCAAATAAAATAAATTAATTAACCAATTTGTAGTTAATTAATAATCAACCCATGAAATCACTCCCAACATCATTAAACCTCCATAATCCTTCATTAATTAAATCCCGCCACATTAAAACCCTGTCGGGCCCCTCCATTAAACTTCATATCAAATCATCACCCCGATTACCATACGATATGATCCCTTTTGATCCAACAGTCAACGCTCATATTGGGCAGCCTCCAAAGGCTGACCTTTACCCGCCCAATATGGGTGGTTTCACCATTCACCCTGCTGCTATGTGGCGCCTGATGAACGGCATCGGGTAGCCTCCCCCCAAAACCACTTTAGCTCAAAAGTAGTGTTATACGATCCCGCTTACCTCCTCTCGCTAAACGACAAAACGTCGCATCCCCCTGCTTAATGCCAAGTGTCCTTTTCCCAGTGTACTCACTAAAATAGTTGACTTTACGAATAAACTAAAAAACTCATTGTTATTTGTTTTATCGTGAAAAAGTCTGCTCAAACCTCCATGCAAGCACTAGAGTACGTCCAACCATCAACCCACATCCAACTGCCAACTTGCTGAAACTCCAGACCACCTTTCAGTCATGTGCACTTCCTGCAAACAGTGCACAGTTGCCCATCACTCCATTCAGAGCCAAAACCAGGTATTTACCCAAATTCGCTTTGAAGCCTTGTTTTATTCCCAAACCTTGACTCAAATTGCTTCAAATTACTAAGTAATTCAGAAAGATAGTTGCCTAATGACTCCAAAATACTCTGAATTAGAACAGTTTTCCCCAATTTCATTGAAAACCCTTTGCCCCCGTCCTTGAAACCACAAGAACCAAGGATGGCTGCCCTAATTACATTGAATATCTGGAGGACAAATATTGTGGAGACTTCCCTATAGCAAGATAATTGGCTATATCTGCACACCAAGGTGAGTAAGTAGAAATAGAAAAGAGATATTCATCAGGGAAAGAATCCTTAGTAGGAATGAAATTGTCATCAATAGTTAACATAGAAAGAAAATTAGCTACTACATTATCTTTTCCAGGTTTATCGACAATTGTGATATCAAATTCTTGTAACAACAATAACCAGCGTGTGATTCTACCATTGGTAATTGGCTTATTCATTAAAAAACGAATGTTAGAGTGGTTAGTGTGTACAAATACATGATACCCGGTGATATAATGTTGGAATTTGTTGATGGCGTGCATGAATGCTAAGAACTCCTTCTCGGTCACTGTGTAGTTGAGCTTAGTCGGGGTTAGATTCTTGCTTATGTAGTAAATAACATAAGGTTTCTTATCCTCCAGCTGGACCAAAACAACACCTACAACAATATCAGATGCATCTGTAGCTATGTGAAACGACAGTTCCCAATTAGGTCCTCGCAAGATTGAAGCTGCTGATACACAACATTTCAGCTTTAAAAAGGCCTGATCACACTTTCCTATCCACAAAAAGTCAACATCCTTCATGAGCAAGGAAAATAATGGCGATGCAATTTTTGAAATTTTTTCTATAAATCTCATGTAATACCCTATATGCCCCAAGAAACTACATACCTATTTCTATGTCTTGGGGGTTGGAATTTTCATAATTACCTCTATTGTTCAGGGTCTACCTTGATTTCATCAGCAGGAATGTAGAGTCTGAACATGACCCCTTCATTCATCATCATGTGACATTTTTCATTGCTCAAAGCAACATTAGTATATACACATTGTTCCAAAACTTTTTCCAGATTAGCTAATGTTGTTTCAAAAGCATCTCCATAAGGTGTAAAATCGTCCATGAAGATTTCAAGGGAGTCATTCAAAAAGTCAGAAAAAATTCCCAGTATTGCCCTCTGAAAGGTTGCTGGTGCATTGTAGAGTCCAAAAGGGAGTACTCTATATGTGAAGGTTCCCCAAGGGAAAGTAAAGGTTGTTTTATCTTGATCCTCCGAGGAAATCTGTATCTGATTGCAGCCACTAAACCCATCTAAAAATGAAAATAATTTCTTTCCAGAAAGGGTATCAATGACCTGATCTATAAATGGTAAAGGAAAATGGTCCTTTTGAGTGGCCTTATTGAGTTCTCTGTAATCCACACAAACTCTCCACTTGCCATTCTTCTTAGGAATAATGACCAGTGCGACACCCACTGACTGTCAGATATGAGATAAATAAAATTAGCACTCGAGAATTTTTGTAATTCTTCCTTTACCACCTCCTTCAGTGCAGGGTTCATGTGGCGCTGTGGTTGTCTGAGTGGTTTGCAACAATCCTTCAAATAAATACGATGAGCGCATAGGTTAGGGTGGATCCATTTCATATCTGTATATTCCCATGCAAATTCCTTCTTCTATTTCTGTAATAGCTATAATAGCAGTTGGTTTTGCTCAGCAATCAGTTTGGGGTTAATATTCAAAAGCTTTCTTGGCTCTATTTCAATTGGACTGTTGTCAATATTCAGAGTGGTTCTCATTTGTTCAAAATCTATATTTTCCACCTCTTCCTCCTCATTCGCATTTTTAATAGAAGCGACATAAAGCGAATTACTAATAGAACCATTAAGGACGTCATCTTCTGTCTCATCTTTGAAATACTTGGCTTTCCCCAGCATGAAGAGTGGTAGGGAAATATCTGATTCAAGCTCAAACTCATCCCACCAAGGGTTGTATAAATCCACATTTGGTTTTTGGGGGTAAAGATTAAGGTTCTTTGTCGCCTAACCATGGATATCACCATAGATCTAGATCTGCAGCCTATAAATGCATTTGCAGTGGCCAGCTAAGGTCTCCCTAAGATCAAAGGATGTCCCCCCAAATTGGATTTGGGTTGTAAAATAAGAAAGTCAACCTGATACCTCCAGGAAGCTATTGTAATCACTATATCTTCTAACACCCACTTGGGTTTAACACGGGATCTGTCTAGTAATTCAACTATAGTAGGAGTATGTCTAAGTCCCTGTAGCTTGAGGGTGGTAAAGAGGTCCTTTTTCATTACATTAATTACAGCCCCAAGATCGATCAATGTGTTTGCTATGGTTTTATCATTAATGTAGATAGTAACGTAGGATTTCTTGGATCATTATACTTAGTTAGAAGAGGCTAAGCAGACATTAATTCAGATAATTTCCCCATCACATGTATGGTAGCAAGGTCTTTAGGCTTCCTCCCAAGTTTCTTGATGCACAAATATCACATTATTTTAGCATAGATAGGTACTTCTTTAAGGGCTTGCAGCAGAGGAATTCGTACATGCAGGTTTTGCAACTCCCTAAGAAAATCAGATTCAGGTTGTGAATTCATTCCAGGTTTAGCCAATCTTTGAGGATATGGAGGGTCCTGAGTTACAGCGGTCGAGTCAGTTGTTATAGGTGTATCAGCCTTTCCCGAGTTGGTTGTTATAGCAATAAAAATTCTCTGTGGGTTGGTTGTTACATATGTAACAACTCCCCCTGTATCGACTACTATAGGCATGAACGTTGCCTCAGAGCCTCCGATATCTCTTCTAGATGGTTCACGTTCCTCCTTTGTAATGATAGGGGAGTGACTTGGTTTAATTACCTTGCCCGATCACAATTGACTTTGATTAAGCCCCATGGGGGTAATAAGGTAGGTCTAGAAGGTAGTCAGAGCCTCTATGCCGAGAGCTTCTTTATTGTTTGGGTTTGGGTTAGGTTGCACATGTAGCTGTGGTTACACAGGCAGTGTAGGAGCAAGAGTTTGGAAAGGAGGTAATTGCAGTTGTTGTTGGATGGGTAATCCAGGTAAAATTGTATTCTGGGAATTTCCTCTCTAGTTCTGATTCCAAGGATATGGTTGAGATTGAGGATATTGGATAGAGGGAGATTAAGACCACTGGTTCTAGGGTGAAGGAAAATGTGTTGAAGAAGGAGCAAGATATTTCCATCAATATTACTAAGTATTGTATGCATTGTTCCACAAATTGAAAGAGGAAAAATCTTGACATGTACCGAGAGGTCATGGTTTCCATGGCCTCCTTGGTGCGATGAAATAAGAGGACTGCACCTCCTTTCTTGACTCTCTAAGTATTGCCTTTAGTCTAGGAAGCTCTGGACATTGTCCTATCAAATGTTCCAGCACACAAATATTACACAAGCTTATGTTGTTCAATTCGTATTCCCTCAAAGGATGCTTCTTCCGAAAATTCAGAGAGAACATAGCCAAAGGTATATTAGCTTCTACTTGTGTCTTCTTGATATGTGTTGTCATTATCTGGGCACAGAGAGTAATGAGGATATATGTATTGAAAATTTTGAATAGATTCCCGATCTCTGCTCTGGTTACTCCTCCTGTAGATTTTTGTATTCGGGTGGAGGCATCTCAAATTGTGCTCCTCCCCTTAGATGATCCTCTAGAGCATCTTAGATAGAGCTTTATGTTGAGCACGGGATCCCCCAAGGGAAGTTTTGGGGCTCAGAGCCTAGATTTTGGTCAAACATTGTAATTCCAATGTAAAGACTCCACATTTTGTGGGCATGAAGCACGTAGTTTGTTAAAGAGTCATAGGTTTGTCTGCCCTAAATTTTATTATTGTAATGTCAACTGTAGAGATCAACCCATGGTTTGTGGACCATGGGATTGTATAAATAAAGTGAGGCTCTAAGTAGTTTGATAGCATAGTGAAAATGAAGAACATATGATGTGTGCGAGATAGATCTGAAGGGTAAAGTCTAGTTTTGGGTTGTAGAGTAGGAGAAAGCTCTACAAATCAGTGCGCAGAGGCCTAGTAGTCCACAGCTGAGTGCGCAAGGCGAGTCGAGTCTGTAATAGTTGGAAGAATTAATAAAGAGAAGTTTCCTATCAATTTTGTGTATTTATTTCATGTTTTATGCATCTGTTATCTTGGGTATGAAATTCACTTCTAATACTTATATGATGCACGAATGTGTATAATTGTATTGATTAAGTGAATGCAAGATAGAATATCTATTTACACGAAGTTAACTAAGATCTGTTAAGAATATAAGTAAGATACACGATGTAGTTTGGGGAAATAGTGTAGTTCGATGCCATAACAGCGCAAAAGCATCTTAGCCCTTGGTTAGGGTTGTGCGAAAGGCAATTGTAATGGATTGTGAAGGTATTGAAGGTTGGAATAGTGTGTGAAGTGACCTACGCAAAGGTAGGTCTAGTTGGACTAAATCGACATCACAGACATCTCAAGGGTGTGGAAACTTGGTTCCAGCATCCCCCCATACTGCTTCGGGTGAGACTTCAGTCCACGCTTTGTGGGCTGATTCTGAAAGGGCCAATAGTGTAGGGATTTTTTTGGCTAAATAACTTTAAAACTTGGTCAGGTCCCCATAAGCCAACACTTTAAAATTTCAGCTAATGGTTCCTGTGATATATCCCCCTTCCCTAATATGTTCAGGGTGTCAAGGCAGTCGTCCCTCATTCCTCTGATAAATATGGTCTTCAAGATTTCATGGTCTAAATTGTTGTGTTTAGACCTCTGCAGATTATAGTGGAACTACTCTACATATTCTTCCAGGCTCTCATCCTCCTTATGTGTCATTATAAATAAATCCTCCCTTAAGTCCCTGGCTCTGCAATAGTCTTGCTACTTTGATAAGAATGTCTCCTTCATATCATTCCAATTTCGAATAGAAGCAGAGCCTAGTCCCATGAACCATCTGAAGGCCGCCCCTTTTAAAGTAGCAAGAAATAATTTTAATTTTTGAGCATCTAAGGTATAATCATAGCTTCCGCATAAGACATCAAATTCAAATAAAAAGGTGTCTAGATCTTCAACAGTCATCCCTTGGAAGGATGGTATGGATGATAGAGGGATATTTTTCATAGGACCTTCACCTCCAATATCCTCGATTGGGAACTCAAAGGTGGTGATGGTAGCATCTTTTTTAGCGTTTTTGTCATTTTCCCCCCATGACTAATCCTTCTAACCCTTGTTGTAACAGATGTCCTTCAAACTATTCTTATGATGGTCTTGCAAGTGTTATTGATGGCTCAGTTATCCTCGGGGCTAGCTGTTTCACGACACTACTTGTATCGAGATATTGATAAGCCAACAAGTTCTCTCCCATCTCAGGTGTTTTATGTTCCCCCTTAGTTTCCCCTTGTCCCTCGGTCCTTAAGTTCTGGCTACTAGAGCCCCCCTCCTACTCTTGGATTGAATTCTTGATCTTGGGAGTGTGGGTGCTAGCTTTTAAATGATATCGCCCTGAGATAGAGGAATCAGAGGTTTCTGCCCATGTTATGGGAGTAACAACCTTTTGTGGCCCTATTTTCCTTGCATCCCTTTGAGAGCTTGACTGCTCTTTTTTTGCCTTAGAGATTAGCTCCTGGATAAATGTTTTCCTTCCCAAATATACACTCTTCCTTTCCATTTTATGACCCATTTTTCCTGTTACTAATTAGAGTGGGCGTAGTTTTGGTATCTCTATAGTTCCTATAGTTGCACACATGGAGCCTATGTGTATTAATTCATACCCTAAGTGTCTCAGTCTTCGACAGTGCTGAGCCCGCCCAGGTATGTTAAAGCAATGCGCAGGTTCTTACCTCTCTTCTTACTGCCCAACAACTAAAGATATGAAGACATGCTAAACAAAACACCAAAATTCCATGCCCTAAGTTCCCTAGTGGTCACAACATGAGCCCGACCAAGTATGTTAGAGCGATGCGCAGGTTCTTACCTCTCGTCTTACCACCCAACGATTGTGGACTAGGAACACTCTATCATCAAACAAACAACTTGGCTGATTGTATTGTCAACTGCCATCCCCGGCAATGGCGCCAAAATGTAGTGTTGTTTTAATCAATCCTAATTGACTAAGACTGCAACATTTAATTGTCAACCCAGGGTAGGTCTTGCTATTTCAATGGAGTTCGCACTGCTGGTGCGGATACACTACAACAAAGAATGAGAAAGTGGAAAGAACAGTAAAAGATGTCACTGAATCAAATTGCTGAAATCAAATCATTCATGTAGAAATAAAAACACTCCACATAATTGAAATCACACTTTGTAACTACCAAAGTAAGGGCGTGCCACAAAGTGACTAATATCTACTCCAGCTGGTTACTACCATTCTGTTTGATTAACTCAATGTAACAACATAATATAAATTGGAACAACAATGAATGTAATTCACAATTTATACAACAACAAAAAGAGACCATATAACAAATAATGAAACTAGAATGTACACTATCTCTACCACTGTAGTCCCTGCCAAAGAGGAGGTCCCTTTCTCCTCAGAAGGCGCGCAGGAATAACACGAAAGTAATTAACAAATGAGTTGAAGAGTAGTAATAACATCACCGTAGTGATTAATATCAATAATAATTCAGAGTTACAGAAATAGAGTAACAATACCCTTCTATATGTGTTGAAAATAACAACAAGAAATGTTAAATATAGAAGTGCTAAAAATCGCACTGCCATAAATAGAATTTCGGGATACCTTCCTATTTTAGTTAGTCCCTGAACTAAAATAAAGAAGTAAAATTCGAATTTGATCTTAGCAGCTATTTGTAAAATAATTAATTAATTTATATTGAGTTAATTAGTTGTAGAAAATCAAACATGAAGTCTATGTGAAGACATGCAACAATTTCTCCATTGGTTGAGGAATTTATCCATCAGTTAAAGAGATAAGGATGAGTTGTAATTAGTTGGCTCAGTTAACTGAGTCAAGTCCGGTTAGATTAGTTCAAATAGTTTGTTGAACTAATTGTGAGTTCAGTTAGTTAATGCATGCATGCATGTAATTGCTGCAATTCAGATCACTGAATATTCTCTCATATATAACTCATGCATGTCAGTTTAGACAGAGACCCAGTTGAGATTAGATGATGGGACAGTGTACTATCAGTTGCAGGAATATTCCATGGAGGATATCTCTTGCATGTAGAAGGAATTCATTCCTTGAGGATTGTGCAGTTGCTTCTTCAGTTTAGTGAGTGTGTGATGAGGCCAATCACATAGGTGGCATCATTGGACCCCAAGAAAAACTGCACAAGGAAATAAGAGGCTTGGAGGGCTGAGGGAAGGCATATCTCGTGTCTATTCAGTTTGTGAGCTGTATTGTTTGATTGCAGAGAGATCAGGATAGCTTGTGAGTGGATTCTTTTTGTAATCTGAACATATTTCCACTTGTATGATAATATAGAGATTAGGGTTTTAGGCTGAGGCTTTCCCAGGGTTATTCTTCTATGTTCATGTGTTCTATTTGATCTTGCTCATATTCGATTAAGCTTCCGCAAGTTTGTTGTGGAAGTAGATATTGTATTTTTCTTTAGTATATTGCATAATCTATTGATCTACAGTGGGAATTTCTACATGGTATCGGAGCAAAGGTGATCAAAGTGAAGAACAATATACAAGAAGGGAGAATTTTGAAGTTTGAGGTTCTTGAATATAGAAATCGAGTTCTTATCACATCTCAATTTCACCAATGGCATTCAACGGTTTAAGACTCGAGTATGCCCTTGATGGAAGATCAAATTATATAGCCTGGAAGGATCACATGAAGTAGTATTAGAGGATAAAAATCTAAAGAACTTAATTGATCAAGAAGTCCCCACATCGGCAGCAGTTGATGCTACAGAATTGGCTGAATGGAAGAAATGTGTGGCTAGAGCAAAGAGAATCCTCCTGGAGGGAGTTCGAGACCACATTGTCTCGAGCCTCCATGGGAAGGAGACACCATTTTTGATGTGGAAAACATTGAAAGATCTATATCAGAACAATAGCGATCAGAGGACGCTAGCGCTGAAAGACAAGCTTCGGAAAATCAAGTGTGAAAAGGGCGACACGATCTCTACATATCTGAACAAGCTCACCACCTGTAGGGATGAGCTTGGAAGTGTAGGGATCATGACAGCCGATGATGACATGGTGAGTCTTGCATTCCTTGGTCTTCCTAAGAGCTGGCATAGCTACCAAGACTTAGTTATTGGAAGAGAAAAACTGCCAGATTGGGAATGACTTTGGTTGGATCTGATGCAGGTAGAGATAAGAATAAGCACCAGAGATGGATCATCATCGAAGCAAGATGATGAGGAAAATCTAGCCTTAGTGAGTAATGTGAGGAAAGGGAAAGGGAAGGCATCCCATCCTAAATCCAATTCTTCCCATGGTGCGAAGAAGTTTGACAAATCGAAAGTGTGATGCTTTCATTGTCATGAAGTGGGCCACTATGCTACAAATTGTCCAAAGAGGAAATCCAAGAAGGGTTCCTCGAAGGGATCTGATGGTGAGGCACTAGCCTCACAGTTTGAGTTAGATTTCTCTCTTATCGCATGCATGGTTTCATCCATGGTGGGATGTGTGTGGTACCTGGATAGTGGAGCTTCATTCCACATCTCAGGTGATAAGAATCTTTTCAGTACCTTGGGGGGGAAGGATCTCTAGATGCGGATCGAGATGGGAAATGATGGAAAGTACCGTGTTTCAGGTGAAGGTATGGTTGTGTTTCAGAGGGAGCATGGAGCTCCTCTCACCCTCATTGATGTAAAGTATGTACCAGGTCTGAAGAAGAATCTTATGTCCATTGCTATGCTAGAAGATAAAGGATATGATGTAGTCTTTAGTAAAGGAAAGGTATTGCTGAGGCATATCAGCATTGGATAGACCAAGTGAATTGGGATTCAAGTAAAGAATATCTATAAGCTGGAGGTAGATGATTGTGCTGCATTGAGTTCCAAAGCTGAGATGGTGCAGGGCCAAGATGTTGGCAAGCTATGGCATAGAATATTGGGCCACTTTCACCATGGAGCCTTGAAGATCATGCGGCAGATTTCTACCGGACTTCCCAAGGGAAAATTGGAGCAGAAAAATACATGCAAAGGTTATACATTGGGTAAGTATGCGAAATCTTCCTTTTTGGATCAAGACAGTAGAGCTGGAGCAATCCTGGAGTGAGTTCACTCAGATGTTTGTGGACTTATCTATAGCCTCCACTACTAAACAAAGGTACTATGTTATTTTTATTGATGATTTTTCTCATAGATGCTGGATCTACTTTATGCAAAAGAAGGATCAGACCTTCTTGAGGTTTTGTGAGTTTAAAGCATTGGCAGAGAAAGAATCTAGAAAGAAAATAAAAGCCTTGCGTAGTGATAATGGTGGAGAGTATGTCTCCCAACAGTTTAAGGACTTCTGTGCTGCAGAAGGAATTAAACGAGAGTTGACGGCACCCCATAACCCACAGTAGAATGGGGTGGTCGAAAGGAAGAATAGATCGATTGCGAGAACAACTCAAGCAATGTTACATGACTAAATCCTACCACTGCATTTGTGGGTTGAGGTATGTAATACAACAGTATACTTGTAAAACAGAAGCCTGCATTGTATACTAGGAATGAAGACACCTATGGAGGCCTTTTCCGGGAAGTGACCAGATGTGAGTCACTTTTGAATCTTTGGATCATCAATTTACTGTCATGTGACCAAAGATGCCCAGAAGAATCTAGATCCAACAGCTGAGTTGGGAATACTTGTGGGATACACTGATACACCCCATAACTATCAGGTGTACCTACCTACCAGTCAGAGGACAGTGGTACATAGGGATTTGAAGTTCGATTAACAGAAAGCCATGTGAGTATCACTTGAGAGGGAGCTCAAGTTGCATGCAAAGGAGGAACTTTCAGTTCCTAAGGAGGAGGAGCCTCAGATTGATGCGGAGTAGCCACATGCAAAGGATCCAAGAGTGGAGACATCCACTCATGCTGAGACTTCTAGAGATGGGCAGAAACACTCAAGGGAAGCTGACAGGTTGATGCTAGATGCATGGGAGAATGTGGGACAACCATCTTCTCAGTGCAGATAGAGGAGGTCGCCCAAGTGGTACACTGGGTACATGGCCTTGGTTGGGGAGTGTGTAAATACCGAACCTTGTTCATTCGAGGAGGCAGTGCAGCAACCGTCTGGGTTGATGCAATGGTAGAGGAGTACGACTCTATCATTCAAAACAGTGTGTGGAATGTTGTCCCAAGACCTCAGGGAAAGTCAGTGGTGAGTTCCAAATGGCTTTACAAGGTAAAGTAGGTAGTTGATGGCAGTGTTGAGAAACATAAGGCAAGTTTTGTTGCCCAAGGTTTCTCACGGGTATAGGGGATTGACTACAATGAGACTTTGCTCCTGTAGCAACGTACTCATCTATCAGATCGATTTTAGCACTATTAGCTTAGATGGGTTGGAAGAACCATCAGATGGACGTGAAGACATCATTCCTCAATGGGAAGATTGAGGAGGAGGTGTACATTAAGCAACCAAAGGGTTTCGAGACCTTCGATCGTGAGTTGCATGTATGGCGACTCAAGAGGACTTTGTATGGGTTGAAGTAAGCACCCCATGCTTGGTACACCAGTATCGACAGTTATTTCATCGGGTTGGGCTTTACCAAGAGTGAAGCAGATGTGAACCTTTACCACATCATGGTAGAAGGTAAGCCATTGATCATTGTTATTTATGTCGATGATCTGATTTTGACAGGTGATGATCAGCTGATCTAGTCTTGCAAGGAGGACCTTACAAGAGAGTTTGAAATGAAAGACATGGGTATTATGCACTAATTTCTAGGCATGGAGGTGTGGAAGAAAGATGGGGAAGTATTTGTGTCTCAAGGCAAGTATGCCAATGAGATACTCAGGTGCTTTCACATGGAGAAGTGCAAGCCCATGCAAGCTTCTCTAGCTAGGAATTGGAGGAAGGAGGGTGCTACTTCAGGTGAGGTAGTAGCTGCTACTGTTTATCAGTAACTTGTGGGTTCACTTATGTATCTAGTGAACACATGACTAGACTTATGCCTTTTGGTGAACTAGCTGAGTCAAGCTATGGTTCAGCCTACTAAGCTATTTTGGAAGGCAGCAAAGCATGTGCTGAGATACCTCAGAGACACATCTCAGTTTGGATTGTGGTATAGACGGATAGAGGGAGTGAAGCTTTAGGGATTCACAAATGCAGATTGGATAGGGAGTCCATCAGACCGGAAGAGAACTTTTGGAGGAGTCTTCAACCTTGGTTCAACTATAGTTTCCTGGTACAGTAGGAAACAGAGGTCAATTACACTTAGCTCAGTAGAGGCTGAATACATGGTTTCTAGTTAGGCTGCATGTGAGGCCATTTGGATGCAGAAGATTTTAGTGGGATTGTTTGGTCAAAGGATGGATCCAAATCTGATCTACTACGATAATCAGAGTTGTATCAAACTCTCTGAGAATCTAGTTTTTCATGGCAGGTCCAAGCACATTAATGTCTGGTATCACCATATTTGAGACTGTGTGGTCAAGAGTATCATGTTGTTGCTGTATGTTTCAACTAAGGAACAGGATGCAAATATTTTGACTAAGGCATTGTCAAAATGCAAGTTCGAGTTCCACAGAGACATGATTGGGGTTACTGATAATCCCTTTCTTGTTGAGAGGGAGTGTTGAAAATAGCAACAAAAAATGCTAAATATAGAAGTGATAAAAATAGCACTGCCATAAATAGCATTTCAGGATACCTTCCTATTTTAGTTAGTCCCTGAACTAAAATAGAGAAGTAAAATTTGAATTTGATCTTAGCAACTGTTTGTAAAATAATTAATTACTTCATCTCGAGTTAATTAGTTGTAGAAAATCAAACATGAAGTCTATGTGAAGACATGCAGCAATTTCTCCATTGATTGAGGAATTTATCCATCAATTAAAGAGATAAGGATGAGTTGTAATATTGAGTTGTAATTAGCTGGCTCAGTTAACTGAGTCAAGTCCAGTTAGATTAGTTCAAATAGTTTGTTGAACTAATTGTGATTTCAGTTAGTTAATGCATGCATGCATGTAACTGCTGCACTTCAGGTAACTGAATATTCTCTCATAAATAACTCTTGTATGTCACTTCAGACAGAGACCCAATTGAGATCAGATGATGGAACAGTGTATTATCAGTTGCAGGAATATTCCATGGAGGATATCTCTTGCATGCAGAAGGAATTCATTCCTTGAGGATTGCACAGTTACTTCTTTAGTTCAATGAGTGTGTGATGAGGCCAATCATATAGGTGGCGTCATTGGACCCCAATAAAAAAATTCTCAAGGAAATAGGAGGCTTGGAGGGCTGAAGGAAGGCATATCTTGTGTCTATTCAGTCTGTGAGTTGTATTTTTTATTGTAGAGAGAGCAGGATGGATTGTGAGCTAATTCTTTTGTAATCTGAACATATTTCCACTTGTATGATAATACAGAGATTGGGGTTCTAGGCTGAGGCTTTCCTCAGATTATTCTTCTATGTTCATGTGTCATTTATTTCTCATTCTCAGTTGTTTGTGTTCTATTTGATCTTGCTCATATTCGATTAAGCTTCTGCAAGTTTGTTGTAGAAGTAGATCTTGTATTTTGCTTTAGTATATTACATAATCTGTTGATATACAGTGGGAATTTCTACAATATGTTGTCCTTGTACATAGGAAATCGAGTTTATTTTAAAGTTATTACATGCCCAAATTTAGAAACAAATCAATGATGAGAATCTCATGACTCTCATGCTGATAAAAAATAAAAGTAGTTACAACCTATTTCTAAATACATATATACATTAGTTAGGATTGCAACCACTTGGGCCTATTGCTTCAAAAATAAGGAATTCCTAATGCCGACAGCTGTTATGTTAAATAGTACCCACACTTTCCAGCTTTGGTGCAACAACATCCTGTGAGTGAATAGTGGTTCGGGATGTTACGACAATTACTTGCGACAACACACTTGGTGCAACAATGGACCTTTGTATCAATGCGTAGTGTAACATCATTCAACGTTTAACATCAACCTGTAACAAAATACAGGGTGTAACAGTGAAAAGCTCTACCTTGCTCTGTATTTCATTAGTGCTGCCTATTTACTCCATAGCCTTGTTCCCGCTAGCAACACCTGAAAAGGAGAAGAGCTTCCAAAATACTACTCCAATGCTCACCCCAGTTAGCCACACAACAGAATAAAATATCGTATTATTCAGTAAAATATGGAAAAATAAGATGACAGTGGAATAGGTTATAAAAGTGAGAAAAATGGCAATTAATCATGTAAAGTTCATGGGCCTGGAGGATAAGAGGATCAAAACTGGTGAAAGAAGGTGAAAAAATGTTAGGTAAACTTGACTCAGGATAGAGTCAAAGTTGACCAGGTTAAACAGTGATGGTTTTGGGGCACATGGTACTGTGCACCCATAGTATTCTGCCTGTGGTATTATATGTAATGGAGCTTATAAAAGGATGGAAGGACTTCATTGTAAGCAAGGCCTGGAGGTGAGCCGCGAAGGCTCACTTAGTAAGATTGGCTAGGGTTTTGGCCAATGCTAATGAGATCTTATTAGGTTGGGTTTTTCCATGGATTTGGGGTTTTCCTGGATAAACATTTGTGTTTATGTGTTTATGGTTGTTGCTGGTTATTTTTATATTTGTTTCTCTGAGTAATTCTCCATAATTAATTTTTGTTCTCCGGTAAATTTCTTAACAATTGGTATCAGAGCCAGATATTGGTTTCAAAGGGATTCTTTGATGCCAGGGGTTTATAGTGCCTGATGAGATTAATGTAGCCTTTTTTACAGATCTGGGTCTGGAAAATAATGGTGGAACAATCATACGTGGAAGAACCTCAAGGAGAATGCGTGGAAGATAGTGCCATAACTAGCAGGGATCGCAATGCATTTGCAATATTTACCAGTTTGGAACATGCTGACGAATTGTTCAGGATTCATGCGGCTATTTAAAGAAGGTCAGCAAAAGAAAATTGTTCATGGGGCTCCGAAAATTGTTCGCTTTCTGCTACGTGAGGCCATTGGTGTTGGGATCTACGAGGTTCTCGTCGGGCCCGCAGTTGGTCGGGCTCGCAGTTGGAGCGGTTTGATAGAAGTTTTCGAGCAAATCAAATTGAGAGAGGATGGATCAGAATCATAGCAGAAATAAGAAGAATAAAAAATTAATGAAGTCAAAATTATTGCATGTAAATGGGCATACTACTGTAAGACCTGGTAAGGCATGTGTACCCCTCGGTGATCACCGGTAAAGTTTGGGTTAGACCTAGGTGATAGGGGGGATGTCGGATTAACAATACTTTGGGTAAAAAATCTGAGGGGGCAAGAGCTAGAGTGAGCGGGATTGTCTCACTTAGCAGGTTTGGCTGGAGTTAGTCAAGGAACCCCAAGTCAAGTTTAAGGGGGGGAATTGTTAGGTAAATTTGACTCAGGATAGAGTCAAAGTTGACTAGGTTAAACAGTGACGGTTTTGGGGAACATGGTATTGTGAACCCAGAGTATTCTGCCCGTGGTATTATATGTAATGGAGCTTATAAAAGGCTAGAAGGACTTCATTGTAAGCAAGGCCTGGAGGTACGACGCGAAGGCTCACTTGGTAGGATTGGCCATGGTTTTGGCCAATGCTAATGAGATCTTATTAGGTTGGGTTTTTCCCCAGATTTTGGGTATTCCTGGATAACCATTTGCGTTTATGTGTTTATGGTTGTTGCTGGTTATTTTTATATTTGTTTCTCTAAGTAATTCTCCGGAAATAATTTGTGTTCTCGGGTAAATTTCCTAACAAAAAATAGGTCAAAAGTCACATCCAACATGTTCGATATTGTAATTTATATTCTAGATCAAGGTTGAATATTCACATGTTATTGATCTAAGAAACACCTAATGTTAGGAAAAACCTTACAAATGCATCATAAGATAGAATTCCCAAATGATTATAGCTACTTCAATCTTTTGTCCAACTCATTATTTTATTTGCTTTTTGATGTGAATAATTCATTTTCCAACATGAAATGATAAACATTTTAGTTCATATATGCTTTTATTTTGTGAAACTTATATTTTCATATCTTAAATAAATAATATTTGTGTGATGCATCATTTTAATAAATAGAAATTTTTTTGATAAAATCTTTCATAGTGAAATAAATATTAATCAACTCCCAAATAAATATCCATGGAATAATTTGAATGTCCATTTCATGAAATTTTGTGATCTACTAGTTGCATTATGAGTGTATTTGCATCATTTATATAATGTGTATCCATTGCATTGTTCATTATAGTAGTAATACTAAGTAATTATTACAGTTGCAAAAGTTTTTTTCCAAATAAAGGAACATCATTGTTTCTTTTGTGGGGAAAACTCCCACGAGGGATTTGAATCTGTAACAACCTTGGTGAAAATTCCATGTAATAAAAGTTAATAAAGTAAAATAATAACGACGGTTATGGAATAGTTATTTGAAGCTGAATGTTGGGCAAAAACATCCTAGTGTGGTTGTTCATTTAGTTTATTATGGCTAGGGAAAATGGAAAAGGAAATGACAAAGTCTTTGGAAACGAAAAATGACATTTTTGGCAATTTATTTATGAAAATAATGGAAATTAGGATGAAAGGAAGGTGAAAGGTCATAGGTTGCATGTGAGGAGGAAAATGAAGGAAACTTATTAAAAATTGAAGAAAATAGAGGCCTCATTAATAAAAGGCTTCCGAGGATCAATTGGTACCTTTTGTCAGTTTAGTTTTGGAGATCTCTCTCTATTCTCTCTCTCTTCACTCTTGGAAACTTAGAGTTTTCTTGGAGCACTTCAACATTGGACCAAGAAGAGAAAAGAAGGAAAAGGAAAGAAAGGATCAAGCAAGGAAGAGTAGGATCAAGCATCTACGATGGGATTATTTACAAGTATCAATTTGCATGTGTGATTTCCTTGCTAGTTTTGGCATGCATGGTTATGCATGTGTGTTCTTGGTTCTCTTGCTGTCATGGGAATGGGTTTTTCTAGGTGTGACAATGTTCTTCATCCTTGCCATGCCATTTTCATATATCCATGGTGTGATGGGTCCTCATGCTTTGGTTGAGATAGATTATTAGATGGATTTCAAACTAAGTGAAGTGGATCTCTGAAAGAAAGAACACATAGCCTAGTAACCCTTGAATTGGACTTTCTGTTGTGGTAAAGCCAATTTTTTTGTTCCCTTGGTGAGCCTAGTAATCCTCGACCAGTGAATGGCATGATATACGGTAAAGCCTAGAGGTGAGTGCTCTCCATCATCCCTAGGAATCCCGAGACGGAATATATGGTAAAGCCTAGAGAGTGGAGTCTCGAGTAGGGCCTAATGATTTGGTATGGATTGTGGTAAAGCCCAGAGAATGGTGTCTCGGTTGTGGAATAGTGATCCCTAAATCAAACTGTGGATTGTGTTAAAGCCTTGAGACTAGGAGAAAGGAAAATTCCTCACGGCGTAGGTGGAGAAATCCGGTCGTATCCATGCTTGTTTGGCATAGTGATCCATTGAGGATTGCGGTAAAGCTTGGTTCTATTAATGAGGGTGAGGTGGTGTAGCCTCAGGAAACCTTGGTTGAGTTTTGGTTATGAGTCCCACATTCATCCTTGGAATATGGCACAAGGGTGATTGGTTGAAAGAAAGATTTGGTTCAACTAATATATGGTCGGGTGGTTCGTGGAAGTACCATACTCAGAAGCTTTTGGATTCATTAATAAGAGTTACTTTCCTTGGTATTTTATGAGAAAATTTATTGGTTCATATGTGGAATTTATGGCTGATGTATCCTTATTATTTTTGTTTTTTATTTGCTAGTTATGAGTATGTTTTATGACAATGATGATGTATGGATCTCATCATGTTTTAATTGTAAATGAATGAATAATAAAACTATGACCTAATAAATTATGATGCATCTAATGTCACAAGGCATCAATGCTTCTTAGTGATTCCTAGATAAATGTGAGACCCCTATGCTCATATCTACTGTTATGACAAGTAGGTTGCATATTCATGGCATGTTTGATGAAATGTCTGTCATGTATAGTATAGGTACAGTTAAGTATTTGTTCAAATATTTGCATTTGTATCAATGTATAAATGTTACTTCTCATTCCTAAAGGTTTCATGGAGTTTTGGGCATTGGCCTGAGTCCTGGCTCTGAAAAGGTGGCATAGAATCTCGAGCCGCAAGCTCAGAACTAGCTGAAAAAGACCCCAATTGCTTGCATGCCCATGCTATGAGAGATACTGGAGGGCCCTATTTTCATGCATGCTCATGTCATGCGAGAGATGAAGGATCTAGGGAAGTGAAGTGTCAAGCTGTGTCAAGGATTGATTACCTGGAAAGGTTGGTTGGATCTTGTAGGTTTTTTGATGTGTGCAGAAGGTTAGATTGATTGTGTTGTGTTGGTTCCACTTCATTAACTATACATGGGGAGTTGAATTATATTGTAGTAGCCTATTGGAAAATGCTTACCCCAATGGATTAGTTAAATTGGGTAAATGTGGGAGGAGGGTGTTACAGAGTGGTATCAGAGCATGATCGACCCCTTGGACTAGGTGGGAGGTGTGTTAGTCATGCATTCATGTCAATTTCATATGTGTTCCGTATGCTTGAGGTCCATGAAATTTTTTTGTATGCATGGTGTTGGTCATGGTTTCATTTGTGTCACCATGTGGAATTTGATGGTGTGTTGTTGGATGTTCTTATTGTGAGTATAGGTTGGTTATGTGCTAGTTATGCATGTCAATGTTTCTATGTATAATGTGCACATGTATGTTGTATGTATGTTGATTATGCATACATTGACATGGTTGTAGTTGTCATGCATGAGGTCATGATGTGTGGTTGTGTTGAAGGCTCTAAAAATTGGGACTCCAACAAGGGGGATAACCACCCGGTCCAGACCTTAGGACAACTCCTTTTCCATTTGGAATAGTGGCTTCGACGGGGGATGATGGGACCAATTTCCCAATCTATTTATAATGTTTGTGCTAATGAGATGATGTTTTTCTTTTTTTTTGGATTTTATGGGGTAAATACTTATTTTAAAATTGATCTATCTTCTAACTATCATATGCAATCTATCATAATCAAAGAAAACATCTAACTTTAAAACTATCCTGGGAGTAACGTTTATATATGCGATCTAAAATGATTTCTGAAAGTAATTGATAATAAAGATCATTCAATTACGATAAGAAGAGAATTCATTTAATAATGATCATTTCATATAAAATAAATTAGCTGAAACAATATGAGAGATATATCGCATAAAGAGTCATTCATATATTCAACATAAAGAATAAATCATCATCATACAAAAGTGAAATAATGATAACTAAGAATTTAAACTTTCATACATAAATAACTTAAAATGATTTATTGCTTGATACACAAGTAAAAAGCATTAAGAGATAGAAGTACCATTTGTAATACGTCCTACTCATGTGCTCCAGCAATATTGATCCACTTTCAAATCATTCAACATCAACTAAGAGTACAGAAGTGAAATTTCAGTAGAAGAGGCTGAACTCAAGTAGAAAATAAATCTTGTTCCATTAACTTTACCAAAACCTCCTCAAAGGGACAAAAGTGCATGTTCTGAAGAATATTTTTGATAAAATTTCTGGACCCTTCTCTAAATGCATGAGAGGGGTTTAAATACTAATATATGAAACTAAAAATAGAAATTACAAAAATAGATGAGGAGGTTTAAACGACCTACCTCATTTTAAGTGAAAATAAACAAAAATAAAATAAAATATGCCTATGACTAATCCTGCATTTGATCTTTGAGATCGCAAATATCCAACATAGGCTTAAGGAGTGTCGGTTGGCCAACTTCAGCTTTCAGTTGTCCTGCGAATATGACATTGGTGAGTGCTGGCATCATTTTCTTGGTGGAAGTAATCAGGCCCCTCAGGGTCATCCATTAGCTGTGTGGTTTCACTAGGTATTGCCAATACACCTCCTAGTTCAACCTGGTCACTCATCTGATTGCCTCTGCCCTTTCCTCCGCTGCCTGTTTCCATACTGCTTGAAGCTATTTTGCATTTGGAAGAAAGCCAGGGGTGGTTTCTGCTACCAAATTAGCATTGTGTAAATTCTCATTCACACACTCGATGACGTTGTTTGCTGCTGCTGCCGCATCCTCCATTGCTTGTTCTGCCTCTCTGAGCCGAGAATCCCAATTCACAAATAAGATTTCTTTATGTGATTCATCTAATTCAGGCATATCTGCTCTTTTCCCATTCTCGGATTTCTACCAAATTAAGAAGTCTGAAACTTTCTTAAGAATTGCATCATATTCAAGTCGCAATTCCACAACTTGATTCATTATGTTATCACTCATTTCACAGTGAGAATTCCACTGTGAAATCTTTTGGCATAATAACTCTTTCTGGTGTAAAAGTTGGGAATTGAGGCCAAGCGCTTCTGTGACAAACTCTTCAATCTTTGGGTCATCTTTATGTAGTTATGCTATGCTCTGTAACTGCACTTCTTTACCTGCTAAACTGCTCTGATGTGCTATCTGCATTTGCTGAAACTCCTGCTGAAGTTTAGCCAACTGCATTTCTGCTTGTTGGTTGGTACTGGCCTGCTGTAGTTGTTGTTCTAATAACAAAATTTTGTCTTCTTTTTCTTTGAGCAGCAGTTGTACCTCCACTGCCTTATCAGTGGTCACTGAAGCATATGTGCTTGCGAACTGCAAGAGTCTAGTGAGGTTAGCCGATGGATCTATGGATGGGTCTTTCTAGAGAACATCTAGAGGTTCATCCTTAGGAGTGAGCATGGAATCCAACTTTCTTTTCTTTCTCTATCTTTTAACGACGACTTTGTGTTGAGGGCTGTAGAATACATATAGAGGTGGAATTTCCTCTATTCTCAATACAATCTTAGATGTGGGAGCAATGGGAATATGCTCTATTTCCTGAGTGCTAACAGCCCCTCCGTTTACAATTTCTGTGGGTGTTTCTTGTTGGTTGCTCTGTGATTTGTTCCCCCATGTTGAGTATCTTATTGAAATTGTCCCATTCTTCTTCTAAATCAATCACAAGCGGCTTTGCTCACTGTGTAAGGGGAGTTGAGGTTTCGACTTGTTTTATGAGCGAAGTCTGTTGATCTGACTTTGCTGTGGACTGGGTTGTGTCTTTAATCGATTCCTCACTCTTACTATGTTCATTCTCTGATGCTTTCTCAGATTATTTGACAGACTTTTCTATGGACTCATGTCCAGAACTTGTTTTGGATTTTTCTTTTGAGTCTCCACCTATGCTTGCACTGGGAGTAGGATCTCTCATTGGCTCAATGAGTAGTTGGTCCAATGGGACCTTAGATAACCTCCTTTTCCTGTAGTTATCAAATGTTTGGTGCCCTTCTTGATCAAAAAGTATTTTTGCCATATGCTGTACTTCTTTGAAGGTGTTTTCTATAGGAAAACATCATCAAAGGGGTCTTTTTCATGGGTAAATATTCTTATTTTGACCATTGTGTTAAAATCTTTGACAATACCAAAGGGATCATATTGTCTTCTCGAGAACTTGGGTAATTGCAAAGATAATACATTGTCAACTTCTTTGAAAGCATGTCCTAAGTCATGCAATGAAAATACTCAACATGTTACAAGAAATTGAGGCCAAATGCCCTTCTTGGAATCCTTCAATATCTTACTCATCCCTCCTTCACTACATGTCTGACAGGCTATCTCTCTAGCCATCAGTTTGTTTGGGACATAGAAAGGTAGAACATGGGGTGAGGCAATACTACCGAACACTCTGATATATGTGAATAATTCTTCCTCGAACCATCTAGCTACGAGGAGAATATCTACTTCGGCTTCTTGGGAGAACCTAGGGGCATCTTGATTGTAAATCCTTTTGTGAATCGGAAGCATAACCCCGTGACAAATCTTGAAGAAGTGTGGTGCAAAATTAGACTCCCACATGTCTTTGTGATATATTTGAATAGGAAGTGGATTTTGAGCAGTCCACTTCCATCCCATAAGAGGAAACTTGGAACCAAAACAAATAGCATCCATAACATAGGCACTCATGAAAAATGGAGGGTAAACCCTCAAAGAAATACTCCTTTTTCTTCTGTACTCTAAAATTGTTGTAGCTAAGTTATTAGACAAGATTTCAGCCCAATTCATTATTGTGGCATTGACAGCTACATGTATTAGGGGTAATCATTATGACGAGAATTTGGCGCTGTCTAGTTTACCAAACAATCTACATAACATAGCAGTAGCAAAACAGAAAGGGGAACTAAGAGAACTGGTGGTGTACATACCATTCTTATCTTTCTTGAGTCTTTCTTCGTTGTTTGACCAATTCTTCATGCATTCTGTCAGGTCTTCATTTTCCTTGACGAACTTCTCAACAAACTGCCTGTTGTAGATGGCTTGCGGCTCTGGTAGATGGTACATGAGTCTCAGGTTGTCTGGAGTAAACGACCCTATGAATTCTTGGCTTGCCGTCTTGAATTATCTGTCTGATATATCTGCATCATCTATGATCCACTTAACCATGTCAGTATAAGGAAGTATCTTTGGTCTTGCAACAATGTTGTGCAAGAATGTGCACACAAGTTCAGTTAGAGTAGCATCAAAAGAAACACATCCATCCACTGTAACTATTGTTTCCATAACTCTTGGTTGTTCTTCCTCTAATAGCTGATACATAGCTTCCCATGTGGACATCTCTGCATCTCGATTACAAGTAGTATCTATGAACAAGGGGGTCATCTCTGATTTCTCAGAAGCGGGTGCCTTTCCTTTCTTCATCATTTCTTCAGATGTCCTGCTCTGTGTGTTCTTCCTAAAAGTTACAAGAGGAGAGCAGAATAGGGTAAAAATGATAGTAAATGTAGAAATAAATCAATAAAAGGACAAAATAAAGGTGACAGAGGGTCTTAATTCTAAATCACGTTAGAAGATATCAACTTACGTCAAATGGACTTTCACCCCTGATCGTAATTATTCTTTCAATAAATCTCCACTAATGAACCATTATCGTTAACTTAGTGTCCATCACTTCACATTGAAAATCGGGAAGCACTCCCCTAGAATTGTGAGCCCTTTGAGTTGTGATAAAAGCGATTTTGCGATTTGCTATGCAATATCGCATATCGCTATATCAAAAAAACTCATTTACGTTAAGACTTACCACCGTGTGAGTTGATGCGATATGCGATATGCGAGATGCTATCACATTTCGCAATATTTTCTTATGCTTTATTGAGTAGCGCTGCATGGTTGAAATTGCGATGCAAGACGATTATAGGAGTTTTATGATTTCGTATTTCGTGGATCGTGATTTCATGGGGTAACTTTTATAAGGAAGGTTCGTCGTAATTATTTTGTGATGTGAGAATCTGTCCTTTAAAAGAGGGTCTTTTCAAGGATTATTTTAATATTTATGACTTTCCGGGTATAAAGTTACTTTTAGGTTATTTTACCATGTGGCGCTTGTTTATGAAACTCATCATTTGTGAAGTTCTATATGCTAAAGTATGAAAAGGTAATTTTTCCATGATTTTGCAAGTTTCGTTTTGACATCTTATTTTATTCTAAAAATAAAAAGGCATGACTAGATGCTAGGATTGATTTTTTTGGAAGGGTCCCCATTTATTAACGTTATTACTAATACTAGTAAATGTGGGGGTTGTTGATAAGCACAATAGATTGATAGGGTCATGCATTGATGACTGGACTATGGTTAGGATGATATCAATATGTTGTTATGATTATGTTTATACATGTATTTTCTAATCTGGTTGATCTTGCAGACAAAATATCCTCCCTAAACTATACTGAGGTATGTTTATTATGTTTATATTTTTGTTTAGCTAACATGGCATGTTTGGAAGGAAATAATATCGAGATGACTAGCAAGATGGTAGACTATAGTTCACAAGAATCTCCCCATGGATTAAATGAGCAGTGTGATATTGGGCACTCTTTTGACTTAGTAGGCACATTGAGAAGCTTTAAGGAAGAATTAAGAAGTTGCAAGACAGATAATGACAAAATCATGTAGACACATGAGAAATAAGCATAATTTAATGCAGTGATTCTTCAGAGTTTGTCAGAACTGTAGAGACAGACCACTTCAAATCATCCATGGACAAGAGGAAACAACTAATGGGGCATATGGTAGTAGATCTCATGGTGGGCATAGGTCAAATAGGGATGACATAATTAGAGATGACAAGTTCTTGGAAACTATGGATAGGAGATGTGATGGACACAGGTACTATTCTAGGTCTGTTTTTGACAGGCATTATGATCGTCATCGTTATCATCCATAAAGGAGGAGTGACGAGGGATATTTTCTGGATGAGTTTAAGAAAGATAAGCCACCTACGTTTGATGGGGATTTTAAGAAGTCAAAGGATGTGGGGGCTTGGTAACTTGGGATGAAGAAGTTCTTTGAGCTACATGAGTACACAGAGAACATGAAGGCAAAAATAGCTATCTTCAGCCTCAAAGGGAATGCATACATATGGTGGGAGGATGTAAAGTGGGTTAGAGGCATCACGACATAACAGTTGAGTTGGCATGAATTCAAAAGGTTTTTAAGGAAGAATCACTTGTCAAAAAGGTACCATGACAGTAAGGCCAGAGAATTTTATGAGCTAAATATGGGATAATGATATAAGAGGATTATACGACTAAGTTCCTGGAGTTATTGAGGTATGTACTGTATCTTAAGGATGAAAAGACTAAAGTTCAGAGATTTGTTAGTGGATTGACATTATCTTTTAAAGACCAAATTGAGTATGATGAGTGTCACTAACTTGAGGAAGTTATTTTTAAAAATTGGCAACACAATGATGAATTTATAAAAATAAAATTTCTAAAAATAGAAATTCTGTAATAGGAATTTCTAAAAATAGTAAATCACCTTGCATCAACTGGTAATCAAAAATTGTTAATGGAAAATCCATTTTGATCATCAATTAATCCCAATATTTCAATTCGACTTAATCATCATTATTATTATTATCATTATATTATTATATTAATATTAAAAAGAAATCCAAGTCTCTCAATCATGAGACTTAATCATGTCATATGTAACTCCCCTCAATTAATCCATATGTTACCCTCTCTCTCTCTCTCTCTCTCTCTCTCTCTCTCTCTCTCTCTATTTTAATGGATTCATTCCTCTCTCTCTAAATTAATGCTCTTACACACCTCTTACACTCTCTTACACACCTTAATGACTTGTCACAAAAAGATTCCTCTTACACCTCTTTAATGCATAAGTTACAGTTATCTCCTAAATGCATAAGTTACAATCCTCTCCTTTATGGCATAAGTTACAATCCTATTTTTGAATATGTAACTCCTCCTCAAGGCATGTGTATTGCTCCTCGTTTATGGAAATAATTCATTGCCCCTCTTATATATATGTGTCTCATATCATCTCACCTCACTTCCTTGTGCATTGTGAATTCAAACTTGAGAGAAAGTTGGTGAGACTTGAAGGAGATTTTAGAGAGAGACTTGGAGATTAAGATGAGATATTGGAGAGACGAAGTGGTTCATTGTTTGCATCATCCATTTCTACGAGAGATATTCTTTAGATTTGGGTGAACTTCTTGATTCTCTCATTGTACTTTGTATCTTTGTTGAACAATTGATTTCTAATAGAAGAAGAATCTGGTTGGTTTTTCCCCTTGTGGGTTTTTCCTTGGTCATTGAAATTCTCTGTGTCTCATTGAGTTCTTGGTTATCTTTGATTGTACATATGGTTTATGTTCTATCTAAAATTACTTAACTTATTTTGTAGCATAAAGAAGTTCTGGATTTAAGTGATTGTAACAACATAGAACATTAAAATTTCAACATGGTAACAGAGTTTTGGTGAAAAAAACTCAAGAAGACAATATCCATTTGTAGCTTTGTTTCTGCTGAAATATCTCTTGATGTCTGCTCCATTGGTAGCTCTTTTTCTGTTGAAATACCTCTTGTTGTCTGCTCCATTTGCAACTCTTTTTTTTTGGTTGAAATATCTCTTGTTGTTCCTTCTACTTGTTGCTCATTTTCTGCTAAAATATATCCACTTTTATTGCTGAAATTTACAACAGAAATTTTACTGCTGAATTTTATAGCTAAAATCTACTGCTGAAATTTTACTGCTACCGTACTTCCAAGATTTCAAGGAATTCAAGATATGATAGTAATTTTGCAGATAGTAATTAAGGTTTCAGTACTTGTTAATGCATGCAAAAGTAAAGAGTAGTTTTATTTATGTTCATGCATGTGCAAGAAAGTGTTGTCTTCAAAACAAGTATAATGCTTAGAATATTATGAAAGAATAACTGATAGAAATTAAATGCTGAAGATAGGGGGGATTTTGACTCTCTCACATTATATGAGAATGGTCATAATCTTATGGGTTTTCATAATTTTATGTTAAAGTTTACTAACAATAGTGGTTGTAGGTAAGAATCATGACTTTTTCAAAATATGTAATGATAGTTTTCTAAATTAACCTCTTTTGCAACAATCAAAGATGGATTATAACTAATATCATTGCAAAAAATGAAGTCAATATGTATAAGAATTATTACATGCATTCACTCTGGGGTCAAGATTTGAAGATCTGTATAAAATTAGTGGAAGATCTATCCATGCATTGATTCATGATAAGTAATTATCAATGTAAATTGTGTTACCAAAAATTCATTCATCTTGATTATAAAACATTACCTCATGTGAGAAACACGGTTTCCAAAATACCTGAGATTAGAGTGGATCATCATGGATTTTTCCAAGTGATGATAAAGAAGATGCGTTTCTTCTGCCAATGACATATGACTTATGGATAGTGGTAACCTATAGAGGTCAGATCAAGAGGGAGCTAAGAACTTCCTTCAATCCCAAAGTATTTTCAAGTCTTATGTTGTTTCTTTGTGTCACCATTCTTGTTTAGATTTATCTTTATAGATCATTGGTTATTTTTCCTGCATGAGTATTTGAATGATTCTTTCACTAACTTCTTGATGAGAGTGCGATCAAGAAAAACATACCCTGAATATCATCAGGATGTAGAATAACATAGGAAGAGTAAACTCCAAGAGGAATTTGGTGCCCGATAATGAAAGATCCACTCTCACTTCTAGAAAATAAAGAAATACATGCAACATCATCAAGTATAATTTCATTATGTTTGTTTACTTTTCTATTATTAATCTTGCTCTTGTTTTGGGATCAATAGGTACATTTGATAAATGTGAGAACCAATTCCTTTGTGTCATGATTGAGGAAGGCATCGTGCCATCCCATGAATTGAGTGGACATGAAGTGGAAAAGAGCTTAATACTTCTGCAAAGGATTTGGAATCAAGAAAGAGACCACCATACTATATAACTCAAAATAAAATGGGCACTTAAGGATTTTTTATTTCCTTGTCTACTTTCATGTGCCAAAGAAAAAGAGTACCAAGTTGGAAGCTTCATGTAAGAAAGGTATGATTGTTGGTTATTGTGGAAATTATAAACTTTATAGAATATATGTACCTGGACAAAGAAATATAGAGTTTAACAAAGATATAACATTTGATGAAGATGAAACACTTTAGAAAGCCATAAACAATCCTCCTTCTAATAATGTTGAAAGACAGGATGATGCCTTGGATGCACAAGAAGATCCCAAGCCTGAGCTTGATCTTGTTGATGAACCCATTGATCCCATGGACTCCTTGGATCCTTCTCCATGTGCTAGAAAAAGATGATTATGGTTTAGTGACACTTACAAGATGTTGATAGACACATTCCTCATAGATGAACCTTTAGAGAAAGCAACAAAACATGCTGATTTTAGGGATATGTTGTAGACATGAGCAACATTATTCAAGTTGAACCATGCACTTTTGAAGAAGTTGTGAAGGCTCAAGTGTGGAAACATGCAATGGCTGGAGAATATGACTCCATCATTCACAATGATGTATGTGAATTGGTTCTAAGACCCCAAGGCAAATATGTTGTGTCTTCTAAATGGTTGTATAAAATTAAACATGGTGTTGATGGTAGCATTGAAAAAATTAAATCTAGATTTATGGCTAGATGGTTCTTTCATAAAGAGGGCATACACTATGATGAAATATTTGCACCCATTATCCATTATACAACCATATGATATATTGTAGCTCTAGATGCTAGCCAAGGATGGTCCCTTCATTAAATGAATGAGAAGATTTCTTTTCTGCATGGCTTCCTCAAGGAATAAGTGTTTATGGAGCAACCACAAGTCTTTAAATTACATGAGTAGAAAACTCATGTTCAGATTGAAGAAAGCCCTCTATGGTTTGAAGCAAGCTCCAAGAGCATGGTATGCCCGCATTGCTAGCTTCATGATGAAGCTTGGTTTTACTAGAAGTAATGTTGATCCAAATATTTACTTCAAGACAATCCAAGGCATGCCTTTTCGTATTAAATGTTTAATAGTTATTTCTTACAGGTGGTGAACCACTTATCCTCCAGTGTAGGAGGGAGTTAGCTTCTGAATTTGAAATGAATGATATTCATTTGATGCACTACTTTCTGGGTCTTGAAATATGGCAGAGAACTGGTGAGATTTTCATTTCTCAAGGAAAACATGTTGTCAAGCTACTGGAATGATTTAGTATGACATAATGCAAGTCCATGAATTCTCCAATGGAAATGAATTTCAAGAAGCTATGTGGTGAAGTTGTAGGTCTTTATTTGGCAAATCCTTCCAAGTATCATCAACTAATTGGGGCACTGATGTTCTTAGTGAACACTAACTAGAAATATGTTATGCAGTCAATAATCTAAGCCAATATATGATTAAAAGATCACATGCACACTGGATTGCTGCAAAGCATGTGTTGATATACCTACATGGGACCATCAATATTGGATTGAGATATACTTATAAAATGTAAGACTTCATGGATATACTAATGCTGATGGGAAAGTGACTCAGGTCATAGAAAGAGAACTTTTGGGTGCTTCTTTAGCTTGTGATTTTCCAAGATCTCTTGGATGAGTAGAAATAAGAAGAATGTTGCACTGAGTTTAGTTGAAGTTAAGTACATTGCTGCTAGCATGGCTAGTTGTGAGGAAATATGGATGAGGAAACTCTTTGGAGATATATTTGAAAAAGTTCCAGACACACCAATTATATATTATGACAATAAGAGTGGGATTCATTGTATGTTCCTTGTAAATTTGAAGCACATTTAGATTAAATATCACTATATCTAGGGTATGGTGGGGAGAGGAGCAATGAGGCTCCATCATATTGTAAATGATGATAAGATAAATGACATTCTTACCAAGTGTTTACCAAAAGGAAAGCTCTCAGTTTTTGGAGAGCAACTTGGACTTATGGATGTGACCCTTCTGGGAAGAGGTCACAACTAATCGATAAAACTGAGTTGCCTTTCCCTCCTATCAGAGCTCACAGGATTAGGGAATGATGCCAGAAATATCTGGAGGATGAGGGACCTCCTGTGTAGTGTGTGCCACAAGAGTAGGCCTTAGTTTACATCTAACGCATAATCTGGGACATGGGAAGAGCCACCTATATGGCCAATAGGTGCAGTGAGACTTGTCTGTGTGACTTTTCTAGGATGCAGGTGTTCCACCGCTTGAAATTTAATGAGACTTGGATGTGTGAGATCCTTGTCATGTGTTGACAAGTGGATCCCCCCAAGCAGTGATGAGCCTTGGATGTGTGAGATCCTTGTCATCTGTTGTAAATTGGATCCCCCAAAGAATTTTTGAGACTTGGATGTGTGAGATCCTTGTCATGTGTTGACAAGTGGATCCACCCAAGAAATGATGAGCCTTGGATGTACGTGATCCTTGTCATGTGTTGACAAGTGGACCCCCCAAGAAGAGATGAGATGGGGTTGTGCATGATCCTTGTCATATGTTGGCAAGTGGTATTGCCCCCAAGTGAATATAGGGTGATGGATGAATCTCCCCTATGATGATTCTTCTTCATTAGAGTGAGACATCATTGTTCCAGATGTTACAAAGAAAATATGAAGAAAGATGAGCAAAGAAAGAAAACATATTTTTTGCAGAAAGAAATTCCTCCCTAGTTGAGAGGGAGTGTTGGAAATTGGTAGCTCAAGGATGAATTTATAAAAATGGAATTTCTAAAAATAGAAATTCTCAAGTATGACTTTCCAAAAATAGCAAACAACCTTGCATCAATTGGTATTCAAGCATTGTTGATGGAAAAACCCTTTTGATCATCAATAAATCCTAACAATTCAATTTTGACTTAATCATCAATATTATTATTGTCATTATCATTATTATTCTTATGATATTATTATATTATTATTAAAAATAAATTGAAGTCTCTCAATCATGTCATATGTAACTCCCCTCAATTAATGCATATGTTACTCTCTCTCTCTCTCTCTCTCTCTCTCTCTCTCTCTCTCTCTCTCTCTCTCTCTCTCTTAATGGATTCATTCCTCTCTCTAATTGATGTTATTATGCACCTCTTACTATCTTACACACTTCAACGAATTGTCATAAAAATATTCCTCTCACACCTCTTTAATGCATATGTTACACTTCTCTCCTAAATGCATAAGTTACAGTACTATCCTTTATGGCATAAGTTACAATCCTATTTTGGCATATGTAACTCCTCCTCAAGGTATGTCTATTTCTCCTCCTTTATGTCAACAATTCATTTCCCCTCTAATATATATGTGTCTCATATCAGCTCACCTCACTTACTTGTGCATTATGAATTTAAACTTTAGAGAGAGTTGGCGAGACTTGAAGGAGATTGTGAAAGAGAGAGAGAGAGACTTGGAGAGTAAGAGAAGATCTTGGAGAGCCAAATTGATTCAGTGCTTGCATTAGCTACTCCTATCAGAGATATTCTTTAGATTTCGATGAACTTGTTCATTCTCTCATTGTACTTTGTATCTCTGTTGAACAATTCATTTCTAATAGAAGAATAATTTGGTTGGGTTTTCCCTTTGTGGGTTTTTCCCTGGTCATTGACCTAACTTATCTGTGTCTTATTGAGTTCCTGGTTTTATTTCATTGTGCTTATGGTTTATGTTCTATCTATAATTACTTAATTTATTTTGAAACATAAAGAAGTTTTGGATTTAAGTGATTGTAACGACATAGAACATTAAAATTTCAACAGTTATCAGGAAATTGAAGCATTAATATGACTATTCAAAGTGTAAGAATGAATATCAACAAGGATGAAAAGGGAAAGATAATGGTAAAGGTAAATGACAGCCGAAAATAACAAGGCCTCAAAATGCATACAAGAGGGAAAATGTTGCACCATACAAGAAGTTCAACATAGCTAGATAGGGACATAGGTCACAAATGTAGAATATAGGTGATGGTATAGGATAGTTGGAGTGTTAGACATGTGGTAAGGAACATCTTAAGAGAGATTGTCCATAGAATCAGGGAGGTAGGCCTCAGATCTATAGTGCATAAGAGGTGCATACTGTTGGGGATGTTGGGAAGAGAATTCCTCGTATCTATGCAACTCTGGATAACAAGCAGGAAGAGCACCAGGAAATTATTATCAAGATGGATGGTAAGATTTGTGATCACTTTTTTTACATTTTTATTGATCCTAGATCTAATTATAGTTATGTTAGTCCTGATCTGGTGGATAAGTGTGGTTTGAATAAATAAGTTCTTGCAGAATCTTGGTTAGTGCAGTTGGCTATAGGTACAAAGAAGAAAGTATATCACTGGGCAAGAGATTGTGCATTCAAGTTGAATGGTATGCCTACATCAACACATTTGAATGAATTTCAATTGGGGTCATATAGTATTCTATTAGGTATGGAATGACTATATATTCATAGGACCAAAGTTGATTGTTACGATGAATCCATTGAGTGCTTGGATGATAATGGAGAACAGAGAATCTTATAGGGTAATAAAATGGAAACATCAGTTAGAATGGTTATAACTATGCAAGAAAAGCGCAGTCACAGAAAAGGATATGTGTTATTTGCAGTGCATATTTCTAGTGACAAAGGTAAGGATGTTGAGGATGCGAAGGTATTGAGAAGGTACCTAATCTTGCAGTAGTTTCAGGATGTGCTTCCAACAAAGATTTAAGAGTTTCCACCTCACAAGGAAGTAGAATTTTCTATTGAGTTGGTACCAGGGGCAACACACGCATCAAAGGCACCATGCAAGATGAGAGCTCCAGTTTTAGTAGAGTTAATGTTGCAGTTGAAGGAAATGCTTAACAAGGGATACATTAGGCCAAGTGTGGTGTGCAACAATATTATTTGTTAAGAAGAAGGACGATACTCTTAGGTTACATATTTATTACATGCAGTTGAATAACATGATCATCAAGAAAAGGTATTTGTTGCCGAGGATTGATGACTTGTTCGATCACTTGATGGGAGAAACAATGTTCTCAAAGATTGATTTGAGATGCAGATATCATCAGGTACACATGAAGGAAGAGGACATATACAAGAAATCTTTCAGGGCTACGTACATTCATTATGAGTTTGTTGTAGTTCCATTTGGTTTTACTAATGCTCCAACTACCTTTATGTGCTTAATGAATAGTGTGTTGCGTCCTTATCTGGACAAGTTTTTCATTGTGTTCATTGATGACATCTTATTGTATTCTAAAAATGAGGAAGAACATGTCGAGCATGTAGCAGTAGTGTTGAGATTGCTGAGAGAGCATCAGTTGTATGCTAAGATTAGAAAATGGAGTTTCTTTCAGATAAAGGTACATTACTTGGGAAATGTGGTCTATAAGGAAGGTATAACAGTGGATTCAGAGAAGATTAGGACTATCATGGAGTGGGAAAATACTAGAAATGTGGAAGAGGTAAGATAATTTATAGTGCAAGCACGTTACTATAAGAAGTTCATCGAGAACTTCTCTTGGCTTGCATATCCTATTACGTCATTGCAGAGGCAACTTAAGAAATTTGAATGGACAGAGGAATGTGAAGAAAGTTTTGAGAAGTTAAATTCATTGTTGACAAAGTCTCCAGTGTTAAAGATTGTAGATCTAGACAAGGATTTTTGTGGTATGTACAAATGCCTACAAGAGAGGACTTGGAGGAGTTCTTATGCATGAAGGACAGCTGGTATGCTATGAATCACGGAAAATTAATGGGCATGAGAAGAATTATCTGACACATGATCTTGAGTTGGAAATGATCATTCATGTGTAGAAAATGTGGAGGAACTATCATATTGGCAGGAGATTTCTATTGATGAGTGATCACAATGGGTTGAGATACTTGTTTTATCAACCAAAATTGAATGTCAAGAAACCTAGATGGTTGGCCACGATCAATGAGTTTGATTTTGAGATTAGGTACATCAAGGGTAAGGAGAACAGGGTCACAGATGCTCTTAGCAGACGGATACAAGTGAATCATATAACATCTATGAGTTCTTATGGGACGGAGTTACATAATCAGATCTTACAGGCAGGTCAATAGGATGATAGGTACATGGATCTTATGCACATGTTATAACATATTATAGGTATAGGTGATCAGGATGTGGACTATCATATTACAATAGTTGGCTCGGTTAAATTTAGGGATAGGATATATGTGCCAGACAACAGTGAACTCAAGAAGCTCATCTTGAGGGAATTTCATGCTAAGTCATATTCAGGTCACCCAGGATATCAAAAGACATTGATAATAGTGAAGAAGTTTTAATATTGGCCAAATATAAAGAAGGACATGGCAGATTTTGTGGCTAGATGCTTGGACTGTCAGCAGGTAAAGGCAAAATGTAAGAATCTAGGTGGACTACTATAGCCAATTGCGATTCCAAAGTGGAAATGGGAGGTCATTTCCATGGATTTTATCACAAGTTTACTGAGGACATCTAGATAGCATGATTGCATCATGGTTGTGGTGGAAAAGTTGACAAAGGTATCACACTTCATTCCAAAGAAGTCTACTTATTCAGCTAGTGATGTAGCACAGGTCTTCATCGGAGATGTGGTCAGATTGCATGGTGTTTCAAAGAATATTGTGTTAGACAAAGATGTTAAGTTCACTTCCAGGTTTTAGAAGGAGTTGTTTGTAGGTTTAGGGATAGAGTTGGCCTTCAACACAACTTATCACCTGCAGAAAGATGGACAGACGTAGAGGGTCAATAGGATATTGGAGGACATGTTGAGGATGTATGTGATGCATAAAAAATGGAAGTGGGAAGAGTATATTCCACTGGTAAGTTTACTTACAACAATGGGTATCAGGAATCTCTAGGGATGATTCTGTTTGAGGCATTCTATTAGCAAAGTTGTAATACTCCCATCAGTTGGAGTGATCCAATTAACATGGTGTTAATTGGATTGGAAATTTTGGCAGAAATGGAACAGGAAATGCAGGTAATAAAGAAGAATATAAAGGCATCATAGGACAACCATAAAAGCTATGCATATCAGAACAGGTTGTTTAAGGAGTTTTAGGTTGGGGAATAGGTGTACTTGCACATCAAGTCGTAGAAGAGCTCCTTGTGGATTGGATCATGTGGCAAGTTGGCACCTCGGTTTTTTGGACCTTTCAATATTATTGAAAGGATTGGACCAGTACCCTATCAAATTTCACTGGCTCCAACAGTGAAAGTCCATCAAGTTTTTCCATGTGTCATTGCTTAAGAAATATGTTAAATATGTTGGTCATGTGATTGACTAGTCTGTATTGCAAGTGGAACCATATGGAGAATTCCAGTTGGAACCTCATTGTATATTGCAGAGAAAAATTATCATGATCGAGAACCAAGCAATCGAGTAGGTTGAAGTGCAGAGGAAGCACTTTGGGCCTGATGAAACTACATGGGAGATGGCGGATCAGATGCGGTCTATGTATCCTTCTTTTTTCACTTTTTGAGAAAATGTTTTTGGTATATGTGCATATGTATATGGATGTAAATACCGCCATGAGCTATGTTATAAAGCTCCAATAAGTTGTATGGGTGTCATGTTATTATGATTGTCATGTTGTTATGTTGCCATGTTGGTTTCTTTTCAGTAGGTTGATCACTATAAATATTGCATTGAGCTAAGTTATAAAGCTACATGGCTAGTATGTTTTGTTCACAACATTTTTGTTGGTTGTAGGTTTTGTTGAACATCGAGGATGGTGTTCCCCCAAGGGGGAGGGTTCTGTAACATCTCTTGTGAAAATTCAGTGTAATAAAAGTTAATAAAGTCCAAATGATAACCACAGTTATGGGACACTTATTCCAAGTTGAATGTCGGGAAAAAAATTCATAGCATGGGTGTTCATTTGGATTATTATGGTTAGGGAAAATGGAAAAGGCAATGGAAAAGGCTTTGGAAAGGAAAAATGAAGGTGAAAGGTAATAGGTTGAATTTGAGGAGGAAAATGAAGGAAAAATAATGGAAAATTGAAGAAAATAGATGCCTCATTAATAAAAAGGCTTTTGAGGATCAGTTGGTACCTTTTGTCAGTTCAATTCTGGAACTCTCTCTCTATTCTCTCCCTCTTACACTCTTGGAAAATGAGAAATTAGCGACTAGGTGACTAAAAAATGTAGTCACAGTAGCTTTTCCAAGTGAAATACTACCAAAAATGAGCAATCTTAAGTGACACAACTAAAAATGACTAACATAAATGACTAATTTAGTCCCGAGTTAAAATATATGACTAGCTAATAAGTAATACAACTAAAAATGACTAACATGAATGACTAATTTAGTCTAGGAACAAAAATACGACTACCTAACAAGTACTACAATATTACGAATCAATAGTTTATGTTAGTCATTTTAATTGTGTCATTTCAACAATATAAACATACAAGTGATAGGTGATTCAAAGGCTATTATAGATTGTATAAAAGGTTATACTTCCTTAAACACTTCTTTATTGGATCAACAGATGATTAGAGTTATGGGTTTGATTAGAATGTTTGGGGTTATATCCTTTGATCACATTCACAGGGAATTAAATTCAAAGGCTGAGAAATTATACAAAATGGGAGTGGGCTTACAACTAGGTCAAATACATTATGAAGAATACCTGTAAGGAAAAAATTTGGTTAGTTACTAGAGGACACTTTTCATGCATATCTACATTTTTTATTATTAGTGTCATATCCACTGAACTTAGGATACTAGTTTTTAACTTGGATATCAAGTTGTTTATCTAGTTTGAATGTACATTATGAACATATCAGTACTAGACTCTTATGAATTTGTTTTGAATACTATGGGCATTTTGATATTGACCAAACCTTAGATGTTGCACATATTAGAATATCATGTTATATATGTGAAACAAATTTAGTATATGTTAGATCATGTAAATTACACCTTTACATTAATATTAATACAAAAATGATGTTTTTTTTCTTTTTTGGAAACAAATTTTGGAAGACGTTTGATGACACATTGTTTTGGCCATTTAAGACACTAAGTGTAAGAAAACGTTGCTCTAGCTACCACATTTAGCTTAGTATGTATGATCCATGTGTATATGGTATTTCCAATGTGTATTATTTTTATTGTGATAATTTAAGCACTCTATTCTAACTCTTGGTGCTTTGGCTATAAATTCTAAGTTGAGTTGTTCCATGGTGTTTCATAATTTTACTCAAAGAAGTGATGTCATCTTGATGGTTTAGGTATATACTTGGTGATTTAAGTAGATGCTACACATCGATGTTATTTTATCCTTTTTTCGCACCAAAAAGTTTCCACCCTACCTTGCATTTTGGTGCAAATGAAGTCTTATTTCCTGAGTTTGATTGAGTTGAATGAAGTATTATTTATTGAGTTTGATAGAGTTAAATTATGGCGAGAATGAAGTCTTATTTACTGATTTTGACAGAGTTAAAAGATACATGGTAATGGTAATGAAGTCTAAATTTATTTTAAATTTATGATAATTTATTTTAATTTCAATACGGGTGCATTGAAAACCTTCAAATAATTAGGGAAATATACTCTGATGGTGACTTTAGATACATACATAAGTGTGCAAAAATGGCGATGGGTTTTTTTTTTTTATTTAGATCTCATCATTAACCAAACATCTCTTTTGAATGGATCTATTGTGGTAGCCTCACACACAAATTCCATGGATTTTCATTGGTGTTCAATAAATTATTCTTTTGAATGGATCTATTGTGGTCACCTTACACACATATTCCATGGATTTTCACTAATGTTAAATAAATTTGTTGGGTCCCTATAATACTAGTGATTACCCCATTACTATTATAGTTATACCCCTTATTTATATTGTTGTGCCCCTATTACCCCCATATTGTTATTTCTGTGCCCCATAGAATCCCTCTATTGTTATTTTTGTGGCTTTATATTATTATTGTTAGGTCGGCTGGATTATATTGTGACTCAGTAGACTCCTATATATAGAAAGGAGGTTTTGTCATTTGAATCATCAAAGAATTGTTCATTTATGTAATGTAAAGGAGGTTTCCCCCTTGAAGAGGCTGAATTCTAAGGCGTTGATCTATCTTTTCTATCTTTTCTTGAGCTGGTTTCATAACATTTGGTATCAGAGCTTTGGATTCTAGGGTTTCGCTGCTCCAAACAGGATCGTGGAATTTTCGCTATAACTTTTGTTCTGTGACGTTTCAGAAGTCGCAAAAAAAACCCATTTGAGAAGAAATCTCGCTGAACCTTGGGTCCAAATTTCAGAGCTTTTCGCGTGATATTTTCGGAGATATGATCTGAGGAAGTTGGTCTTTTTGCAGACTCCTGAATTACATTGAAAACAGGTGACCTGGGAAAAATTGTCATAACTTTCTCTCCGGGAATCAGATTGAAATTCCGTAAGAAGGTGCAGAAAGAAGAAGGACTATAGTTTCTTGTATATCTTTTTCAGAACCAAATATCGAAAATTGTACACGTGGAATTTCATACAACTTCGCTCTTCTGAAAGGTCTATAATCAGGTCATCTTGGGAGATCGTGCATAACTCTTTCTTGGAGAATCCAATTTGGATCAGACTGGTGGCATTGGAAAGAGGACACAAAGAGCTACTACAGGTCACAAATTCAGAACTAGATGATTGAAAAGTACAGAGATACATCAGAGGCAATATCGAGCTCCTACAAAGTGAAAAAAGGTGTGTACATTTTTTTAAATTTTTGCTTAAGCTTGGTTTGAAAATTTATTTTAAAGGAATTCAAAGGGCATAGTAGAGAATTATTATCGGTAACTGATGCCCCGAGGAAAGAAAATGCAAACACCTAGTAAGGAACCTGAAAGCTCTAGCATGACTCATGAAGAAGAGGAAGAAATGCTACATGATATATCAAAATTACAAGAACAAGTGCAACAAATGTCACGCTCACAAAAGTTAACAGATGCTAAGATAAATGGCGTGGAAGCTAAGATGAATGGCATGGAAGCTAAGATGGACAATTTGAAGATAGATTTGAACACAAATTTGAAGACATGCATGGCAGATTTGAAGACAGATTTGACAAATTTTCTACAAGAAATACGTACTAATGGTGAAAAGGTAGTAAAGGAAACTCATGATGAGAACAAAAGAAATGTTAATCATGATTCCATAGACGCTAATGTTGGATCGAAGAATCACCATATTCCAAAAATCGATATGAGGAAGTTTGATGGCAAGGATCCCGCCACATGGATATTACAGATGGAGCAATTCTTCGATCTCAATAATGTGCAAAACACACAAAAGGTACGTATGGCAACTGTATATTTGGAACCAAATCAGTTTGTATGGTATCAATGGCTTTGTTCTCGTAAACAATTTATCACTTGGGCAATTTTTACGGAAGAATTGATAGCACATTATGAGGATACAAAAAGCAACACTTTTTTTAGCCAATTGATAAGTCTCAAACAAAAGGGTTCAATAATGGAGCACATTGAGGAGTTCCAAAAATTGAACATAAGGGTAAAAGATATTCCAGAGGAGCATAGGATTGATGTGTTCATAGGGTCTTTAAAGGATAATATCCAACATGATGTTCGCCTTTGGGAACCTGATTCATTAGAGAAGGCATTCAGGTTAGCAAGAAAAATGGAAAGCAAAATTATGGCAACTAGGAAGCATACCACTCACAACTATAAAGACGGAAGTGTTGTTGCCCCTAGTCTTCCACAACCTACAAGGTTGACACCACAACAATTGGAAGAAAAAAGAGCAAAAGGGCTTTGTTACAATTGTGATAGCAAATACACAAAAGGTCATAAGTGTGCTGAGAAGAAATTATTCTACATAGATTGTGAAGAGGAAGAAGAAAAGGAGCAAGAAAGGTCAAAAGAAGAGGATATATTCCAGGAACAAAGCCTAGATGAAGAACAAATAAATCCGACCATATCTTGTAATGCATTGGCGGGAATTACCACTCCTCAAACCATCAAGATAGAAGGACAAATCAAGAAGAAAAAGGTAATAGTGTTGATTGATTCAGGAAGCACCCACAATTTTATTCATTGTAGGGTAGCAAAAGAATTGAATTGCTTCCTATATCCAGCACCAGAGTGTCAAGTGATGATTGCAAATGGAGGAACAATAAATTTCTCTGGAAAGTGCCATAATATCAAGCTATCCATGGGAGAATATGTATTGACTAGCCCAATGCTTTCCATTCCAATGGGAGGTGCTGATGTTGTACTAGGAGTCCAATGGCTACAATCCTTGGGTACAATAGCTTTTAATTTTCAAGAACTTTTCATCAAATTTTCTACGGAAGGAAAGGAAGTTGAATTAAGGGGTATTGCAGGGAAACCAGGAAAGATAATCAGCTCTAATGGCATGACAAAGCTTCTAAAAAAGGAGCAAAGAGGTGTAATTGCACAATTATGTTCGCTAGATGTTTCCACATTGGAATCATCTATTTCTCCAGATCTCCAAAAAGTCCTGGACAATCATTCCAAGGTATTTGAGACTCCCAAAGGTCTCCCACCTATGCGTGATCATGATCATGCTATTCATCTGATTCCAGGAAGTGTTCCTCCAAACATCAGGCCGTACAGATATCCCTATGTCCAAAAAAGTGAAATTGAACGTATGGTTGCAGAAATGCTAGAGGCTGGTATAATTCAACCGAGTCAAAGTTCTTTCTCAGCTCCAGTAGTATTGGTGCACAAGAAGGATGGATCATGGCGCATGTGTCCGGATTATAGGGAGCTCAACAAGCTCACTATTAAAGATAAGTTCCCCATTCCTGTCATTGATGAATTACTGGATGAATTGCATGGATCAATTTACTTCACCAAGTTGGATCTTCGTTCGGGATATCATCAAATCAGAATGAAGATTGAAGACATTCCGAAAATGACATTTAGAACTCATGAGGGTCATTATGAATTTTTGGTCATGCCTTTTGGCCTTACCAATGCACCTTCAACATTTCAAGGTTTGATGAATTCAATTTTCAAACCATTCCTTAGAAAATTTGTGTTAGTATTTTTTGATGATATACTAATCTACAACAAGTCTTGGAAGGATCATGTTGAACATGTTGACAGGGTGCTACAACTATTGGAGGAGAAACAATTATATGCAAAAAGATCCAAATGTTTCTTTGGAGTCCAGGAGGTGGAATATTTGGGTCATATTGTATCTCATGAAGGAGTTAAGGTAGACCCTAGCAAAATTAAAGCCATTAAGGAATGGAAAATCCCCACATCCATAAAGCATCTGCGAGGATTTCTTGGGTTGACAGGGTATTATCGCAAGTTTGTTAAGAATTATGGGAGAATAGCAGCACCTCTAACAACATTATTGAAGAAAGATTCATTTTCATGGACTCCGGAAGCAACAAAGGCCTTTGAACATCTTAAAGAGGCAATGTGCCAAGCACCGGTCTTAGCTACACCGGACTTCACAAAAACCTTTATTGTGGAATGTGATGCTTCAGGAAATGGAATTGGTGCTGTTCTAATGCAAGATGAAAGACCCATTGCTTTTGAAAGTCGTCCAATCAAGGGAAAGTTTTTAAGCAAAGCTATTTATGAGAAGGAAATGTTGGCAATACTCCATGCACTTAAGAAATGGCGACCCTACCTAATGGGAAGACACTTCAAGGTAAAAACGGATCATGATAGCCTTAAATACTTTTTAGAACAAAGATTATCCTCTGAAGAGCAACAAAAGTGGGTCACAAAGATGTTGGGTTATGACTTTGAAATCATCTACAAAAAAGGGAAGCAAAATGTGGTGGCAGATGCACTCTCAAGAAAGGATGAGGATGTGGAAGCATTGTTGTGTGCCATTTCTATTATCCAACCAGATTGGATAAACGAAGCAAGGGAGGAATGGAAGAATGACGAAGAAGTGTGGGCACTTATTCGAAAGCTACAACAAGATTCCAGTACTTCTGATACATTTAGCTGGCAAAATGATTCGTTATGGTACAAAGATCGCTTATACCTCTGTAAGAATTCCCAGCTAAAACAAAAGATTCTTATGGAATTGCACACTTCTCCCTTAGGAGGGCACTCAGGATTTTTAAAAACTTACCACAGGGTTAAGAAGGAATTTTTTTGGGATGGCCTTAAATCAGATATTCAAAAGTTTGTGGCGGAATGTTTGGTTTGCCAACAAAATAAAGTTGAAACAATTAAGACACCGGGTCTATTACAACCTTTATCCATTCCAAGCCAACGTTGGGAGGAGGTTTCAATGGATTTTATCACAGGTTTACCCAAGTCTGAGGGAAAGAGTGTCATCATGGTGGTAGTTGACAGACTTACCAAGTATGCACACTTTTGTGCATTATCACATCCATTTAAAGCCAGTACAGTTTCTACTGCATTTATGGAAACAATTCAAAAGCTACATGGAAACCCAAAGATTATTGTAAGTGACAGAGATCCCATTTTCACTGGAAATTTTTGGACAGAATTATTTTCTTGTCTTGGTACTCAGTTAGCTCATAGCTCATCTTATCATCCTCAATCTGATGGGAAAACTGAGATAGTAAACAAATGTTTGGAAGGATATCTTCGTTGCTTTGTATCTGATAAACAGACACAATGGGTCAAATGGTTGCCTCTGGCTGAATGGTGGTATAACACTTCCTTCCATACAGCAACAAAAATGACCCCATTTATGGCACTTTATGGGTATCAACCACCATCCATCACATCATATTTAAGAGAAAATTCTAAGGTTCAGGCAGTGGAACATCACATCGAACATCAACAACAAGTCCTCCAACTCTTAAAGGATAACCTCGTGTTGGCACAAAATAGAATGAAACAACAGGCAGATCAACATCGCAGTGAAAAAAGTTTTGATGTAGGTGATTGGGTATTCCTACAGCTACAACCATATAAGCAAATGTCCCTAAAGCAAGCTAAGAAGGATAATAAATTATCACCAAAGTATTATGGTCCGTACAAGGTGTTGCAAAAGATTGGTACTATGGCATACAAATTGGAGCTTCCTGCAGCTTCTCGATTGCACCCAGTTTTCCATGTTTCATGTTTAAAGAAGGTTATAGGCGACAATCTTTTCTTGAGCTGGTTTCATAACAAAATTAATCTTATTAATGGATCTATCGTGGTCGCCTTACTCACAGATTCCATTTATTTTCACTTTTTTTCAATAAATTATAAAACCCAACATATTATTTTAAAAAGGTCCTAACTAGGAAAGACTGTGTAATGGAATAATAAATCTCACAATGGAGGTTTAGGCATCTCCTGACATGTCTCCAATCATCATTTCCACCACCAATGGTAGATTTTATGAAGTTGAAGGTTGATGCTTGTTATCTATCCTATAAGACCCTCTTTTACGCAGTGCGGCTTTTGGCATTCATCTTGCATTTTGTATTCATTTTCACTGCAATGATTACTTTGGATGATTTTGAGGACTGCACTTCACTTAGTAAGAACATAGAACATATTGATTTTTTATTCATTCATGCAAAAATTAATTTTGGATTCTTTTAATTTTTGGGCTTATTTTGGATGTGCACATCCTTTTTTTGTAGATTCAATATGGAATTTCCAATAAACTTTGAGGAGTTGAGTGTTTAGTTAAGATTATTTGGTGTTAGTTGCGTAAAAAGCAATTATTTGTATTTGGGTTATTTTTATGCTGATTGTTTAGGGAAATTGGGACCAAGGCTTTTGAGGAGGGAAAATACTTCACCTGTAAGTCAAGCCACCTCTTCCATTCATTGACCAGTCAGGAAAAGCATGGGTCTCCAGTTCATAAATACATGACTATTTATTTGAAATCATATCCCTAATGTGGTTCTCTTGTCTATATTCCTGTTACTAGCTTTGGCTTCATTTGGCTGCCTTCAATTGATTGTGTTATTAGTTGGCATTTAGATTGTAGAGTGGTTCCTTGTGTTTGTTCATCCTTCACGCTTAGGGTTTGGTATAGTTAGATTTAGTGTCTTTCTGCTTTTTATCTTTCAATGTAACCCTTGGAATTTAATGGCATGTCATACATGAAACATGATGCTATAACTACGAAAGCTTCTCTCCTAGCTGATGATACAAGTCAAACTCTGTTAAAACTCCTTCCTAGAATCAAACTACATTTCGGTCAATAAGTTACCTGATTTTTGCTTAATTTAGGTTACTTTCTTTTCTTGAGTTTCTATTTCCTGACCTTTTAATGGGTTGAGTTATTGTCGAAGTCTATGCTCAGCTGATTTGTTGGGTTGAGTCTCACATTTGATTTCTCCTAATGTCTGTGTAGAGTTGTTACTGAGTCAAAATCATGTGATATTGTTTTCACATTGTAGTTATGGTTATGTAGAAGGGCATAATTGAATATGTTTGCCCATTATGTAATGACTTATGTTAATGATTGATATTTTCAATTCATTGACATTTGAAGATGACACATGTGGAACCTTGTGCATTGTGGAACAAGGTCATATCTATGTCATTGTGCATTTTATGCCCAATGTTATGCAAGAAAAAAATCATTGATTAGCCTTTCTTTTGTGAAATCCAAGGACAATGCAACTCCAAACTCATCGTTGAAACAACTCCCTTTTTAGAAAATTTCCTCTTCATCATCAAAATCCTCCTCATCACATGTTAAGTCTTCTATGAGCTAGAAGTCTCTTGTGTTTGTAGAAATGTCCTCACAAAGACTATCATCTTGATCAATTTCATATTTCCAACAATGGCGAGAATTGTTTTGAGATTTTGGCAAGACCAATTATACTCAACCCAGTTGCATGGGATTCTCTTATTATAATGGAATGGTCTTGGAAGGTCTTGAGATCTACCCAACAAACTTTCGAACTTGATAAAGCTTAGAAAACCTCTAAAGCAACCTAAAATTTTATTCATGTCCATAGTACTTCATGGCATAAATCAAATTATCCTCTAGATATTCAATGTCCAATACCATTGCTTCACATGCTCCACCATTGTCTTTGAATATAGGCCATGCTCTTTGAGGTAATCAGGCCAGAGTATGTGACTTAATGTCTCACCCTTGAAAAAATAGGGGCACTTTTCATCGGTAAACCTAATTTTAGAAAGCATGGACATTGTAGGATGGCCTTGATAAAGCAAATATTCTGATCTTATAAGAAATCTTGTAGGGTCAAATTGTTCTCATTTGGTGGATCCATATAACTCAACATTCAATGAATACCATCTTGCATTCAAGATTGGGGCTAATGGAATATTTTTATGCATAAAAGTGCATTATTATATTATAGATGAAAATGAGATTATCATAAACCCACCTCCAATCTCTCCAAACAGAGCCCTACATATCAACATTCATTTTAGGCATATCCTCATCTTTTATAAGATATTGCAATCCTACATAGATGTTCTATCAGATGAAAATACTACCTTGAAATGAGCAAAAATTTGGCAATCTATCCAGGAATTATGATCAACATCCCATAGATCTTGTCATAGAAATATTCTCTTTTTACAGAGCCTCTTTGCTTGAATTCTAGGAAGCTCTGCAATACTTTTCCCATGAATCATCCAGTCCCAAATAGGGAAAATAGATAGGTACTAATCACTTTTTCTACTTGAAACATTCCAAGAACAATCATTGAACAATAGATTTTCAAGCTTAAGCAAGTCTATTGATTGAAATCCTTGTTGTATGCTTTGTCTATTTATTAAATTTCTTCCATCAAAGATTGTCAAGGAACCCTCAAAATGTTCAATTTAAATTTCAACAAGGTCATTCCATCTAGTCACAGATGCCAATGCTTCTAAAGACATTTGATATTTCAACTTTCAAGCCTTAGAAACAATCATTTTTTCTATAGAATGTCCATACTCTGCTTTCCACTCTTTAAGAGGGGAAATCCTTATTTATGGGTAGCTTTACATAAACATGTTTTAATAATATTGGATGGGTTTGGATATGAAGAGATGTATATTTTTCTATATTTTTTTTCATCCATTGTTTTATTCGTTCTTATAAGAACCGTGGTTAAGCTATCATGTCTATTTGTACAACTAACCATAAGGTGCTTGTACTTTTTTCATTAGGTGGATATATCCATCAAGTATCTTTGCTTCTTTCTTGAGGATGATGCAAAACTGAAAGGCATTAAACAAGTGAGTTACCATTTTCTATTTCTGACAATTTAATTTTTTTGAAAATTTGTGTTGTTGTTGTTTCATGCAACATGCCTCCATTTTTTATTTTTTAGTAGTAGACGAATCTAATTCTTACATTCCTATATGTAGAGATCTAAGGTAATTCTTCCCTAGAATTTCCTTGTAACAAATTTTCCTTTTCTCTAACACAATGACTTAATTCAATACAAATCGATGAACAATCAAATTTATGTCATTGTTTAATCCTTTTGTAAACAACAATAGAAAATCTTGGCAAGACTATTAGGTCCCTATAATACTAGTGATTACCCCATTACTTTTGTCATTATGTCCCTTATTGTCATTTTTGTGACCCTATTGTCCCCATATTGTTATTATTGTGTACCCCAGAAGCCCACTATTGTTATTTATGTGGCCTTATAATATTATGGTTAGGTCGGCTTGGGTTATATTGTGACCCCTTATACTCCTATATATAGAAAGGAGGTTTTTTCATTTGAATCATCCAAGAATTATTAATTTGTGTAATGTAAAGGAGGTTTCTCCCTCGAAGAGGCTTATTTCTAAGGCATTCATCTATCTTTTCTATATTTTTGTGAGCCGGTTTCATAACTTTTGGTATCAGAGCTTTGGATTCTAGGGTTTCACTGCTCCAAACAGGTCATTGTGGCATTTTCGCTATAACTTTTTTTTCTACGATGTTTCAGAATCTAAAAAAAGAACCCATTTTAGAAGACATCGCGCTGAACCTTGAGTCCAAATTTCAGATCTTGTCTCGCTATATTTTCGGATATATAATCTAAGGAAGTTAGGGTTTCTGCAGGATCCTGAATTACATCCCAAATAGGTGACCTTGGGAAAATCATCATAACTTTCTCTCTGAGCATCAGATTGCAATTTCATAAGAAGTTACAGAAATAGGATGGCCTGTAGTTTTCTGTGTATCTTTTTCAGGTCTTATGATCAAACTAGGGATACCTGACACTTCGTACAAGTTCGCTCTTGTGAAAAGGTATATAATAAAGTCATATTGGGAGATTGTGCATAAAATTTTCTTCAGGAATCCAATTTTGATCAGAATGGTGGCATTGGAAAGAGGTCGTAGAGAGCTACCGCAGTTTTGAATTTCAGAACTAGAAGATCAGAAATTACATAGATATATCAGATTCAATATCAAGTGCCTACAAAGTGAAAAAAGGTGTGTATTTTTTTAAATATTTGCATAAGCTTGGTTTGAAAAATTAGTTTGAAGGAATTCAAAGGGCATAGGGAAGCATTATTATCGGTAATTGGTGCCCCGAAAAAAGAAAATGGAAACACCTAGTAAACAACCTGAAAGCTCTAGCATGACTCATGAAGAAGAGGAAGAAATGCTACATGATATATCAAAATTATGAGACCAAGTGCAACAAATTTCACTCGCACAAAAGCTAACAGAAGCTAAGATAAATGGCATGGAAGCTAAGATGAATGGGATGGAAACTAAGATTGATAGCATGGAAGCTAAGATGGAAGGCATGGAAGCTATGATGGAAGCTAATATGGATGGTATGAAAACATTGCTACTAGAAAGGCTTCCTAATGGAAAAAAGGTAGGAGAGGAAACTCATAATGAGAAAAAAAGGAATGTTAATCATGATTTGAATAATGACAACATGGAAGATTTGAAGAAAGACATTGAAGGATTGAAGGAAGGTTTGACAAATTTGCTACAAGAAAGGCTTCTTAATGGCGAAAATGTTGTAGAGGAAACTCATGATGAGAACAAAAGAAATGTTAATCATGATTTCATAGACTCTAACATTGAAACAAAGACCCACCATGTTCCAAATATTGATATGAGTAAGTTTTATGGCAAGGATCCCGTAACATGGATACTACAGATGGAGCAATTTTTCGATTTCTATAATGTGAAAAACACACAAAAGGTACGCATTGCAACTTTATATTTGGAACCAAACTAGTTTGTATGGTATCAATGGCTTTGCTCTCGTAAACAAATTGTGACTTGGGCAATTTTTACAGAAGAACTGACAGCACATTATGAGGATACAAAAAACAACACTTTTTTTAGCCAATTGATAAACTTAAAACAAAAGGGTTCAATGAGGGAGCACATTGAGGACTTCCAAAAATTGAATATAAGGGTAAAGGATATTCCAGAGGAGCATAGGATTGATATGTTCATAGGGACTTTAAAGGATAACATCCAACATGAGGTTCACCCTTGGGAACCTAACTCATTGGAGAAGGCATTCAGGTTGGCAAGAAAAATGGAACGTAAAATTATGGCAACAAGGAAGCCTACCACTCACAACTATAAGGAGGGAAGTGTTGTTTCCCCTAGCCATCCACAACCTACAAGGTTGACACCCTAACAATTGGAAGAAAAAAAAGAAAAAGGGCTTTGTTATAGTTGTGATAGCAAATACATTAAAGGTCATAAGTGTGCTGAGAAGAAATTATTTTACATAGATTGTGAAGAGGAGGAAGAAAAGGAACAAGAAACACCAAAAGAAGAGGATATACACCAGGTACAAAACCTAGAGAAAGAAGAAATGAATCCAACCATATCTTGTAATGCATTGGTTGGAATTACCACTCCTCAAACTATCAAGATAGAAGGACATATCAAGAAGAAAAAGGTAATAGTATTGATTGATTCAGGAAGTACCCATAATTTTATTCATTGTAAGATAGCCAAGGAATTGAATTGCTTCTTATATCCAGCACCAAAGTGTCAAGTGATGGTTGCAAGTGGAGGAACCATAAATTTCTCTGGAAAGTGTCATAATATCAAGTTATCAATGGGAGAATATGTATTGAATAGCCCAATTCTTTCCATTCCAATGGGTGGTGCTGATGTTCTACTAGGAGTCCAACGGCTACAATCCTTGGGTACAATAGCTTTTAATTTTCAATAACTTTTCATGAAATTCTCTTCAAAAGGAAAGGAAGTTGAATTAAGGGATATCACAGGGAAACTAGGAAAGATAGTCAGCTCTAACGGAATGACAAAGCTTCTAAAGAAAGAACAATGGGGTGTAATTGCACAAATATGTTCGCTAGAGGTTCCCACATAGAAATCATCTATTTCTTCAGATCTCCAAAATGTCTTGGACAATCATTCCAAGGTATTTGAGACTCCCAAAGCTCTCCTACCTATTCGTGATCATGATCATGATCATGTTATTCATTTGATTCTAGGAAGTGTTCCTCTGAACATCAGGCCTTACAGATATCCCTAAGCCCAAAAAGGTGAAATTGAACATATGGTTGCAGAAATGCTAGAGACTGGTATAATTCAACCTAGTCAAAGTTCTTTCTCTGCTCCAGTAGTATTGGTGCACAAGAAGGATGGATCATGGTGCATGTGTCTAAATTATAGGGAGCTCAACAAGCTCACCATTAAAGATAAATTTCCCATTCTTGTCATTGATGAACTATTGGATGAACTGCATGAATCAATTTACTTCACCAAGTTGGATCTTCATTGAGGATATCATCAAATTAGAATGAAGACTGAAGACATTCTGAAAACAACATTTAGAACTCATGAGGGTCATTATGAATTTTTGGTCATGCCTTTTGGCCTTACCAATGCACCTTCTACATTTCAAGGTTTGATGAATTCCATTTTCAAACCCTTCCTTAGAAAATTTGTGTTAGTATTTTTTGATGATATACTAATCTATAGCAAGTCTTGGAAGGATCATGTTCAACATGTTGACAGGGTGCTCAACCTATTGAAGGAGAAACAATTATATGCAAAAAGTTCCAAATGTTTCTTTGGAGTACAAGAGGTGGAATATCTGGGTCATATTGTATCTCATGAAGGTGTTAAGGTAGACCCCATCAAAATTAAAGCCATTAAGGAATGGAAAATACCCACATCCATAAAGTATCTGGGAGGATTTCCCCTGTTGACAGGGTATTACCGCAAGTTTGTTAAGAATTATGGGAGAATAGTAGCACCTCTAACAATATTATTGAAGAAAGATTCATTTTTATGGACTCTATAAGCAACAAAGGCCTTTGAACATCTTAAAGAGGCAATGTGCCAAGCACTGGTCTTATCTACGCCGGACTTCACAAAAACCTTTATTGTGGAATGTGATGCCTCAGGAAATGGAATTGGTGTTGTTTTAATGCAAGAAAAAAGACCCATTACTTTTGAAAGTCATCTAATCAAAGGAAAGTATTTACACAAAGCTATTTACGAGAAGGAAATGTTGGCAATACTACATGCACTTAAGAAATGGGGACCATACCTAATGGGAAGAAACTTCAAGGTAAAAACGGATCATGATAGTCTTAAACACTTTTTAGATCAAAGATTATCTTTAGAAGAGCAGCAAAAATGGGTCACAAAGATGTTGGGTTATGACATTGAAATCATCTACAAAAAAGGGAAGAAAAATGTTGTGGCAGATGCACTCTCAAGAAAGGATGAGGATGTGGAAGCATTGATTTGTGCCATATCTATTATCCAACCACAATGGATAAATGAGGCAAGGGATGAATGGAAGAATGACGAAGAAGTGGGGGCACTTATTCAAAAGCTACAACAAGATCCCAATGCATCTGATACATTTAGCTGGAAAAATGATTCATTATGGTACAAAGATTGCTTATACCTATGTAAGAATTCCCAACTCAAACAAAAGATTATTATGGAATTGCATGCCTCTCGCTTAGGAGTGAACTTAGGATTTTTAAAGACTTACCACAGGGTTAAGAAGGAATTTTATTGGGATGGCCTTAAATCTGATATTCAAAAGTTTGTGGTGGAGTGTTTGGTTTTCCAACAAAATAAAGTTGAAACAATTTATACCTCGGGTCTACTACAACCTTTATCCATTCCAAGTCAACATTGGTAGGAGGTTTCAATGGATTTTATCACAGGTTTACCCAAATATGAAGGGAAGAGTGTCATCATGGTGGTAGTTGATAGACTTATCAAGTATGCACACTTTTGTGCATTATCTCATCCATTTAAAGCCAGTACAGTTTCTACTGCATTTATGGAAACAACTCAAAAGCTACATTGAAACCCAAAGATTATTGTAAGCGACAGAGATCCCATCTTCACTGGAAATTTTTGGACAGAATTATTTTCTTGTCTTGGTAATCAATTAGCTCATAGTTCATCTTATCATCCTCAATCTGATGGGAAAACTGAGATATTAAACAAATGTTTGGAAGGATATCTTCATTGCTTTGTATCTAATAAACAGACGCATTGGGTCAAATGGTTTCCTCTCACTAAATGGTGGTATAACACTTTCTTCCATAATTCAACAAAAATGACCCCATTTATGGCACTTTATGGATATCACCCACCATCCATCACATCATATTTAAAAGAAAATTCTAAGGCTCAAGCAGTGGAAGATCACATCGAGAATCAACAACAAGTTCTCCAACTCTTAAAGGATAACCTCACCTCGGTGCAGAATAAAATGAAACAACAGGTAGATCAACATCGCAGTGAAAGAAGTTTTGATGTAAGTGATTGGTATTCCTACTGCTACAACCATATAAACAAATGTCCCTCAAGCAAGCTAAGAAGGATAATAAATTATCACTAAAGTATTATGGTCCATACAAGGTGTTGTAAAAGGTAGGTACAATCGCATACAAATTGGAGCTTCCTGCAGCTTCCCGAGTGCACCTAGTTTTCCATGTTTCATGCTTAAAGAAGGTTATAGGTGACAAGCTCCTAGTTAAAACAATATTGTCGGAACTTTATGAGGAAGGAAAGATCATATTGGAACCTGAAGCAGTTAAAGAAACAAGAACTCGACAGCTACAAAATCGATCAATTTCAGAGGATCTCATCAAGTAGAAGAACTTACCCGTTGAAGATTCCACATGGGAGGATGAGAATTTTTTACAGAAGCATCCAAAACTACTCAAGCATTGAGGACAACACTTTTTTGAAGGAGAGGGGCATGCTAGGTCCTTATAATACTAGTGATTACCCCATTAATTTTGTCATTGTATCCCTTATTGTTATCGTTGTGACCCTATTGTCCCCATATTGTTATTATTGTGCACCCTAGAAGCCCACTATTGTTACTTATGTGGCCTTATATTATTATGGTTAGGTCAGCTTGGGTTATATTGTGACCCCTTAGACTCCTATATATAGAAAGGAGGTTTTGTGATTTGAATCATCCAAGAATTATTCATTTGTGTAATGTAAAGGAGGTTGCCCCCTCAAAGAGGCTTATTTCTAAGGTGTTCATGTTGGCATTTTGGCACAGGTGTGGCGCTATGATACAGGTGTTGTCCTTGATGGCAACTCTCTTTGATGACAGATCTCCGTTCAGACTATAGAATGAAGAGAAATCTCATATACGCAGGTTAATTAAGTCCAAGTTGCGTATACACGCCGTCTATCTGCATACTAAGTCGCGTATACGCAGGTTAAATATATACGAAGGTGCGTATACACGCAGATATATGAACATAAAAGGGCGTATATGTCGGGAAGCTTCCCTTTGGTCCGTGGTAGTTAGTCCTCGGTACTTGAGCCTATGTATTTGGACCAAAGTATCTCGACAGACGTGTTGATCCCTAGTTTCTAAGTTGATGGTATTGGATTTCTATGGTTTGGCCCTTGGTATTGAGCAAGGCCTAAGGCTATATAAGGAGAAGAAGATCATTAGGCAAAGACATCTTTTGAAAAGGCTTGAATATCTGAAAAAGAAAGAGATCTGGTATGCAGGTTCTGGGTTGCTTGATCTAAGCTAAGGAGAGATCACTTTGATTGATGGAAGACTAGATCTAAGGATAGATCGGGATCTAATGATTTGAAATGCACTATTATGATATGGTTGATTATGCGTATTTATAGATCTGCATACTGACACAATGTTATGTTCTGGGTCTAACTGATGTCTGGTACAGCTACAAGTTGAGAGAATTTATTTTTAGATCTGTACGCAGGTTGTCTTCGGTAAAAGCGCGTGTATACGCGGGTTTCTCTCATTGAAGTAGCGTATATCTTTTGAAGCTTGATTTTTGGGTTTACAGTTGGGTCTGACTATTATTGCAGAGTTCTGTAGTCTGCTCTGTGTTCTGGTAACTGGTGATTGACAGGGTTTCAGTGGTTCAGTGATTGATGATGCTGTATTGGATGTTTTGTGCTTCAATGATCTGTTGTGAAAGTTGAATGAATTGTGGTCTTCAGATTGTAATGTTGTGCTTCAGGAATATCCAGTCTGAAAATGTATGAAAGGTGGTACCTAAAAGAAAGAAGATTGTAGGCCAGCACCTACGTACTAGTATCTTGGCTAGTACAAGAGCAAAGGGGGTTGGAGCTCCCTTCCAAGGAAGTTTGGAGAACGAGAGAAGGTTGTAGCCTTCTGCAGGTTGTAGCCTGCGTACTGGTATAAGGCTGCACCAGTACAAAAAGATTGTAAAATGAAGTTTCATATTAAAGAAAAGATAGAGATGACTTGCAGCAGGTGGTTTTCACCCACATTGGGTTTCCACCTTATATCATGGTGTTCATGTGTGTGGTTTTTGTGTGATCTGTTCTACTGCATCTGTTTACTCTTAATATGGTGAATAATGTCCTTATGCACTTAACTGAAGATAAACTAACTGAATTATAAGGTTTCTGGTTATACGCTGTTTTCTTTAGACACAGTTGCGTGTACACGCTGGTTCACTTAACGAAAGTAGCGTATATGTTTCTGAGCATTGAAAAAGTTTTATAGTTCTGATAATACTGATTCACCCCCCCTCTCAGTATTATTTCCAACAATTGGTATCAGAGCAGGTCCTTCAGAGAAGCTTGACCGCTTGAAGGTAGATCGTTCATCATGAGCAACTACGAGAAAGAAGCATCAATCAGGCCACCGGTTTTTGATGGGACAAACTTCAATTATTGGAAGGTAAGAGTTACTGCATATCTTCAATCTCTTGGTACAGAAGTTTGGGACATTGTAGAGACAGGCTACACTTTTCCTTCAGCTACTCCTACAGATGCAGCCGAGAAAAAGAAATATGAAACAAATGCGAAAGCAGTCAATACTCTATTGGGATGCATCTCTCAATTAGAATTCATGAAGGTAATGCACTATAAATCTGCAAAAGAAATATGGGATAAAATGGTCACGAGCTATGAAGGAGACGATCAGGTAAAGCGTGCTAAACTTCAAACTCTCAGGATTAAGTATGAGACTCTCAGAATGTATAATGATGAAAGTGTGGCTAACTACTTCCTTAGGGTAGATGAGATTGTCAATTGCATGCAAAACTTGGGTGAAGAAATAAAAGAGGCTATTGTGGTTGAAAAGATTCTAAGATCTTTGTCCCCCAAGTTTGAATCTAAAGTGTCTGCCATAGAAGAAAAAGAAAATTTGCAAATTCTTACTATGTCTCAGCTTCACGGAATTCTAACCGCTTATGAAATGAGAAAGGGAGGTCCATCAGACAGAAGAGAAGCTGCCTTCAAGGCTTCAGGCAAAGAAGATTATTATGAAGCAAGTCACCTGCCAGAAGATGAAGAAGAGGAATCAAATTTCGTCAGAAATCTTCAAAGGGGTTCTGGAAGGTTCAGAGGTAAGTTACCTTTTAAATGCTTTGCTTGTGGAAGAGTAGGTCATTATGCTGCAAAATGTCCTCACAAAGATAAGAATGACAAGGGAAAGGAACCTGTTAAATGGAACAAGAAACAATATGAAAAGAAGAAAATCTACTACACTCATGAAGATAGTGATGGACTTTCAAATAGTGATGAAGATGAACAAGGTAATAGATATAAACTTTTAATGGCTTTTGAAGATGATGACTACATGGATGCTATAGATGTAGAAGGCTTTTATGAAGAAATGAAAGATCTCAAAGTTCGTTTAGAAGAGAAGAGTGCTATTATTGATTCTCTACAATGTCAACTAACTGAAAAGGAAGAACATCTTGAAAAATTGGAATGTGAGATTGTTTGTCTTAGAAAGGAGATTGAGAAAACCAAAGCAATTAATCTTAAGTTTGTTAAAGGATCTGAAACCTTGGATGAGATTATCAATGTGCAGCGATCTCCTCTGATCAAGACAGGTCTTGGATATAATGGAGAAACATCTCAAGCCTCTACCTCTAAAATTTATCTTGATGCAGCAAGGAGAAGCGAGCAAAGGCCAAATAAAAGTCATCAGGTGAATCAGGGACAGTTTACCTCAAGAACAAATAAAGACCATCAAGAAATTCGGGGACAAACTGCCTTAAGGACAAACAGAAGCTACAATCAGCCACAGGTAAAATCTTCCCAATTTGCTCCAAGAATGAATAGAAGCTACAATCGGTTGGATGATAGATCTGATTATCGGAGAAGTTTCTTTAATGGCCAATGCTTTTCTTGCCATAACTTCGGTCACAAAGCAGCTCAATGTGTTGCCTACAAAACAATCATGACTAGAGAAGCTCAAAAGCAAGGGAGAATGACTGGAACCATGAAAAGGACTTATAACAACTTTTCGGTTCTTGAAAATGAAGTTGAATGCTCTATTTGTAATAACTTTGGTCATGAAGACTCTGAATGCAGGAGCAGGTTCCGGAAGACAACTCAGAAGGAACAGACCTCAAATGTTAGAACATGGAGAATAAAAGAATCACAACCAGAAAGATGTGGGATAGCCTTTTATGCAGAAGGTCAAGAAAGTCTATGGTACATTGACAGCGGATGTTCGAAGCATATGACAGGGGACAAAGAAAAGCTTGAGTCATATACCGCATTAGAAAAGGGGAAGAAAGTTTCTTTTGGGAACGATATCTCTGCAGCCATAAAAGGAAAAGGTGTTGCTCCGTTGAAAGAGAAGGTCAAAGCAGGAAATGTTTTATATGTTGATGGATTGAAGCATAATCTTCTGAGTGTCAGTCAGATGTGCGATCAAGGAACTGAGGTAATATTTAGATCAAATGGATGTTGTGTTCGCGATCTTGATACAGGTAAAACAGTGATCAAAGGAAGAAGGACTCCAAATAATCTATATATTTTTGAGGAAAGACAACAATGCTACTTAAGCAAGGATGATGAACATTGGCTATGGCATCGGAGGTTGGGGCATCTAAGCTTTTCACAAATAAGGAAAGCATGCAAATATCAGGCAGTTCGTGGTCTTCCAGATATCAAAATTCCAGACAATACCATATGCAAATCTTGTCAGTTTGGAAAGCAAACCAGAACTAACTTTCCAGAGAAGGAAGGATCAGCTAGCATGCCTCTCGAGCTAGTCCATACAGATGTATGTGGTCCATTTAGGAAGAGGACACCTCGAGGAGAAGAATATCTGATATTATTCATTGATGATTTCTCCAGATTTGTTTGGTTAGGGCTCATGAAGCACAAAGATGAAGCATTCGAAAAATTCAAATCCTTCAAAGCCTTGGTTGAAAATGAATCAGGACACAAAATTAAGTGCCTCAGATATGACAGAGGTGGGGAGTTTACCTCAAACGAATTTTTCGATTTCTGTGAAGAACATGGGATAAGAAGAGAATTCTCTACAGCTAGAACTCCTCAGCAAAATGGGGTTGTGGAAAGAATGAACAGAACAATCCAACAAATGGCTCGTGCTATGCTTGATGAATCAGGTACTCCCGCAACCTTCTGGGGTGAAGCTGCACATGCTGCGGTTATTATTCTTAACAAAACAAATGTCCGAGTAAACAGCACTCAAACACCTCATGAGCTCTGGAGTGGTGAGACTCCTTCGATGAAGCACTTCAAAATCTTTGGGAGCAAATGTTATATTAAGAATACTGATGAGCAACTTGGCAAACTTGAACCAAGAGCAGATGAGGGCATTCTTCTTGGTTATTCTCCACATAGCAAAGCATACAAGTGCTACAATAAAAGACTTGGCAGAATTGTTGACAGCATTGATGTAGTGGTTGATGAGAAGGGATATATTCCTAGGCAAGTTCATCATGAAGACATTGAAGAAGATGAAGGCTACCCTCAAAGACGGAATGATGAAGAAGAAGAACCTCAAGAAGAACCAGAGGAGCAGACAAGAATAGAAGAGAAGACTCCATCCAGATATGTTCAAAAGAATCATCCAAAATCTCAGATTGTGGGGCAGAAAGAAGCAGGAGTACAAACAAGAAGGACACTTGCAGAAGCTTCAAGCTATTTGGCATTACTCTCCTCCACAGAACCACGAAATGTGAAAGAGGCATGCAAAGATGAATGTTGGGTCAAAGCAATGGATGAAGAACTTGAGAAGATCGAAAAGAACAACACTTGGGAATTAGTTCCTAGACCAAAAGATAAGAATGTAATAGGAACAAAATGGGTCTTCAAGAATAAATTGAATGAAAATGGAGAAGTAATTAGGAACAAGGCCAGACTTGTTTGTAAAGGGTATGCGCAGCAAGAAGGAATAGATTTTGAAGAGACCTTTGCTCCTGTGGCAAGACTTGAGGCTATCCGAATGTTCCTTGCTCTCTCAAGCTTTCAAAACTTCAAGGTATTTCAAATGGACGTGAAATCAGCCTTTCTGAATGGAGACTTAGAAGAAGAAGTATATATTGAGCAGCCAGATGGTTTCATTCTTGGGAATGATCCAAACCTTGTATGCAGATTGAAAAAGGCTCTCTATGGACTCAAACAAGCTCCAAGGGCTTGGTACTATCGATTGGACAAATATCTTCACCAACAAGGCTTTTCAAAAGGATCAGCAGATAGCAATCTCTATATAAAAGTTGAAAATAACAAATTGCTAATTCTTGTTGTTTATGTAGATGATATTATCTTTGGCAGCAATGAAGAGACTATGAGTCAAAACTTTGCCTCGGTTATGTAGAAAGAATTCGAAATGTCACTACTTGGAGAATTGACATATTTTCTTGGATTGCAAATCCAACAAAATGAAGGAGGTATCTTCTTGTCTCAAACCAAATACCTCAAGCAGATCTTGAAGAAGTATGGCATGGAAGAGTCAAAGCCAGTATGTACACCCATGGTTACAGGATGCAGCCTCAGTGCAAATGATGAATCAGCAGCAGTTCACCAACCCACTTATAGATCCATGATTGGGAGTTTGCTTTATTTGACAGGTACCCGACCAGATATTACACATGCAGTAGGAATTGTTGGAAGATTTCAAGCCAACCCAAAGGAAACTCATCTTCAGGCAGTCAAAAGAATCTTCAAGTATCTTCAAGGGACCCAAAACTATGGCTTATGGTATCCTAGAAATACAGATCTCACTCTTCATGCTTACACAGATGCAGATTGGGCTGGAAGTGTGGATGACAGGAAAAGCACAAGTGGTGGTGCTTTCTTCATGGGTTCCAGATTAGTATCTTGGTTCAGCAAGAAACAGAGTTCGATTGCCTTATCTACAGCTGAAGCAGAATATGTGGCTGCGGCATCTTGTTGCACACAACTTCTTTGGATGATGCAGACCTTGCAGGACTTTCAAATCACTTGCACTCCACCAGTCTCTATCTTATGTGATAATACAAGTGCAATCAGCATTTCAAAGAATCCAGTCATGCACTCAAAGACCAAGCACATACCAATCAAGTACCATTTTCTTCGGGAACAAGTGCTTGAGCAGAAGGTCAAGTTGGAGTATGTACCTTCTAAGGAACAAGTTGCTGATATTCTCACAAAACCACTGCCCAGGGAAACTTTTGAATATCTCAGACAAAAGCTGGGAGTAGTTGATGTTTCATCCTGCTGTTAAAGCTTGTCTGTTCTACAGAAAAGTTGGTATACGCAAGTTACGTAAGGGATATCCGCGTATATACGCCGATTTATGCGGGGTAAGTAGCGTGTATGTTGTACGCCTGTTTCAGAAAGTATATCCGCGTACATACGCTGGTTTATGCAGGATAAATCGCGTATATGGAGTTCTGAATAGCAAGGGCAAACTCTGGTTTGAAAAGGTCTGAGATGGGTATGTCAGAATTCTTCAGGCACAGTTTCAGGGGGTGCAGCAGGCACAGGTTCAGGGGGAGCAGCTTAAAAGTCTCATAAAGCATTGTTGGCATTTAGATGTTTTGGTTGTTGGTTTCAGGAGAAGGAGCTCAGAAAGAGATCCTGGTTGCTGATCTAAAAGATGTTTATCAAATGCTGCTGGTGATTTTCATAAGTCTTGGTCTAGATCTGTTGTCTCTATGTCATGTATCTCTTTTGTGATATCTCTTTTATGGTGTCAAGGTCATGTAACGGCCTATGTTGGTTTCCCCACTATGCCTGGGATGAATGATGTAATATAATTGGTTGTTTCTGATGTGTCCCCTCTTGGTAGGGAGTATGGATGTATGTATTGAGTCTTTTGGTGATAGGAAGGTCCCTTATGGTGTATAAGTCTTGGTTCTTGTTGAAGAACATCTTTTGCAGATCTGGCCTACAGTCAGGGGGAGCATGATTCAACACAGCCAAGCAGAGGTATCAGCATGTACTCAGGGGGAGCACAGCCCTTTGCCCTTGATGACAAAGGGGGAGAATGATTCTAAGGATCTTGAGGTTGCCATCAAGTCCAAAGGGGGAGATTGTTGGCATTTTGGCACAGGTGTGGCGCTATGATACAGGTGTTGTCCTTGATGGCAACTCTCTTTGATGACAGATCTCCGTTCAGACTATAGAATGAAGAGAAATCTCATATACGCAGGTTAATTAAGTCCAAGTTGCGTATACACGCCGTCTATCTGCATACTAAGTCGCGTATACGCAGGTTAAATATATACGAAGGCGTGTATACACACAGATATATGAACATAAAAGGGCGTATATGTCGGGAAGCTTCCCTTCGGTCCGTGGTAGTTAGTCCTCGGTACTTGAGCCTATGTATTTGGACCAAAGTATCTCGACAGACGTGTTGATCCCTAGTTTCTAAGTTGATGGTATTGGATTTCTATGGTTTGGCCCTTGGTATTGAGCAAGGCCTAAGGCTATATAAGGAGAAGAAGATCATTAGGCAAAGACATCTTTTGAAAAGGCTTGAATATCTGAAAAAGAAAGAGATCTGGTATGCAGGTTCTGGGTTTCTTGATCTAAGCTAAGGAGAGATCACTTCGATTGATGGAAGACTAGATCTAAGGATAGATCGGGATCTAATGATTTGAAATGCACTATTATGATATGGTTGATTATGCGTATTTCTAGATCTGCATACTGACGCAATGTTATGTTCTGGGTCTAACTGATGTCTGGTACAGCTGCAAGTTGAGAGAATTTATTTTTAGATCTTTACGCAGGTTGTCTTCGGTAAAAGCGCGTGTATACGCGGGTTTCTCTCATTGAAGTAGCGTATATCTTTTGAAGCTTGATTTTTGGGTTTACAGTTGGGTCTGACTGTTATTGCAGAGTTCTGTAGTCTGCTCTGTGTTCTGGTAACTGGTGATTGACAGGGTTTCAGTGGTTCAGTGATTGATGATGCTAGTATTGGATGTTTTGTGCTTCAATGATCTGTTGTGAAAGTTGAATGAATTGTGGTCTTCAGATTGTAATGTTGTGCTTCAGGAATATCCAGTCTGAAAATGTATGAAAGGTGGTACCTGAAAGAAAGAAGATTGTAGGCCAGCACCTACGTACTAGTATCTTGGCTAGTACAAGAGCAAAGGGGGTTGGAGCTCCCTTCCAAGGAAGTTTGGAGAACGAGAGAAGGTTGTAGCCTTCTGCAGGTTGTAGCCTGCGTACTGGTATAAGGCTGCACCAGTACAAAAAGATTGTAAACTGAAGTTTCATATTAAAGAAAAGATAGAGACGACTTGCAGCAGGTGGTTTTCACCCACATTGGGTTTCCACCTTATATCATGGTGTTCATGTGTGTGGTTTTTGTGTGATCTGTTCTACTGCATCTGTTTACTCTTAATATGGTGAATAATGTCCTTATGCACTTAACTGAAGATAAACTAACTGAATTATAAGGTTTCTGGTTATACGCTGTTTTCTTTAGACATAGTTGCGTGTACACGCTGGTTCACTTAACGAAAGTAGCGTATATGTTTCTGAGCATTGAAAAAGTTTTATAGTTCTGATAATACTGATTCACCCCCCCTCTCAGTATTATTTCCAACAGTTCATCTATATTTTCTATCTCTTTGTGAGTTGGTTTTATAACAAAGACAATATTTTTTCAATAATATATTATACCCAATTAGCTCAATTTCATTCAACACGTATTTCAGTCTAAAATAGTTCAATATGAAATAATTCAAACTCCCAGTCAATAGGACCAAAGACCCTAACCATATATCATAGTGAAAGGATGCCCATTTAAAGTTCTATTCATACCAACTGAGACCTACGAATACTTACTATGCTAAATTCGAGAGGTTACAAGCCTCAAATTATTTTTATCTATTAGACCCAAGCTCTCAAAACCTTTTCAATCCACCATGAAAGTTTTTAATGGCTTATTTAATCCATAGAAAGGACATATATTCCTTGTACCAGCTTTGAATCCTATTTTACTCCCATGGAAAGGAATCAAGGCTTTTTTCCTGCATTATTTTGCCTCAGCCTTCGTAGATGCCCTAAGACAGAGACTTCCAAAATCCTCAAGATGATCAACAAGCCAATCCTTTGCTATAGAATTTCTCACGTGTGGATATATAGTAGTTTAATATTCATGAAAAATTTATCCCTCAGCTACAAGACTCCTTGCGAAGGTGGTTCTGTGTACAAAACTCCATCCACTTTTTAAAAAATCACCTACCGAGACCCTGATCCAACATAAAGTGAGCTATCACAGAGTCTTTAAATTTTCGTTGCCTTCATTGAATGGTTCCTGTAGCTAGAACAAGGGAAAAATAAGATAAATCACTTCACTATTCTTCCATATGATATTCTCATGCCCGGAACAAGGGATCAACCCTACAAAGAGATTCACTCCCCCTTACAGAACAATATCCCAACAAGAATTTTCACTGCCTTTTGGATGTACATTCTATTCCAAAATGAGAAATAAAACAGATACTCACTTCCCTATCAGATTGGTTCCCAAACAAAGACCAATAACTACCAATATTTTTCTCCCCTTCCAAATCGAATTCCTAAGCCCATAACAGAGAGAAACGATGGAATGGTGTCAACTAGGGTGGAATCTTTCACCACTGGAATTGACAGGAGAAAAAGGGGTCTTAAAACCCTCAAAGCGTCAAGCTCAAGAAAAAAAGAGATAAAATGATCCACAATTTATGCTCTCAAAATGAATTCAATCCTCCCATATTTATATATTTCTCAAAGGGGACTCTTCTTCCGAATTGATTGAATAAACTTTACCCCAAGCCCCAGATTTGGGTTTCTTCGCCCAGTTGCCCCAAAACTCACCCTACAGTGGTAATTTTGGAATTTTTTTCGCTTTATGAAGGACTATAGCCTATGGGGATTGATAGGCTACATCGTCCCTTGAGAAATTGATTTTTTGGGAACATTATAGTCCCCCCTTCTCGACATCGCTTCTCCTCGAGCAATGAAAATTTTTACTGCTACCCATTGTGTTGTCTCCCTTCTTCAATATCTTTCAAAGAAATATCATTGTCTATAAATAAATAGTATTCGGTATCCTTTATTGAAGCTTCATAGAGGGTTGGGTGAATACTTTTAAAATTCTAAGGGGTATCATCACCTCCATGGAATGCTTTAGCAGAACTCTTTTTATTCCTGACTGTCGTGGCGGAAAAAGTCGTTTGTGCGGACAAAACTGACCTCCCTAGGAGTCTAAACTCTCTAGCGACAAACAAGACAAAATGGAGCGATCTTTCTCTAAATACACCTTTTAAAACATGAAAACTACAAGTGTTTAGGCTTACCTTATTCCAAAACGCTGTTGTTGTAGTCCGTACTTGCCGATCCGGATGAGCTCCTCCTTCACATCAATTCCTGCAACCACAAACAATCAAACAATTACCAAGCACTTGCATCTCATATAATAAAACATATATTCAACATGCAGACCAAGGAACACATGAAATAACTCGTTAACACAAGCTATTGAGAAAAATGAACCAGTTTGTATTAATAACGAAACAAAGAAACTCTTACAACCTGGCCTTGGTGTTGTGCAAGTTCCTCCCAGGGTCCATCAAGGGTTTTCCTCTACTTTGACAAAGCTCACCCACTTCCAAGTAGAATCAAGCAAAGACAATCTCTCCTCACAAGGTTCTAAATGGGAGTCCTAATTCCTGCAGCATTTACCCAAAGAAAATGTATAGCTTCAACCTCCCCTCCCTCTGGCTCAATGTCTTTATTTATAGTGCTGTAAAGAGGTTATTCAGGTCCACCATCAATGGGATAATCCCCCTCTTTGGGTGGGATAGCTCCCTTATTGATGGGATAAGTTCCTCCTTAATAGGGATACATGAACCAACTGGAGGCGCATCCATTTCATCAAACCGACCTCTAGAAAGTTCTAGAAGTAACCACAAGTAACTTTTTTAAGATGAAACTTGCGCATTTTGCCTTTTACAGAAGGACGCACCTGTCCCTTAACATACAGAGCGTCTTAGGTCGCAGCTTTTGTGAACATTGTGAGCGTCCCCGCAGGTAAGGCTTGAGAGAACCTGCGTCTCCAGAGATAAACACATTTTTTACAAGACTTTCTCTCTTCTTTGAGTTTGAGATGGATAGCAGAGGCATAAGACTTGCCTAAGAGGGTAGCATGACTGTTGATTGAGCCATACTAACTGTAAATAGTCATGGTGACATTTTTTAGTGTAACAGATTGCCCCCTAAAGTGCGAAGCCTGGAATAGATTAGGGTTTTGTAATTCTAGGAAGGGTGATGCGCTTTATCATTTCAAGGATTGTCTTGTGGATGTCCTGGTTGGAACCTGAAATTTTCAACACAAAATACATGTATAAGATTATATCATCACTGAGGTAGGCATTCCCATACTCAGATTCAAAACTTTAACTAATGGACTAACTACTCTGATACAGGAATGATCTTGCAGTACATTATTTTTATAGACTTTTGTAGACACAGTATGGACGCAGCCATCTGTTTATGATTAGTCTACATAGATAATGAATACAAAACTCCTCGCAGCCTGGATGGTAGAAACTAGATCCAGGGTCTTCACTTCTACTTCCCGAATTGGTACGATTCTAGCCATGTGATTAAATGATTTGATGTCGAACATGTTAGAAACCACTTGATTACCAGTCAATGATGTAAACTGTTAACAAGCGTGAGAGAGACCACCAGTAATGTCAATGGTTCTCAAAGTACCAAGCACAACCCGTGAAATGTGAATAGATGTTTTGATGTCGAACACTTCACGGAATCCTTTGATCGAAAGTCAATGATGTAAACTGACGTCAAAGGCGAGAAACCTGCCATTGATGCATGCAGACTTCAAGGTACTGTCGATTCCTAAGTCATCTTTCTAGATAATGTGTCGATGTCGATAGAAAGCGACCCGTTGCAGGCAAGCCCGCAACACGAAATCATTGTTCAAGTTGAAGAAATGTTGCTGTAAGGACTGACTCAGGGATGGTCAAATGGATGACAAGTATTTTGCAGATGAAAGTTTTGCTTGCAGACCTCTTGAACACATAACGACACAACAGATGGCTTGGTGACGAATAACTCAAAGTTAATCCCCGGAACCCGGTTAAAGACTTTCAAAGTGGTTTGATCAACTGTGAGGTAAAAGATTTCCCAACCCAGGTGAATGAAAAAGTGTCGTGTTCAAGAGTGGTAATAAAGTTTCTTTTGAGACAAAAGGTAACAAACAGGTTCATTCTTCTCTCTTTTCCCCCACCATTTCTGGCAAGTACCTCTTTATTTTTAACAAGCTTGAGGAGGATAACATATGCTTGATTATAAGCTCATCCTTCGGACGAGTCCAACCTAGTTTAAATTCGAACCCTAGGAAGGAGTGGTTCGTTCCTGTTTGTAATTGAACAGGTCCTCTACTGTAAAAGTTTAACGAGCCCAGTATAGGAGAAACTCGGCGTTTTTCAATTTTAGAGAGTCTGAAAAAACTAAAGGAGACTCCACGTTGAACTTTTTCGTACATTTGTGTCCCTCAAGCCCGAAAAAGTATAAAATAATACCTGGGGGAACCGCTTGATCTTGCGACCAAGGAGTACTTTCATAATAGTGTCGTTGACCTGAAAAGTAAAAAGCGATCAAGGACACGTCGTTTTATTTCCTTATCGAGTTTGAAACGACAAAAACCCGGCAATCTTTTCCTGATTTTGCGGTCAGAAAAGAGCTAAAAGGGGACCGTCTTTTAATTCCGTTTTAACGAGTGTAAAAGAAACGCTCGGCGATCTTTTCATGTTTTAGGAGTCAGAAAAGGGCTTAAAAGATGACTCTGATATTTTGTTTGTGAAAAATGACAATTTCCCTCGAAATCCCTTTGTCCTGCACAAAAGCAACACATTACTCATACCTGTTTAAAATAGGCAAAAATACATCGAAAAACATCTTTTCATGGTAAAAAATGAACTAATTCATCCAAAAAACCTATAAAAAGACCTTTTACCATGTCATTTTTACCGTTTGACTGTTGAGGTTGAAAAAGGAGCTTTTGACAAGAAACTTCCCGTGGTCGCTGCGGAAAATCCGACCGTCGGAATCGAACGCCGTCTTATCCAGGTATTTTACACATCCTACTCTGCATTTCTATCCGTTTAGAATTAATTTTTAGGTCTTAGTTTCATTTTTTGGGGGGGTTTTGGTTTTGGAATGCGCCTCTCGGCGGACGCGGGTGCCCTTCGGGTGACCCGCGTCCCCCGACTTTTTCCTATACAGGAAAATGGTCGGAAGACGCGGTCCGCCTTCAGGCCAGCCGCGTCCGGGCGCCCTGTGCTGTAAAGTCGGGGTGCGTCTTCCGTGAAATGCGCATTTCAAAACCCCAACCCCCTCAAATAACTATCTAAAAATTCCCAAATCAATTTCTAATGACTATTTCTGGTGTGCAGGGCATTAACCATGTTAGATTGGAGAGAAAGAGAGCATGTAGAGGATGATGAAGCTGCAATAAATCATCAACCTTCCCTGGATGCCCTAAGAGCATGCGGGTTATACAAATATTGGACCATACCGGGCATGAGGGGCCAGGTAAGATTCTTGGAATGGCTGGTTGAGCGATGGAACGTTCAAGAACAATGCTTTTACATAGGAGGGCACCAGCTCGAGATAGAGCCCTCGGATGTATACTTTCTCACTGGCTTGCCGAACAGAGGCGAGCAACTCAGTCTTGCGGGGACTAGGCCGGGTGGCCAATCCCTTGATAGTCTCCGCGACGAGTGGTGCACACCTGGGGCTCACCATTCGAAAGGCATAGAGATAAAACACATCACTCTGCGTGAACTCAAAGTCATAGCGTTCACGGTTACCAGAATTTGCGGCGCGGCCGCTTTACACATTGCTTCCGGATCCCAAATGCGGATGGCAATTGACTGTTACCAAGGCACCATTTTCAACTGGTGTGAAGCTGTGTCGGCTCATATGAAGAGCCAACTGACCAAGGCAAAGAACGGACGACTAAAGACTTTTGGATATGGGCCTCTAGTCGTGAGCTTTGCCTTGGAGAGAGTTCCAATGCTGATCCCTCAGCAACTCACTGTTGATATCTTGGGTCCTCGGGAGCCAAAGCTGATACGATGGGTTGCGGTGATGGCCCGGCATCCTGACGAGGGCACGGCGGTGGTTCGATTCTCAGATAGTTACTTTCACTGGTTAGAGGACCAGGTTTTTTCGATACAGGACTTTCCGTATGCCGGAGTGGATTTTAGAGGTGATCCGGACATGGTTCTTCCACAGGGAGAACAATGGGATGACAGAGGTACTTTATTTTTCACAAGTTTTCTAATTATGTATTTTTTTTATTTTTCATATATATCGTCTCAAAACTAACAGTAAAATTTTCAAAATGCAGATGTTGGTCCACAGCGTCCAGCCAACCTCCGGCCTTTTGATAGACTACATCCAGCTGCACCGGTACCGGCCCCACAGGACGCGGCTGCAGAAGTACTAGCTGAGTTGGAGCATGATCTAGAGCGTCTCACGGCAGATATACCTGAGACTACTATGGACGACATTCCTACCAGGCTTCAGCGCTTCGTAGTCGCGGTCCCTGGACCGTTTAGGAGATTTTTGCGTAAGGTAGCCCGCGCAGTGGTGTCATACAGAGAGCACCACCAGTGATTGACTAGTCACTTTTGTAGTCACATGTGACATTTTGACTTTTTGTACTTATCATTTTTGCCGATCATAAGGTGTTTTTCAACCTATGATCGAAGACGATGTATATTTTTTTTGACACACTCCTATCTATATATATATCACTATTACCGGCTTATCTTGTTTAACATATGTGATGAAATGTTTTTAAATTTACTTGCATGATTATCGTAAATGTCTGTCCAACATTCGAGAAGCAATTGCATCTGCTAATGTATTTAAAGACCTTGGAATATGTTGATATTCAATGTAATCAAATTCACGTTCCAAGAGACGCACTCTCAAAAACAACCTTAATAACACAGGATTTCTAATGGCATAAACTCTATTAAGCTGTAATACAACAAGTTCAGAATCTAACCTCACTATCAAACGTCGAATTCCAAATGAAATAGATTCGGATAATAATTCAACCACTGCACTGTATTCTGCAATGTTGTTCGTTGTTTGACCGAGGCTTACCCCATGCATAGAAACTAACTCGTCAGAGGGCGAATAGATAACCCAAGCTGCGGAAGAGATATTCCGTGTACTACGACAAGCACCATCAGCAAATCCAATGTATGTTTGGAGAGGCGTCGACATCTGCAATATCAAGAGTAAAACCAAGATAAGCCAGAATAACGACGAAAACACACTCTCTAAGCTAAGCACACTGACTAAACTAACAAACACACTAGCTAGAAAGAAAATCTAACCTATCTAAAAATTTCTCCATACCCACCATTTAAGCATAATACCTCTTTAGGTAAAGTCCATTTCTGGGTTTACCCAAAGAGTCCCCATCAAAATCAACTAGCTCATAAGCCCCTTTTGCTAGCTTTCGCTTTACAATGTAGGGTCCATGCCACATAGGAACGAATTTTCCAGCACCTAGCTTATCGTTAGCTTGATCATATAATAGCACTAGGTCTCCTTCCGAAAAACTTCGAGGGGTTACATTTCTATCATACTGAGCTTTCATTCGTTTCGCGTGAGTCTCGATTGCCAATGTAGCGTCACGTCGAGTCTCATCTAATTTAGCCAAGTACAATAAACGTTTCTCCTCTTCGGAAGTAGCTGGAAGTAATTCGACAGCCATTTGAAGTGATGGGATTTCGCATTCAATGGGTAACACAGCTTCCAAGCCATAAACTAGCTGGAAAGGAGTGAACCCTGTTGAATTTTTCACTGAAGTTCGGTATGCCCATAGCGCTGAAAATAACATGTTGTGCCAATTCGACCGATGAACACCAATGGTTCGTCGGATCATGATAACTAGAACTTTGTTGATAGACTCAACCAAACCGTTGGCTTGCGGATAATAAGGAGTAGAGCTATCGTGGCGCAAACCAAGCTGGCTTGTAAGCTCAGTCATCATGATGTTTCGAAAATGGCTCCCATGGTCAGTAATGATTGCTTGTGGGACACCAAACCTAGTTATGATATGATTGAATACGAAAACTGCAGCTGTTTTGCCGCTTGCGTCGAATGTAGGCATCGCCTCGGCCCACTTAGTAAAATAATCAACCGCAAGGATGATATACGCATGCCCCCCGGCCGAGTGAGGGTTACAAGTAATAAAGTCGATACCCCATTTGGCGAATGGACCAGCGGCAATTATAGGGTGGAGAGGAGCAGGTGGAGCGCGCATCTTGCGATCAAACACTTGACAGTTGTGGCATTTCCTGACGCAATGATACAATCTTTAAACATAGACGGCCAGAAATAGCCAGCGCGCAACACCTTCTGAGCTGTGGCATACCCAGACATATGACCGCCACATGCTCCAGAGTGACAATCATTCAAAACTCTCTCAGCCTCTTCGTGAGTTAAACAACGTCGAAAAACTAAGTCTGCCCCCCGGCGATAAAGTGTATCTCCAATAATTTTGTATTGCTGGGATTGAAACCGAATTTTTCGACGTTCCGCTTTGGAAGCTTCAGGCCGAAAGGTTTGGGTTTGGAGATAGATGATTATATCCCCGTACCACGGATCTACAGTACTGATAAGAAACAAAGATTCGTCCGCAATGGACTCTTCTGCCACAGTCTCTGTGTCAGCACTCGGGAAATCACACATCAATTCCGCAAAAACTAAGGATTTCTTAGACTTGGACTTCTCGAACTCCAAGTCGAACTCTTGCAGGATAACGATCCATTTAGAGTACTTGCCCCCTAGCAGTTGTTTTGTCAAAATATAAATCATAGGGTTGCAATCCGAAATAACTGTAGTTTTACGGAGAAGAATGTAGTGACGAAAACGCTGGACAGCTTGAACGGCTGCCAGGGCCAATTTCTCCACATGCGAATATTTTAGCTCAGTGGGATTCAAGGTCCTACTAAGATAATATATCACATGCTCCGCTCCGAATTCATCTTCTTGAACTAACACCATTCCAATGGTGGAATGCGAAGCTGCGAGGTATAAGAAGTAGTCCTGGTTGTAGTTGGGAGGATGCAACAACGGTGCATGGGTCAACGCGTGTTTAAGTGCATCAAAAGATTGTTGGGCAATCTCGTCCCAAAAGAATTGTGCGTTCTGTTTCAACAACCGTGTAAAACCTTTAGTGACCTCGGCGTAGTTTGGGATGAATCGGCGTAAAAAGTTCGCTTTCCCTTGCAAACTTTGGAGTTGGCGCAAACTCGAAGGAGGAGGCAATTTGATGATAGCCTCGACTTTCGAGGGATCGACGCGAATGCCGGCTTTTGAAACAACAAATCCCAGCAATCGACCTGTTTCTATACAGAAAACACACTTGTGGGGATTCAACCGAATTCGATAATGCCTACACCTCATAAAGATTGCTCGTAGGTGGACAAGGTGATCAGCTCGATGTAAAGAATGAGCAGGCAAATCATCGAGATAGGGTTGCACAATGTGCTTGATGTCATGAAATGCATAAGACATCGCCCGTTGAAAAGTAGCCCCGGCATTCTTAAGCCCAAAAGGTAATTTGCAATAAGCAAATGTCCCCCATGGACAAATGAATGCCGTTTTTGGTTGGTCGGCAGGTAGAATATTGATTTGATTATAGCCCGAAAAACCATCCATGAAGGAAAACATTTCACTTCCGGCACAATCATCAATAATTTGATCGATATAAGGCGTAGGATAGTTGTCTTTTGGACAAGCTCGATTTATATCCCTATAGTCGATACAGATTCTTATTGTTCCTTGTTTCTTGTTGACCGGAACAATATTCGATACCCAATCCGTTAACGGGATCGGATAAATGAAACCTGCTTTCAACAGCTTTTCGACTTCTGCTTTAATCGCAGCCGCTTTTCGAGGGTGAATCTGACGCAACCGTTGCCGGACGGGTTTAGCATCCGGGTAGGTCTTTATTTCATGAACAACAATGGCAGGATCGATTCCCGGCATTTCCTCGTAAGACCAGGCAAACACATCGCGGAATTCTTGGAATAGGGCCTTGTAAGTTTGGATTTCTTCTTCAGTACATGCGGCACCTATATGAATGTTCTCCTCAATTCCGGGCTTCACTGAAATATCAATGGGAATAGTACGAGAAATATTCCCTAAATTCAACTCTGAATCAGAATGTTTCGTTGGATCCTGAGCGTCTTTGACATATTCAGCGGTAAAGATAGATGAAAAATCATTTTCAAATGCATCATCCTTAGGTAAAAACGAAGATCTGTGATGGAGATCCTCCCATGGTAGATCATCTACACTTAGGATTTCGCGAAGTTGTTCGTCAGATGACACGACTTCGGGAAACGCTATCCGTTCTAAGGTTGAGGTGAAAAGTGATTCTTCACTGACCACATTCATTTGGTCGATTTCGGTTGAATGCGAGTCGGTAAAAGACATGACAGCTTCATAAGCAATTTCATATGGACTCAAAGGCATAGCATCACCGAATGAGTCTATCTCAGAGTCAGATGGGACAATCCAAGGATCATCATAAATAATGTTTTCTGATGTAATCATATGAATTGTTGCAAATGAAGGGTCTACGTTGAGTGGAGGGAGAGGAAAAGTTCCCAGTAAACCGGAATCCTTAACTAAACCTACACCAACGTCCCTATAAGGGATTGTCGTCTTACCGACATGCTGGATACTCTCTGAAGAGGCTGGGTCGGATGAAAAGTATGTCAGCTGATCAATAGTCACGATCTTACCGTTATGTGGAAACTTAATTACTCTGAAGACCGATGAAACGACCGCTGTCATAGCATATGACCAACTTCGACCCAAAAGAAGGTTGTAGTCTAGAGGGGCATCAACCACTTCCACATCCAGACTAACGGTTTTACCTTCTACCCCTATAGGCAATTCTTGTAGAATACCAAACGGACGGAACCCACGGCCATCAAAGGCCTTAAGGATGGTGGGGGATTGGTTCAACGAAGGAGAACCAAGCGATCTCCAACATTGAATCGACATAATACACGTAGAAGCTCCCTCATCAATCACAGTCCGATGAATAGGCCTGTTTTTGACTATCACTGGAATTTGGAAAGCCATTTGATGGGGGAGACGCGGTGTACTATTTTCTAGATCGAAGATCATTAGATTCGGGTCCTGAACATCAACAGCTCCGATAGCCGACAAAAGCAATTTTCGTTGTGCTGGGCATGATTGCAGCACTTCTAACGCCGACATTGCTGAGGGTGAAACAGCTAAGTCCTCAACAATGTTGTAATTCTGGGCTGCTCTCGCATGTGGATTGAAAGCAGACCTTCGAAGTACACCCTTGGCGGGCGGCTTAATCACTAAGTCTGGGTTAGGTTTTTCGATCTGTAGTGGATCGGAACCAGGAGCTGAGGTTGATGGGTTAGAGTGAGAAGATTCTGCTTCCTTACCATCAACAGGATTCTTACTACCATAATCTTGCGATCGAGTCGCAATCCTCACATGAGACATCATCAAAATGGGTTCTTCACTGGCATTCGAAGAAGAACCTATCATCTTATTCTCCTGCTCCGGAAATGGATTTTTTAACACAGCAGGAGTGGGAGAACCTTTGACTATTTTCACAACCTCGGCCCGATGAGGGCAATCTCTCGTAAAATGATCCTCTTCACAAATAAGACAAGGATATCGAGGTTTGCGCTTTTCGTCATTGGTTTCCGACTTTTTTGTTTTCTCCTTCGGAGCCTTGTCTGCTTTAGCCTTCTTCTTTCCTTTCTTCTTTCCACCGTTTTTTGATTTGGCCGTAGATGACTCTACAGCGTGAATATCGGCGGTAAGTTCAGGAGAAGACTCTCCTGTCGGAGAATCAGGCAAAGTGATAATTGGAGTAGTTGAAGCCTTGGAAGACTTCTTCTTGCTCTTTGTATCACGATACCAATCATACCATCAGCGGCATGAGATCCCGAAGGAGCAGCAGCGATTTGATTCGACTTTGGAAGATCCGGAATCTTCTCGTGTAACGTACCCGACTGAGTGTAAACTAAGTCAAGGTATTGTGCCTGAGCAATGACTTGCTCCTCAGTAACTACTCCGGCCTTAGCTACATCTTCAGTAATCTTCGGTAATAATGATTTGACAAACCATTCAGCTAAGATTTGGTCCGGGATAAAAACTTTCACTAACCTCCTTCGACGTCTCCACTCATGATGTGATCAGAAATATACGTGGACGTCGATTGTTTTAGTGAAGTTAATAACTCCGTGCCGTTATCGTATCTGACCGGCAACTGAAAGTGAGTTAAGAACGAGGTAGCTAACTGGCTAAAGTTGTAAAAAGAGGCCCGTGGTAACTCAATGTACCACTTGGCCGCGAGACCAATGAGTGTACGCTGAAAAAGACGTAAGCGGATGGAATCATCTGAGATAGAATTCGAAGCACACCAGAGGTGGTAAGTCATCACGTGATTGGACGGATCCTCTCCAGACTTACCTTCGAACTTGGGTATATCACTGGGCAACTTATTTGGCATTGGCGGCCAGAACTGAAGATATTGAATTGGATCGTTCGTTAGGCGCGTCAAGTCGGGTAAATCCAAAGTTGCGATAAACGGTAACTGCCGGTTAGGATCTCTAAAACTCTGGGTCACAATACCAGCCCCAGGAGGAGGATATCCAGGATAACTAGGAACAGGAGTCGCATTTGGGATATTATATCCTCCTGGAAAACCAGGATTAACCGGACCGTACTGGGGTTGTTGAGGTTGTTGATAAGTGTACCCAGGATACGGTTGATACTGGTAAACCGGTTGTTGGACAGCTTGCCCATGTTGGTACTGTCCCTGGTACGGAGGTTGAACAAATTGAGGTTGAGTAGTAACAACCGTACTTATACCAGGCTGACCTACAGGCATCTGGACCGTGGTTTGAATCGTAGATCCAGACAACGGTAAAGATGTCTGAGGTGTGGTAACAGGGACAGTAGAAACTGGAGCCGTCGATACTCCAGAAGTAAGTATGGTAGATGTAGCGGTAGTTGCAGCAGCCGTTTGAGATGGAGTACTAGGTGCAATTGGCGGCTGAGTAACTACCGAAGTTACAGAAGTTTGAACATTTGGCTGGACAGGTTGCGGTTGCTGGGTTGGACCAGAAACTACGGGTTGTCCAGCTTGAGGAACCATCTGTATACTTGGCTGCAACACCTGTTGACCCTGTGATGGATCCCACACTAACATTCCAGGGTATTGACCCGTAACAGGTTGAGGATACTGAGATCCATAACCGGATTGAGGGTAGGATTGATAATTGTAAGGTGCAGTTCCCATACTTGGAACATATGACTGACCTTGAGGCGGTTGATAACCTTGACTCGAGTATTGACCTTGAGGTTGATAACCTTGAGGTAAATACTGATACTGGGGTTGACCTTGACCTTGAGGTTGGTACCCTTGAGGTTGATAACTTTGGGGTTGATACCCTTGAGGTTGCCATCCTTGAGGTTGCCATCCTTGAGGTTGATATTGATACTGAGGTTGACCCTGGGGTACATATTGAGGCTGGGGTTGACCTTGAGGCGCGTATTGCACCATAGGTGCATACTGACTTTGAGGTTGCCCCCCAGACACGATTTGTGTACCTTGAGGTTGCCCCCCAGGCGTTAACTGCGGTTGCCCCCCAGGCGGTAATTGGCCACCTTGAGGTTGAGAAACGGGAACTGAACCTGACATCATGTAAATGTCTCCTACACCCAATGGTACATTACCACTGTTTCCAATTAATAACCCATGATCAACGGGTTGAGGAGATGCTCCCGCAAAGGTACCAGAAAGAGATTGATACCCAGTGGGAACAGAAGGACCGCCGTGTAAAAAAGATTCAGGACTTTGAGTAAACACGGACGACTGACCAGACATATTTACAGGAGTATAAATACCTCCAGGTGGAAAAGGAGTACGAGGTGTAGAAAAACCTACCCCTGAGTTGTCTAAATAATTGGTTAACGAAAGGTACCAAGTAGTACTTCTAGGAGGACTGTAAAAGATGGATTCACGCTCCCTTAGATCAATAGTAAGTTGACCTTCAAGGTTAGAGACACCTATATCCTCCTCTGGAGCAAGTTCTTCTATAGCAATCAAACCAGTAGGAAGATTTTCGGTGATAATTCTTTCTATTCTCGGTGAATCTGGAACACTAGAAGTTGGAGTAACAGGTTCAGATATTTCAGGTTCTTCGCCTGTATCACTAGCAGACGAAAAACTACCAACAAGCTCAGAAACTGTAACAGCTTCGGGATTATAACCTGTCTCTAAACTTTGGTAATCTGGATGGACTACCAAGGAAGATTCTCCTTCTTCAGGTGAACCTACTCTACTGTCACTAGGAGGAGTTACAAGGACCTTTAACCCTTCGTACTGACCCGAATGTCTTCAGGAGATTCACCCCGCGATTTACGGAGTTTTCTTAACAAATCTATTCCGGTAACAATCTCAGGAGACTTGCCCCGAAGTCGACGGGACTGTCTCGGTAATTCCGCCACAATTAAAGATTTTTAACTACAACACACGAAAACAAAGTAAAAATTTCAAATCAAACCACCTAAAGTCTTCTAAAGAAGCAAACAAATTTGAAGCACACGCCTAAAGAATCTAGAGCGTCAAACCAAACACAAACAGTAGTCTTCCGGACCAAAAGCGCTAGTTGGTGATTAAGCCCAACCTCGCAGGATTCAGTACAGAAATGGCGGGTGGAACAGTTACCCCGGCAACCTGCTTAATGAATAGACCGGCACAAGTTCCTCCACTTTAACCGTCTCGAAGTGAAGTGAACCCCCCGGAAAATCCAAGTGAGTATAACCGACGTCTGCTCCAGGTACAGTGGGACCTTCCCTCCACCGTCACCTCGGTAGAACCCTAAAGATTATGGTCACTAAAGTTACCAATCACAACAATTACACCTGGGGGAACAGTCTAAACTCCGACAGCACGCAAGGGCAGAGTAACAAGCTCAATCCCCTTACCGGCTCCTTGACAGTAATCCAAGGTTTACCGATAAGTGACCCCTGGCTCCTCGACAATGGTTAATCCGAGGTTTACCGTTTGTAATACGTACTGTCTGGCGTCGTTCCCAACGAGGGGGAATGATCCCCTCACTGGTTCGGACACGAGCTCGTGCTTCTCCTTTAAGAGGAGCTTTCCCAGAGTGCAATTGAAACAATTGGATTTATTCTACTCAAGATAAACTATCTGTTTGGTTTTGTAGTCTTGGAGAGTTAAGTACTCACCTACTCCAAGACCCTAGCCTAAGCTATGTTGGTGTTTCAGAGCCCTAGAAAAATAAAAATTACTAGATTGATTTTAATTTAAGCGTTACTTTTAAGGTTGTTTCTTAAGTCAAAAGGTGATGGAAGTGAAACCAGTGGTGTGTTGACTCGACTCGAAACCACTACAAAATGCACCTAGGATGATTTACCCACTACTTTACTTTTTCGATGAATTGCTTAACTAAAAAGTTGAGAGAATGCAATTTTTATAAAAGCAACTTCTTAATTAAAGACAATCAAAGAAACAATTCGTTTGTCTTTTCCAAGCATAAAAACATGACCGCTCTTTACTTGCACGAAAAAAACTCTTTTTCTTCCAAAAAAAAAAAACTACTTGAAACAAAACTTTTAAAGGAGATGTTTTTGTATTTTTCTTATTTAACGAAAAACATAAATCTATTTTAATAAAAATCAATTGCAAACTATGAAATCTATGAAAATTCACTCAAAAAAAACAAATCAAAAGGAAATTACCCTAATTAACCTAATGAGGCAAAGCCAACAATGATTATTCTAAGGTGTTTTACTTGATCACAATCAAATCAAGGACTAGCTTATTGCAGAACCAAAAACTAGTCAAAACAAAACTCTAATCTTTTTGTTCTTTTGTAAAATGGAAATCAACACTTTATAAACAAGTAATTCGAAATTTGACCCAAAAGACAACTTAAATGGCAAGCTGCTCACACAAGGAGACTTTACGACAGGCCCGACTTCTAAGAAGGCTGACAAACCAGAGAGATCTAAGGCTGGACAACTTTCTACCGTCAAAGTCACTACAGGACCTATTAAAAAATCAAACCCTAGGCCTAAACTTCGTTGAAATCCACTAAAACACTCAAAGCTCACAAAACAAGTTCAGGTGAAAATTTTTGACAGGGTACTAAAGGATCTGGGCAGAAAACACTAAGAAAAAACAAAATCTAAAAGCAATTAAAGCAAAAATGGAGTTTTCCTAAATTTTTACAGGAAGACGCAGGCAACCCGTTATAACAGGCGCGGGCCCGCTCTGTGCAAACGGCAACAGCGCGTCCAAAGACGCACTGTGCAGTACTCAGAGGGTGCGTCCTTCTGGAAAAGTTAAGAAAAACCAAATCTAACTAAATCTAAAGCTAAGCCACCCAAATACTAATTCTCACAGTCAAAAACCAGAAAATAAAAATGATTTTCTCAGAGCAAAGTTCACACAAAGGAAAAGACTTTCACATTAATGGCTTCCCCAGTGGAGTCGCCAATTTGTCGTGGCGGAAAAAGTCATTTGTGCGGACACAACTGACCTCCCTAGGAGTCTAAACTCTCTAGCGACAAACAAGACAAAATGGAGCGATCTTTCTCTAAATACACCTTTTAAAACATGAAAACTACAAGTGTTTAGGCTTACCTTATTCCAAAACGCTGTTGTTGTAGTCCGTCCTTGCCGATCCGGATGAGCTCCTCCTTCACATCAATTCCTGCAACCACAAACAATCAAACAATTACCAAGCACTTGCATCTCATATAATAAAACATATATTCAACATGCAGACCAAGGAACACATGAAATAACTCATTAACACAAGCTATTGAGAAAAATGAACCAGTTTGTATTAATAACGAAACAAAGAAACTCTTACAACCTGGCCTTGGTGTTGTGCAAGTTCCTCCCAGGGTCCATCAAGGGTTTTCCTCTACTTTGACAAAGCTCACCCACTTCCAAGTAGAATCAAGCAAAGACAATCTCTCCTCACAAGGTTCTAAATGGGAGTCCTAATTCCTGCAGCATTTACCCAAAGAAAATGTATAGCTTCAACCTCCCCTCCCTCTGGCTCAATGCCTTTATTTATAGTGCTGTAAAGAGGTTATTCAGGTCCACCATCAATGGGATAATCCCCCTCTTTGGGTGGGATAGCTCCCTTATTGATGGGATAAGTTCCTCCTTAATAGGGATACATGAACCAACTGGAGGCGCATCCATTTCATCAAACCGACCTCTAGAAAGTTCTAGAAGTAACCACAAGTAACTTTTTTAAGATGAAACTTGCGCATTTTGCCTTTTACAGAAGGACGCACCTGTCCCTTAACATACAGAGCGTCTTAGGTCGCAGCTTTTGTGAACATTGTGAGCGTCCCCGCAGGTAAGGCTTGAGAGAACTTGCGTCTCCAGAGATAAACACATTTTTTACAAGACTTTCTCTCTTCTTTGAGTTTGAGATGGATAGCAGAGGCATAAGACTTGCCTAAGAGGGTAGCATGACTGTTGATTAAGCCATACTAACTGTAAATAGTCATGGTGACATTTTTTAGTGTAACACTGACCTCATCTATTTTACTTGTACCCTGCCAGAAAGGTGGCATGAATCCCCTCACAACATTCACAACTATTGTCGTAGCTGAGTTCATTACTTATTTAACCTCATCTCTCTCAGTTGAGATAAGATCTACACCAATAACATGTAAGTCTGGTTAGGCATAGGGTCCTTTCCATCAATCGCTATAAATTTCCATTCAAATATACCATCCAGAGTATCAGTTCCAACCAGAACATGCACCTTGTCTTGTCCTACCAACTCTTGATGCACAAGAGGAAGTTGGAATGTGTCAAGAATTGACTTCTTCTCATCTTCAATTTTACCGACATCTTCCCATTTTACATTCAATAGTTTTGGTGTCCTCCAAGCTGATGTAGTTTTATTATTCATTCGGTCTAATGCTTTTTCCAAGTCTTCCTTACCCAACGAATGTACCTTTCTGTTTTCACTTTATATTGAATTTAAAATGAGAATATTTTTTTATTTAAAATAAACACTATGTCATAAATAAATTATAACACATAATTTAATAAATTAAATATACTATGTCACTTAATTTAACAATTGTATGCTCATATGCTTGAATGATAACTAAGTGAAAATTCCATTCATATTGGTTCTACATCAAGTAGGTCCTAAATGATTTTCAATGGATACATGCCTGAATTTGATGGGAAACATATAGTGTGGGCCAACATGAAATTGAATTACACTGAGTAGGTTCTAATTTTTAGGATCTGTATTCTAGGGTTCCAGGAATTTGTTTGTGTGGAATTTGCAATAGTGGGCAATCTGAATGTCATGATGATGAGATAAAACAATCATATGACTTGACAACGATCTCCTAAAATGGGTCTCCTAAAACATGTTTCACTTGACACAAACTCTGAGATAATCAAAGATTCTTTTTTCCTCTTTGTTATTAATAATTATGTAGTTTTACTATTAAAAATGAGGAATACCTAAAAAATATGATTACAAACACATTTTTTCATGTATTTTTCCTTTTTCTTGTAGAAAGGTCCATTGAAAGTATGCAAACATGGCTACTCCTTAGATGAGGAATTAAATTTTACATATAACAAGTGCTCCCGCTCGAAACTTGAGTAAAACCATAGGGAGATAAGTTTAAAATATGAGTTAAAAAAGTAGTTTTTTTAATATTTTTATTTTTTTACTCAAATGGTGAATCACCCCCCATGGTTGACATCATCATCTTGAATCCTATTGGTTGTTATAAAGTTAATTTTGGTTGTACATATTTTTTTTGAGGCCCATTTTTTACTTCAAATTTTCTCTAATGTAAGAGGGTTTGTTAGGGAATGTCGTCAATGAGTGTCATGCATGCGAAGGAGGGAGTGACAAGTTATGCTAGGAAATGTTCAGGTATGTTAGGAAGTTCTAGGGTGTGCTATGGAATTTCATGGAATTTTATCATGTGCTATATAGTGTCAAGGCATGCCAATATGTGCCAAGTGCTAAGGGATGACAATATGTGGTAGGTTTTAAGGTGTGCCAATGCATGCCAAGGAGTGTTAGGGAAACAAAAGGGAGCACAAACTTAAATTGCAAGGATATGAACACGTAAGAGGGTTAGAAAGTTAGGAACTTAATTTTTTCAAGAGTGGAATTCTAGGAACACAACATCAGGTGTCAATACTTGCCAAGTACCTGTGCCTGTCAATTGTCAATGCATGCCAAGGAGTACGATGGAATACTAGCTAGGAGTACCAGGGTATTCCAACACATGCTAGGGAGTGCTACAACATGCCAATATGTGTTTAGGCATACCAAACATGCTAATATGTTCCAAGGCATATTGCTAGGTGCCAAGGAATGTTAGTGTGTGTCATTACATGCCAAGTGCTAAGGCGTGCTAGGGAGCATAGAGGAATGTAGGGTACCAGGGTGTTCCAACATGTGTCAAGGAGTGTCAAGGAAACAAAAGGGAGAAAAAAGATAAAATGGAAGGAAATGAACACATAAGAGGGTTAATGAGTTAGGACTTTACCTTTTTCAAAAGGGGCATGCTAGGCACACTGACAATAGGTTCCAATACATGCCAAGTGCTAATGTGTGCCAAGTGCAAATGTATGTCATTGCATGTCAATATGTTCCAGGGTAGGGTAGGGACCATAGTGCGTGCCAACACGTTCTAAGGGAGTGCTATATTTTGTTATGGCATGCCAACATGTGCTTGGGTGTCCTAGTCAAGGTACGATGTTCTAGGTAGAAAGATGTTCCAAGACATGCAAGGTGCAAGGGAATTTTAGTGTGTTCCAAAGCATGTCAAGGTGTGCTATGAATGGTGCGGAATTCTAGGAATCCCTCATTAATAGAATTGAAGAAGATTGATTGTGTATTAAATAATATGACTCTTACACACACTAGTGGAACTTCTTCTAAAGGGAATTTGCTAGATAATAAACCTAATAGAGATGAATCATGTGTTGAATCATATATATATATATCTATATCTATCTATCTATCTATCTATCTATCTATCTATATATATATATATATATATATATATATATATATATATATATATATATATATATATATATATATAGGAATGATATTCCTTCTAATCTTAGCAATAATTTGGCCCATTTTGACATTACTTATGCATATTCCTTTTACTCTAAAGTGAAATTCACTATCCTTTCTTGTGCTTACAATACCTTGGCCCATCTTGGCTTGTGTCTTGCAACCATATAATGGTAATATGCATATATATACATAAAAGAGGCTATCCCTCCTGGGCTTACAATTCTTCAACTAACTTGACCTACAACATATAATTGGATATTTGTCTATATATAAACAGAGCTATCTATTCTATATATATATATATCTATATATATATATATATATATATATATATATATATATATATATAAACAAAGTTGTTCCTTCTAAGTCTACCAATTTTAAACCAACGCGTGATAACCAAATCATTTCAACTCATTTAGTTTAATAAATATTTTTCTACCTCCCCATACTCAGCCCATTTAGGTCAATGTACAAACTTAGGATGAACACAAGAATGAACCCATTCATGAGAAGATGCTCAGTGAAATTGTGATCCGAATGGAAAATGGCATCAACCCATGGTACTCATCCACCCATATTATTCATTGACTCATGGAATTTACCCATGGTATTGTAAATGGCATTTGCCCGTGGTATTGTAAAATCCACCCATGGTATTCATTCACACATGGAATTGACCGGTGGTATTGTAACTGAAAAATACTATAAGTAACAAGTCACATTTTGTAAAAGGACAGATTGTCCGCCACAATGTAGCCTTTACAGTTCAGAGGCATGTAGCTGCCACATCTCTTCTCAGAGATAAGCTACCATCGCCCTAGCTGGTTTATTTCCATTTCTGTTTGTAAGCATATTTCAGTATTTTACAGTAATGAAATGAAGTATTATTTCCACTGCATATCTGTCTTTATGGTTACCTCTGTATTTTGTTGCATTCATGTTTAAATCCAAATCAGTGGGTTTTAATAAAAAGTTTCTTTGTGGGCATTCTCCTATTTTTCTTCTGGCAATTCAAGTTTTCATATCTTGTGGGCCTTTCCCCCAAGATCCATTTCAAGTTTTCAGATCTTGGGGGTCTCTCCCCCTAAGATCCATTTCAATCTTTTAGATCTTGAGGGCCTTCCCCTAAGATCCGGATCAGTGGTATCAGAGCAGGTTATGATTCCATGGGAATGAGGGTTTGATGCATATTTCAGTTTCAAATTTTGCAGAAATATTCAACAAACTTCAGGCATGTGCTACAACCTCCATAGAGCACTTTCTTGGGTCAAGCAGGATGAATTTTTCTTTTTTCATTTTTTTGCAGGAATTATTTTTTGGGCGGCGACTTTTCAGATCAGATCTGAAACATTTGGTACAAAATTAAAAAAAAAAATACCAGATCTGGATTCCTCTCAAAAAATCACCCAATTTCAAAAAACAAATGGGTCAAATCGGAGTTCGGATGTGAGAGATATCGCTGATTTAAAATCAGCTATTTTATCAAAAATTTTGTGACGGCGGAACTATTGCAGCACGAATCTAAGATTTCAGAGTGTCCAGATAAGGATTTCCATCACATGGGAAGATGAAAAATGGTCCTTCTGCTTCCAAAAACAGGTTATAATAAATATTATGAGTTATATTGGCCGAGTTATGTCCATTTTAATTATGGAGCAGCATTCAGAGCGGGTTTCATCAGTTTCAACATAGAAGCATTTGGCTTGGGTTATTTGGAGACGTGCCCTCCCACCCCAGGCTATGTAGGCACCTGCTACTTCATCAACAACCAACATCACGGTTATGGGTCAACCACACAAAATCCTTGTCATCGAAGTCCATTTGCTAGGCCGCACACTGTTAGCATCACAGTTGGTCACCCGCATTACAGGGTATCTCTATCCTCGGATCTTCGTTTGTCATGGTTATGGTTCATCCACAAACCCACACTTCATCGAAGTCCATTTGCTAGGCCGCACACTGTCATCATCACAGTTGGTCACAAGCATTACAGGATATCTCTATCCTCGGATCTTCGTTTATCATGGTTATGGGTTAACCACATAAAACCCTTATCTTCAGTGGCTCTTCGTATTCAACAAAGGATTTGCAGGAGGGAACTTTACGCAATGGGGACCATTGCTTCTTAAGGAGGGAGGAATGATCCAAATGGAAAATGACATCAACCCATGGTACTCATCCACCCATATTATTCATTGACCCATGGAATTTACCCATGGTATTGTAAATGGCATTTGCCCATGGTATTGTAAAATCCACCCATGGTATTCATTCACCCATGGAATTGACCCGTGGTATTGTAACTGAAAAATACTATAAGTAACAAGTCACATTTTGTAAAAGGATAGATTGTCCGCCACAATGTAGCATTTACATTTCAGAGGCATGTAGCCACCACATCTCTTCTCACAGATAAGCTACCATCGCCCTAGCTGGTTTATTTCCATTTCTGTTTGTAAGCATATTTCAGTATTTTACAGTAATGAAATGAAGTATTATTTCCGCTGCATATCTGTGTTTATGGTTACCTCTGTATTTTGTTGCATTCATGTTTAAATCCAAATCAGTGGGTTTAATAAAAAATTTCTTTGTGGGCATTCTCCTATTTTTCTTCTGGCAATTCAAGTTTTCAGATCTTGTGGGGCTTTCCCCAAGATCCATTTCAAGTTTTCAGATCTTGGGGGTCTCTCCCCCCAAGATCCATTTCAATCTTTTAGATCTTGAGGGCCTCCCACCCACTGATTTGGATTTAAACATGAATGCAACAAAATACAGAGGTAACCATAAAGACAGATATGCAGCGGAAATAATACTTCATTTCATTACTGTAAAATACTGAAATATGCTTACAAACAGAAATGGAAATAAACCAGCTAGGGCGATGGTAGCTTATCTCTGAGAAGAGATGTGGCTGCTACTTGCCTCTGAACTGTAAAGGCTACATTGTGGCAGACAATCTGTCCTTTTACAAAATGTGACTTGTTACTTATAGTATTTTTCAATTACAATACCACGGGTCAATTCCATGGGTGAATGAATACCATGGGTGGATTTTACAATACCACGGGCAAATGCCATTTACAATACCATGGGAAAATTCCATGGGTTAATGAATAATATGGGTGGATGAGTACCATGGGTTGATGCCATTTTCCATTCGGATCAAATTGCAAGATATTAATCTGATCAACTCATTGACTCTGTGTCAAGCATATAATATTCAATACTGAGGTGAATAAAAAAGAATTAACAACTCAAACATACAATATTTAACCATTCCTTATTGACTGCACAAAGGTTAGAATTACACATTTTCACAAAAAATCAACATTCCTCAGCATAACATAGGAATTCAACCAACACAAAGTTTTTCCAATTCCTCAAATGTTACACAGGAAAACAACACTCCCACTCTTATAGGAAACAAACATTCCACACATTCAAAATTTTAGTTACATAACACAATAAACATTCATATAGAATTCACTGGCACATAAGGCATAAGAACACTTATCTTATATTGAAATATTTTCCCATTGAGATTGGGACTCTAACTCTCCATCCAACCTTTGCCGGGCTACATACAATATTACTTGCAACTCTCACCCTTGAGCCAAATTTCAGATCTTTAGGAAGAGTTCCCAAAGGAGCTTCTCATGCCTTCAACATCACTAGGAGTCCAGATATCCACTTGTCTCCAACCAACAACCAAGGTAGTAAACACCCGAGTATCTCCACCCTAAACTAGGCACCTAGAGAACATTGGAACACTGTAGATTCACAATTTAATATGAAGTTCTTATATTGGTCACTTTGTTCTTTTCCTTAAGAAATTCTTTTTCCTCAAAGTATTGCTTTCCCTCTCTTTCTCTTGAATGTTATTCCTAGGTATTTCCTCCCTCTCTTTTGTTCTGAGAGATGCCTCTGTATCCTCAACTCCTTGCACTAGTCTCTGCTCAACTATTTTCAAATCCCCCCATTTTTATCCCTTTCTTGCATGCCTCCTTTTGATCCATTCATCTTCCCATCATGTTTTGTGGTCATTGAAGGTTCTAGGCATGTTATATTGCCAACACAACCCACTTATTACAATTAATTTATTTGTCCCTTTTTCTTGTACCTTTTCACAAACAGGGTAAGGGTTATTCCTTGTCTTTCCAGCTAATTTAATAATTTAAGTAGCCATTAAAATAAAAAAAGTTAGTCTGTGAATAATATAATTAAGAACTTCATCAATCTTGAAAGAAACATCCCTCTTAATATATAAAGTATGTGTTCCAAATCTCAACATTTTATATTTTATTTAAAACAATATTACACGAGTTTATAAGAGGAGTTTTTTTCCCAAAGGGTATGTCACAAACCCCACCCCCTTGGAGGAACATTGTTGTCGATGTTCCGATCCTGAACATAATGAAAAATCATGCTAAGTCCTAATGTAAATCTATGTGATATTTATAATGCAACTCAATTATAATTATATTCTACATACATAGTTTCTTGCCCAAAAACTAAATAAGCCTAAAAAGAATTCATTATAGAAGCCACTTTCCATCGATCCTGGCTCTTTTGTTACACCTAATCTAGCTCGATAGATTGTCTTTTCCTAGAGTGTGTCCTCCCTCCAACATCTAATTCTAAATTCCTTTGTGCTCCTTATTCCTTTATCGAACAATTATTGGACAATTACTTCCTAGAACACCCCCAATGTGCTTCTAATCCCAATCAACCATGCTCATGAACCATTAAAACCAAATTATTTTCTTACATCCCCTTATTTGAATCCCGGTCCCTCGAGTGATCCGGGGCCTCTTCCCTATAATCACAAACCTTCCAAGTTCACACATCCCCATCTTTGTTTCTTAGTCCCTTGGGCGATTCATTCCTTCATAAGGCTTCCTCAAATGAAAAGAATTTCATAACCAAGGAAAGTATCTACCTCAATACCTTCATACTGGTCATGGAATCCTCATTGAAATCTATGGGAACCATTGGGTGCTAGTGTCCCACAATGACCATGCTCCTGAAATCTTTGACCAATGTACCACTATGTACTTTAATACCTTTGTTGTTGCAACTATTAACCTTGAAACCTGATCCATTCACCTGAATTGAACAATTTCCATGCTTTCATACATTAGGGCACACAAATGACCATGAGACTCAACATAAGGAATTAACATAAAATTAAATCATACTTCATTAGTATGTTATCCATAAGTGAATCCTTGAAATTTTGTTTTGCTTCCTATCACAATGAGCCAAATTAGATCATATACCAAATCAACATAAAATAGAATATCAAATCATGTTCATAATTTATAAATTCATAAAATCAAAATGAAACACTGATACTTATCTTTGAATTCTATTTGTTTGTTTATTTACACACACTAGGTCGATTTCCAAACCTGACAAGCACCCAACGACCTTCTCTCCTCTTGTACACGCACTGTGTCAGCTTCCAAACCTAACAAGAACCCAACTTCCTTCTCTCCTCTTGTACACACATTGGATCAGTTTCCAATCTTTGCAAGAACCTAGTTCCTTCTCTTCTCGTCTCTTCTCTTTGACCCCCACACTCTAGATTAGTTGCCAAACTTGACAAGCACCCAAGTGGTGGATATACCCCCACATATTGGATTGGTTTCCAAACCTGGCAAGAACCATATATATATAATCCCCCCCTCTCACTCGCTTCCCTATGAGTGTGGTCACTACCAATCCTAGTAGTCTTCTATCAAAAATAATATCATTTACCATCACAACTCTGGTATCATCACAAATTCCACATTACATAACACACAGGCCCGAATAGTCCGGCCATACCTGTATGTGCCAACACATTACATGAAACATTGGACCAACCAATCCCACATCTTCTTGTCCCAACACATTACACGACACATGAATGTATACATAGTGCACAACACATATACATATACATATGATTCAAACAAAATTTTTACATAATTACACATGGCACAATTTATACATTACCATGACTTCCCTGTCATCACAAATCCTAGGCCTAGGAAACTCCAAATATCGAGTGATCTACTTGTCCCAATATTAACCCAGGAAACCCATAATCCAGGTTCTCTATATATATGTATTGTAAATGATGGCATATGCATCCTTCTGACACTTTACCGCATGCACCCACAACCCAAATTTTGGTTTTGTGCTTACTTCAGTGGCCCATGCTTGTGGAAATAGGTGACATATCACATTTTCTCTTTATTTATTAATAAACCTTCAACATTCCATGTTCATACTGTAAGCATGGGAAACAATATAAAAAATCATAAATTAGCTAGGTCTACTTCTTTCCCTATTGATTCCTCACACAACTGGGAATCTTTACATGCCATCCATACTTGCATTAAATAAATATAAACCATGATTCTTCCACAAGAATGATCCACGAAAAGAACCTATCAATCACGATGGCCTTAATATACATTCAATTAATCAATCATTCTCATGAATATAACCCATATTTAGATATATCAAGTAAGGTCAAGGTTTAGAGAACCTCCTTTGTGCCATTTCCATGATTGCCATATCATTGTCCATTATTTCCCATGGCCCCAACTAGCCCACTTGGCTATCATACTATTGTTCGCTTAATCATGGGCATAACATACATTGACACATGCAAGATAAAATCAATGTTTAGGTAACTCCTTGTATTGTTGTTACTATTTACATAGGTAGTTTTCACCCCGTACATAATTTCATTCATGCTTGACATCATATTAGAGAAATGATGCTCAAACATATACCAACAATGACCTCCTTCCGTCCAACAACCCAATTGGTGTTCCATATTGTCTAGAACTCATTCAACATGTCATTATTCATTCCGAGCACACACTACCCCATTTCTAGCCTTACTCGTGTTTCTACACTACTCATTATTTATGCTGGGGGGATCCTTGGTCACATAGTCTAATGCATTTAAATTAGCCTTGTTCCTAGGAATCTATGGCCTCCTTGCCACACCAAATATATTTTTTGGAGGCCCCAAGCATGGAAGTTGAAAGGAAAAATTTTAAGAGGAAACAATGGAAATAAAAAATAATAATAAAATTCATGACAATAATCATAAAACTGTAAAACAAAAGTAGCATGGCCATGCGTAAATTAGGAAAAAAAGAAGGAAAAAATAAAATATGCATTCAATTGTGAAAGAAGAGTGAACATACAATATCTCCCAAAATCACCCATCACCATGGGTCCAACACTCTTGGTGTCCTCCTCCATATATATATATACAAAATTCTATTTGAAACTCTTTCCAAGGTTTACAACAACCTTGAGTCTCAATTCCCTCAAATAATTCATAAGAGAATCATTCTCTCTCTCTCTCTCTCTCTCTCTCTCTCTCTCTCTCTCTCTCGATATATATATATATATATATATATATATATATATATATATAGTCCCTTTTTAAATGTCCCCCTCCACAATGCCACCAAGAAGTCGCTTTGTTTTTCTTTCCAGCCTTACGAGGCTTCTTTTTGGCCCTGTTAGTAGGACTTTTGTCCACATCTCAAGGGGTTGGAGTGTGTTGTAACAAACCTTGAATACGAGATAAATTTTACATTAGCATGGTATTCAACCTTGCAAGCCTTTGATTCTCTGCCTTACAACTTTTAAGCTTAGCCTTCAAGTCCTTGAAGGTTCCTTTTATTTTAAGGGCTTCCCCCTTTTTTTCTCTTGATGGAATTGGTCCATATCATGTTGTACCATGGCACTATCCATGCCTTATTTTGGTTCCACTGATTCTTTTTATATGCTTCCATACACACTCAATTGTTAGTGCATTAATAAAATATAATAAATAATAAACCATCTACCATATTGCCATGCTAAGCGAAGCAAGATACCCCGCAGTTGTCCACACATCTTCAAAATTCTCAGTATTCACATGTCTCAAACCTAGACACAATTAAACATATACATAAACTTGGTTTCGAAATTCAAAGATACATATATGTTTATATAAACATGGTAACCATCATGCCATTGCAATGTTTTGAAGATCAATATTTTACTAAGGCCATCATTAACAATTTTAAAATATCATCCTCCTCTATCAATCAACATTATCAATTTTTAAATATTTATCCTTCTTGCTAAAGTCAAAAATAGCCATTAAGTTCAACCTCCTTACTAAGGCTAGCTAGAATAATTAAATCTAGCCTGTTTGCCAAGGCCAACAATCACGACATCTGCAATATGAAGGAATTCAGTTAGAAATCCATATGTCACATTAGTATCTTCCATATTGTAATTTATAATTATCACATTTAAAAATGAAACATGGATATGCATAAAATCTTCATTCAATACATAGCCATTGCATCACAATGCTACACCTCAACATCCACTTGAAAAAGTAAGAAATTATCAAAACACCTCACTCTCTAATGGAGTCACATAATACCATGCCTCCAAGCCACTGAGGTTCTTTGATAAATAATATGTAAAACATGGGATTCAAACACACACACACACATAAGGCACATAGGGATTTTCCAAATCCATCATGTCATATGAACATTCACAGGCATATTCATTTGAAGTGTGTAAGAACATACCACTTAACCAGTAGTGCTGGTACTCTATAAATAATCATGCACAAAACAATGTAAGCAATTATGCCAATATTATAGAAACAATAAGAATTCATGATTGTAGCCATTGACTATCCAGATCTTCAAGATGCCTAATAAAAAACACATGAAATGCCATTACATTGAAAAATAATTCAAGCATCATTTCCATCTACATGAAATCCAAAATTAGTGTTATAAGTGGCACTCAAGCATATTCACATTTAGCTATTACTCTCCAAGCTCGAGCTCCACTCATCTCTAGAGGTCTAAGCATAGGCCCTTCTACTCTGTTAATCTTATAATAGGGCACCAATTTATTCCAAAGCTCTAGTGTTGAACCTTTGCTCCGATACTACCACCCATAGACCACATTAAGAGTAAAAGGAGGCAGTTACAATGTTAACCCAACCTTCAAAGTTCAGTTATGGAAATGGGGTTCTTTTTCAAACTTTTCAAAACCCAAAATAGACATTTCCATTGTATTTTTCTCATTGATACATTTCTAGTGATATAAAATTTCCTCAAACTAGCTCCTAGATCAAAAGTTATGGATAGTTAAAGATTGGTCTAATAGTTTTTTGCCATGTCCTCTTGTCCTACCATGTGGTCACCATGTGGCTATACAAGTCCTAGCCATGTCACCTTTTCGAGGTATGTGTTCCATTTCTGTTAGCAGATGATATCGTGGCCTATGCCAATTCATTATACCTGAGCTCCCCTCATTTTGAAATACACACACACACATATTTATTTATTTAAGTCCCTTTCTTGCACACATTACCACCTAGTGGGTTCCTCATTGCCACATCATCTTGGGGACAAAATCCTAGGAGTTTCCTTGGAAGCCCTCACAAAGAACTCCAAGATTCTTTTACACGAAGCCTTCACGTTTACATGGAACACCCATGTGTAAATTAAATATAATAATATATCCCCCCCTTTGGGTAGTTATAACTATATGTTTATGCCATATGGTGCGGTCATTGCTAACAAGCGAGGTTGTCACTTGCCACACAGTCTTGGGGATAAAATCATAGGAGTCTTCCCCATTGCCTCCATATAAGAATGCTTGGGTGACAAGGAATTTACCTATGCCATATGGTGCGCTCATTGCTAACAAGCGATGTTGTCACTTGCCACACAGTCTTGGGGATAAAATCATAGGAGTCTTCCCCATTGCCTCCATATAAGAATGCTTGGGTGACAAGGAGTTTACCTATACACCTACATGTATATATATATATATATATATATATATATATATATATATATATATATACACATGGCATCGGATCCTATTTTACTAAGCCAATGTGCCATGTACTCCCAAGGATAAAATCTCGAGAGTTTCTTTTTGCACCTCCAATGAAAACTTCTAGGGTCTAGGGAAACAAACAGAGAATCCCTTCATGTTAATTGATGGAAAATTCTTCTTTCCTGGGACATAAATTAAAGTTATTTCAGTGTTGTATCCTCTATATAATGTCAGGGTGAAATCATCAATCTATTTCACTGGGGTGACCTCTATTGATGTCATACCCTCCACATGGCCTCCTATGAGAGTTCCATGTGTCACCTATTTTTAGCCCATTTGGACTTTCCAAATGGTTGAATTTGGATTCCATGTGTGTCGTCATGAGGGAAACATATCACCCTCCTTCCATGTTATGTGTCATGTTAACCCAGGTCCCACCAAGGGTCAAACCCCTTGCAAAACCAAGTTTTCTCTGTTATAAACTAATTTGGTAAAATGGGTTAATTTCATCATTTTTCCAAAGTCTTGGTCAATTTGTTATCTACAGACATACACCCTGCTTGAGATTATCCAGCCCGCATGTCACATAATATTGGGATTTAAATCTAGAGAGTTCCTCCATGAGAGTCCTACAAAACCTCCAAGGTCCCAAACCTCTAAGGTTCATATAATGGCTGAAATTCCCTGTGTCCAGCAATGACTCTAATCTCCTTCACTTTCATGTTCGATCACCACACTCTCATATGGTTGGTTAAAGATAAAAACCTTTTCCTTTAGGGTCTTATGGTTTCCAACCCTTCCACATTGACAATTATTAATACATATGTAACGTGGTCATTTCCCAAGGCCTCTGATGCATAATATATATGAACGCATATACAAGCTCTTTCAAGCTATTCCACCTGAGCCTCGCATAGTGATTTTCACTTTACAGTCAAAGGTATATGCATAAGTAATGCCTAGTTGGGCCAAATTCTTGCTAATATTAGAAGGGATCTATATATACCTGATCCAGGTGGATGTTGGTGGCCACCCATCTATCCCACTTGGACCCCCCACAACAACCTCTTTCAGTTTTTCAGTTTCCTTAATTGTAGCACAATTTACTATTTTTGGCATTTTTTTGGGTCCTGAACTTCTAGAGCCGTTTTGAGGCCCTAAACGACTTTTTTGGGAAACCTGGGAGCATCATTGGTCCATGGACCAATGTTTCTCATCCAAAAGTTGTAGTCCTATGATAGATCTTTTTAATGAGGTATTGTGCGCATCAAACAGAGATTGTATGCCAAAGTTACAACCCCAAGAAGTTGATGTACGAATTTACCCAAAACGGCGCCCATAGTTTGGCGCTTCATCTCCTAGGCTTAGGTTTTTGGATGTCTAGGGTTTTCCATTGTTTCTCAATGATAAATAGGCCTTCAAGCCTCATTGTAACATAGTTTAGAGGCATGTAGCCGCCATATCTCTTCTCAGAGATAAGCTACCATCGCCCTAGCTAGTTTATTTCCATTTCTGTTTGTAAGCATATTTCAGTATTTTACATTAATGAAATGAAGTATTATTTCTACTGCATCTCTGTATTTATGGTTCTATCTATAATTTGTTGCATTTCTGTTTAAATCCAGATTAGTCGTATCAGACCGGTCTGCTCTTTCTCTGTTCTTCTTTGCATGTTCCCAATGAGGTTGGGCTATAAGGAGTTAGGGCTTGAATTGGTCGAACCTTTGCAATATCAGCCTCACAAATCCCGATGGCCTCCAATGGCAGATGAAAAGAAATACAAGGGGGCATAAGATCCTATCAAAATCTTGCTCGAAGATGCCCTCGAGCGACAAAGGAACGTGATGATGGAAAAATTTGCCCAAATCCTTCAATTGCTACCCAAGGGCAACGCGTCTGCTTCCAATAGCTACTCTAGAAATGCCACAACTTTAAGGTACAAGTTAAATTTGAAATCCCCATATTCGAGGGTCAGATAGACACAGATGTCGTAGATAAATGGTTAAAACATTAGATGGTTATTTTTCCATTTATGATTTTTCCAGCCGGGAAAAGATCGCTTTTGCACTTCTCAAAGCAGCCCCCCATGTCAAGGACTGGTGGGAAACCTATTGCGAGTAGAAGGATGAAAGTACGGGCTCACTATTTTCAACCACACCCATTTGGAATTCATTTTGGGATGCCATCAAGGAGCAGTGTTACCTTGTCAAGAGCTATGAGGAAAAATACATAAAGTGGACCATGCTGCGGCAGGGAAGGGACCAAAATGTGCCAGAGTTCACAAATATTTTTCATACCCTTCACACAAAGTTGGGTATCAAGGATTCTGAGCTACATTTGGTACTCAAATACCATAACTTCCTACACAGGTACATCCAGGATGAGATGGAGTTCCTCAACATCTCCTCGCTCGGCATGGCATATAATATTTTCTATCAAGATCGAGCAGAAGTTTAAACAAAAGAAGCAAGACTTTGGATCTGCGAATCCGAAGAACAAAGGACAAAGCCAAGGCGGGGCGACCCAAGACAACTCGTGGAAGCCGCAAGAAAAGAACAACACCATGAAGTCAAATAAGGACACAGGAAAGTGGTGTGAGTTCCATAAGAGCCCCACTCATAACACAAGTGAGTGTTAAACCAAGCAGTCACTGGTGGCCGAGTTGAAGGCTTCAGAATCGGACACATGTTCCGACTTTAGAGTTAGAACCTGACAAGGGGAATGACAAAGGGAATAAAATAATTGATGTGGAGCCCAACACCACTCTTTCCACTGCCAATGTCTAGAAGATTGAACTCGAACATCCAGAGGAGGGGGAACATCTTTTCCACTCACAAATAGGGGTGAAGGGTTCACCGCCGCAATTGATTGTCGACAGTGGCAGCCAAAAGAACCTCATTTCAGCAGAGGTCATGAAGTAGTTGGGACTACCAACCATACCACACCCACAACCATATAGCATCGGGTGGCTTCACAAAGGATGAGATCTCCAAGTCCACCAATAATGTCGCCTGCCCTACATCATCAAGCCCTTCACAGATGAGGTATTGTGTGATGTTGCACCACTTGATGTTTGTGATGTATTATTAGGCCAACCATACTTGTGGAAGCGACATGATGTGTGTGAGTCAAGGCCTTACTCCGTTATTATTTCTTTGTGTAACACATTATACAAGATATCAAGGTAGCCCCACCTACCACCACTTCTTTGATCTCTGCTAAGAAAAGCAGTAAGATCATCTCCCAAACTAGGAAATTTATTTTTTGTCTGGTTCACCCTCAAAGTAAGGGGAAGATCATAGCCACATCCATGGCCCCCGGAAGGGTTCCTCCACACAATAGCAGTAGGTGGATACGGTCATGAAATAAGACAGGGACATCTTCTCCTCACCCACAAGGGTACCATTGTACTGTCAGGTCAAGCATTCGTTCGATCTGACTCCCGGATCACCTCTACCCAACAGGTTGATATATCGCCACTCCATTCTGGAAAATGCCAAGTACAAGCAGCGACATGATTAGCATCAAGTACCACACAAGTTTCAAGTGGGCGACAAAGTCTGGTTGCATTTGCAGAAAGAATGCCTTACAAGATCCCATCAAAAGATCAAACCACTCTGATATGGTCCTTACACCATTACCAAGGCTGTGGGAAACAAAGCTTTGGAGCATAGCATTCCCCCATTCCTTTGCTTGCACCCAGTGTTCAATGTGGACTATTCTCTACCATTCTTACCACCATTACTGGACACATCATAGGTTGCAGAACAACTCACCGGGGACCAAGTTTAGTAGAAGTTTCCTCATCTCATGGAGGAACTCAACGCAATGGGGACCATTACTTCCTAAGGCGGGAGGAATGATCCAGGTGGATGTTGGTGTCCATCCACCTATCCCACTTAGACCCCCCACAACTGTCTCTTTTAGTTTTTTAGTTTCCTTAATTGTGGCACAATTTACTATTTTTGGCAATTTTTCGGGTCCTAAAATTCCAGAGCCATTTTGAGACCCTAAATGACTTTTTTGGGAAACCTGGGAGAAAAATGGGTCCATGGCTCAATTTTTCTAATCCCAAAGTTGTAGTTCTTGGATAAATCTTTCTAACGAGGTAATGTGCGTGTCAAACAGAGATCGTATGCCAAAGTTACGACCCTAGGAAGTTGATGTACCAATTTACCCAAAACAGGGCCCATAGTTTGGTGCTTCATCTCCTAGGGTTAGGATTTTTGGATGTTTAGCATTTTTCATTGTTTCTCAACAATAAATAGGCCTTCGAGCCTCATTGTAACAGAGTTCAGAGGCATGTAGCTGCCACATCTTTTCTTAGAGATAAGCTACCATCACCCTGGGTGGTTTATTTCCATTTCTGTTTGTAAGCTAATTTCAGTATTTTACATTATGAAATGAAGTATTATTTCTGTTGCATCTATATATTTATGGTTATATCTGTAACTTGTTGCGTTCCTGTTTAAATCTGGATCAATACCCCTTCTAAGCTTAGCAATAATTTGGCCCACCCAGGGATTACTCATGCATATACCTTTTACTTTAAAGTTAAATTCATTATCCTTCTTGACCTTATAATGCCTCATGCCATCTTGGCCTGTGGTTGCAACCATATAATGGTAACATGCATATATATAGATAAAGGAGGCTATTCCTCCTGAGCTTACAATGCTTCAACCCAACTCGACTTACAACATATAATTCGATATATGTATATATATAAACAAAGATATCCATCCTAAGCTTATGAGTAAATATCATATATATATATATATATATATATATATACACATACATATACATATACACACACACACACACACACACATACATACATACATACATATCTATATATCTATATATATATATATATATATTTATAGAAAAAGTTGTTCCTACGGAGTTTACCAATTTTAAACTCGAGCCTGATAGCCAAACCATTTCATTTAGACATTCATTTAATTTAACAAATATTTTTCTACTTCCCCATACTCAGGCCATTTAGACCAATGTACAAACTCAGGATGAAGATAGGAATGAACCCATTCATGAGAATATGCTTAAGGAACCTGCAACAAATTTTCATACAAGAATCACTTCCATTAATATTAATCTACGAAAGTCAAATTTTTTGTTGCTAGCATACAATATTCAATACTAAGGAGAAGAAACAAGAATTAACATCTCAAACATACAAGATTTAACTATTCCTCATCAGCTGCATAGAGATTAATATTACACATTTGCACAAAAAATCAACATTCCTCAACATAACTTAGGCATTGAACCAACATAGGAATTTCACCCATTCCTTGGATGTTACATAGGAATCTATCACTCTCTCTTATAGGAAACAAACATTCCATGCATTCAAAATGGTATTTAAATAGAACAATAAACATTCATATAGCATTCACTAGAACATAAGGCATAAAAACACTTATGTTATAGTGAAATATTTGGAAACAAAGATTAGGACTCTAACTCTCCACCCAATCTTAGATGAGCTACAACAAATCTTACTTGTAGTTGTCAACCTTGAGCTAGATTTAAAATATTTAGCAAGAGTGATCAAAGGATATTGTCACACATTCAACACCATCGGAAGTCCAAATATCCTCCTTTGTCCACCCATCAACAAAGGAAGTAAACACCCTAGTGTCTCCACCCTAAACTAGGCACCCAAAGAACACTAGGACACTACAAAGCCGCAATTTGAGATGAATTTCTTCTACTGGTCATTCTATTATTCTCCTCAAGAAATTCTTTCCCGTGAAAGTGTTTCTTTCCCTCTCTTTCTCTTGCATGTTATTCCTAGGGATTTCCTCCCTCTCTTTTGTGCTGAGGGATGCCTCTGTCTTCTCTGCTCTTTGCACTAGACTCTCTCAACTATTGTCTAATCACCCCCTCTTTTCTCCCTCTCTTATGTGCCTCCTTTTGATCCCTTTACATTTGCATCATGTTGTGCAACCATTCAAGCTTCTAGGAACATTTTCTTGCTAGTGCAACCAATTCCTTATAATTAATTTATTTGTCCCTTTTTCTTGTAGTTTTTCCCTAGAGTATGGGTTGTCCTTGTTTTTCCAACCAATTTACTTATATAATAAACCATTAAAATCACACTAGTCAGTCCATGACTAATATCATTAACCACTTTCTCAATCTTCCAACTTCCTCCCCAAACTCTAAAATTTGTCCCACGGCTTAGCCTTTTATATTTTATTCATAGAAATATTACAATAGTTTATAAGAGGGGGATTTACCCAAAAGGAATGTCACAATTATTAGGGTTGAATGGGTCCTTCAAAAGTATGTCCTTTGTGGCCATCTTCCACCATTGAGTGAAACCTTCTACAATTATTTTTTCTAGTACTTATATTTGTGTTATGTAGTGCTCAATAGCTTCTTGTCTATTATGGGCCTTGAAATCGGCATGTCGTTAGGAGTTCACCCAACTGTAACATGTAATGAGGATGTCCTTGGGCTTGTAATATTCTCCCCTAGTCCATAGATTACAATTAAAGTTATTTTCTACCACCTTGTGTGCAATTTACAAGTCATCATGGTTATTTAAATAAGACACAAAGGCTCTTAGCTAGATATCTCCCACAAAGTGGTTGGTATTCCAAGCTAAATCATGGTATAACAAAATGTTATTCTATTATAGTTCACACAACAAGTTCTTCTCCTCATTTCTTCTTGCATAATATTCCTATATGATGGTGCTTATATAGGCATTGAACCAACATAGGAGTTTCACCCATTCCTTGGATGTTAAATAGGATTCTATCACTCCCACTCTTCTAGGAAAAAAACATTCCATGCATTCAAAATGGTATTTAAATAGCACAATAAAAATTCATATATTATTCACTAGCACATAAGGCATAAGAACACTTATGTTATAGTGAAAATTTGGAAACAAAGATTGGGACTCTAACTCTCCACCCAACCTTAGATGAGATGAGACCAATGTTACTTGTAGTTGTCAACCCTGAGCCATATTTCAAACCTTGAGCAAGAGTTATCAAAGGATCTTGTCATGCACTCAACACCATCAGTATTCCAAATATCATCCTATCTCCACCCAACAACTAAGGAAGTAAAAAACCTAGTGTCTCCACCCTGAACTAGGAAAAACCCTTCTCCATAAGTTTCCATCATCTTCCTTGATGGGGAAAACCCTTCTCCATAAGTTTCCATCATCTTCCTCCATATATCTTGGATTTTACCCACACATTTAGAAGGAATGTGTGAAGAACCATATCCTCCATTAAATTAGGCTTTGTATGAGTGGCTACTTTTATCAATTAAAGTCCTTAATTTTCCGTTTGGAAAATCCTTTCATGGAGAGGGATTTGATGTGACTCTTTCTAAACCATGACCTCTTCCTTAGAAATACGTTCTTCCATGTCCCTCATGTCAAGGAGCTCTACTTCCTAAGTAAGGAAATATAACTCCTTAGAGGTTGGCATCTAAAATTATAATTTTTTTATACAAGTTCTTGTTTTCTTCTCCAATATTTTTTGGACAATAAGTGGTGGTTTTGTTGGTGTTGGCATTGATGTCAACCACACTAGCATTCATGCTTGTCACAAGCGGATGCTGTGAGTAGTGGCCTAGGAGGACTCCCATGATTGCTGCAGTACTCTATAGAGAATTATCACGGTAGCTGGCTTATTGGAAAAGTCATCAGATGATGACTACAGTGATGGTACAAATGGAAACCCATTGTAGATGCAAGATTTATGTAGAGAATCATCATAGTAGTAGGATTACTGGAGAAGCCATAAAATGATGACTATGGTGTCTAGTGTTATCACTCCTTCGGATCTCCAAGGCTGAGGAAGAGTCCAGTTGAGATACCCACAGACCAATATTTTGACTTGGTAGCTAGCCCTACCAAGCTAGAGAGGGCTTTCTCCAAAGCATCACAGCCAAGAGCACTGGATAGGTTAGGGTTTTAGGCTAGATGTTAAGTGTAGAGGGTTGTTTGATTTGATTTTTGTTGGGTAGTCACAAGGATGAGTGAATTAGGTCAGAGAATGAACTAGGTTAGGGCAAAGTGAATTTGAATTGCAGACATCTGATGGGGCAAGGTAGGCAAGGTACTTTAAACTTCGTAGTATAGTGATGAGATGGTTTAGACTAGTGAGATGCTAAAAAGAGCATGAGGGTCATGAATTCTTTTTAAATTGAAGAAATGAAACAATATATGATGATTTTCCCAAAACAGAGCATACAAAGATGAATTTTTCTTATCACACCTTGAAAATCAAACACAATTAGAGTGAAATGGATCATGAAAGGAACAAAACATTCACACATATGAAACTAAAGAAGAAACAAGATCAAAATACCATGCCATAGGAATCCCACCAAAATCGCTGCAACTTCATCCAATATATTCCATGCCAAAGTCTGAAAGCTATTATAATATCCAAGAGAGTCCAACCTGTAAAATGACTAAGAAAATACATAATATAGGCCTCAAACCAACTCATCCTAGTCTCAGGGGTCGAATCCATGAGAGGAGGAGTAGTTGCAAGAAAGACTAAACTGATAGCTAGAGTATAGGGTGGTCAAAGTGACTCATCCCTAACTTAAGCAAACTAATTCATTACAAGTCATGTAGGCCATTTAACTAATGTATTTACCCTAGATAACAGTAAAAAAAGAAAAAAATTACATCATCCTTATCAATTACATTAGTAAAACATCAATTTCTCTTAGGTGAAAATCAATTTGGAGTGGAACAGTGAAAAGTGGAGAAGATTATCAAACACACCCTCTCTTTGTCAAACACACCCTTTCAGTGTAAAACATACCCTCGAAATTCAGGACTGCTTTTGGGTGCCTTCCCGATGTCCAAATTTGATCTAAGATAGCTTGTTAGAAATCCCTTCAAGTCTACTTTCTATATGTGCCTTCATTTTTCAATTTAGAGCTCATTTTCCCTATCAAAAACTCAATCCCCCAAGATTGGTAAACACGCAGTGCCCACACCAAAAAAAGGCAGAAAGGTGGTTTTTGACATTTTTGGCTGACCAGTTTCCCTCCAAATGCTTAGTAAATGCACAGGGTGCATGTCCTCATCACCTTGAATATAAATATGATGGCTTTTTATTCATCATATGCCTCAAAAAAGTGCGCAACAGGCTAGCTGCTGTGCGTTTGACCATTTGACTGTGTTAAAAATGCTTTAAAAAACACAGAAAATCATAACTTGCAAAATTTGTTCAAAAATTGTCAAAATTGGTCGGCTAATGGCTGATAATATGTTTGAGTCATCGAGTGATGCCTAGGAAAGAATATCCAGCCTCCTTTTCTCTTCTTGCTTAATCAAGGCTTCAATTTTTGCATGGGCTCTTTTGAGTTTGGCTCTTGCAATTTTGTTTCTCATGGCATGGTACTTTTCCATCCTTCTCTGAATATAAATATCAATTTTGGCCTTGTCTAAGAGGCTCTCAAGATGGGTTTTCACCCTCTCAAGCCAATGTTCCTGGTTCTTATTTACCATTTTGGCAAATTGCTTATTTAGGGTGAGCTAATTGGCTAGTTCTGCCTCCCTTTCCTTTTCTAGCTCCAAAGCTCTCTTTAGGCCTCTAGTCCCTAGCCTTCTTCTTTGCACCTATTCATCAAGTTGTTCACCATATTGTCCATATGCCTCATCAAGGAAGGCCTTAGCCTTTTCAACCTCTCTCCTTTCTTTGATGAGTTGAATCTCTAGAGCTCATTTTTGACCTCATATTACCTGTTCTCATACTCATAGTATGAAATAATGTATTTGGCCCTTTACAAGTTGACCTGGAGCCCTCCTATTTTTGAATTCTTCTCCTTCATGAAAATGGTTGCGTTCTCACTATCATCATGATCATTTGGGTCAACTAACTAAAAATCATGCTTTACCTCATGGAGGTCCTCCTCTTGTTGATGAATCTCTGCCTCTGTCACCTTTTCCTTACCCTTTTGTACCTACGTTTCCGATGAAGAAGGCAAGGCCCCTCCCACAACGTGTGGGGAAAACACTTTCCTATGCCCTCTTTGATAGGTATGTGTCAAGGTACCTAAACCAACCCCTTTAGGCTTGCTGCTTTCACCATGCTCAATGTGTTCTTGCTCATTGCCTTCATCTTTGTCAGGTGAATGAATAGTCTCATGAGATGGTGATGATGAAGGTGATGGTGTGGCTGACTCATCAAATGAAGATGGATGATGTATGGGCTGAGGTGGATGAATGGAGGTGGATGGATGAGATGATGAAGGTACTTCTTGGTCATGCTGAATAGGTGGGACTATGAAAATCTCATTGGATATGAAAGTGTCCCATGCAATGTTAAGTTGATCAAGGTGGTGTAGGACTATCATCTTGATGAGGGAGTGGTGAAATATACTTTTCATTTGATGATCATAATCTTTCCTTTGGGCAATGAATGACATCTTGTCAATGTCCCGGTAAAGATAGTAGGGCATATTGAGCATTTTGACTCTTGTGAAATGCATGAGTAGCCGAATATGATAGGAATAGAGCCTAGAAAACCTACCCTCACATGTGAAGTACTTCATGATGATTTTCATCATGGGAACATATCTGTCTAGGAGGTAAGAGAAAGGAAAAATCCTCTTTCTCTCATTCTTGTACCTTGGTTTAAGATATGCCTCATAATAAAAATGATCCAATTGTCCTCGTTTAAACCATTTTCCCCCAACATTTGGGATCCCAGAGGCTTCTATGATAGCAGGAAATATAGTGAAGGTGACACCAGTAAGGGTTACCTAGTTGTCATGGAGGTTGGTGATGAATAATCTGGTCAACATAGGATGATTTTGGATCCTTTCCACTTTCTCACAAAACTCAAAACAACCCATATGTTCAAATCTTGTCACAATGATGGGAGATTCCATGAGTTATATGGTATTGGTTGGCTCATGTCTAATGATTCTCCCTCCTTTATTAGATAGCATCCTCTCTTATCTTTCTTCCTCACTCTGACTTCTATTCTCTTCTTCTGCCATGAGTTATTGGAGTCAAACCCTATGGAGATGATGAAATGGAATATAGGTGTAGAGAGTATGGAATGATGTGAGGAAATTGAGGAGATGGAAATGGGGATGTGTGATATGAGGGAGGTGACAGGGGGTAGTTTTGAAGTGTAGGAATGGTAGTGGGATGTTAGGAAATAAGATTTAGAAGTAAAATTATTTTACCGGGGTTTTGAACTTAGTATGAATCCAAAACAAAATGAAACACCATATAAATCAATTATGAAGGAGAGGAATAATGTAATTCTAACCTACTTGCTTGCTGGAGCACCTTGGTGGAAAATTTTGATGCTTGGAGCAATGTAGTGCATTTTGGGAAATTTCTGGATGTTCTCGGGCAAAGGCGCAACAAAATGGTCAAATGCGCCCTCTCCTTATAGGTGCACAATGCCCTTAGAAAATACACTAAGTTTTATGGAAAATGTGTAGCACGAGTTCTTAATGCACCCTCCAGTTTCTAAACGCACCCTCTGGCCCTGTTTTGCCCAATTTTGCCTGAAATTTAAAAATTCTCTTTTGTTGAGGAGGCTTTGAGAGTGTAGGAGTGAAAATGAATGTTGAATTGATGTATTTGAGGGATTTTATACTTGAATGGGTTTTTATTTATGCTTTGAAAACCCATTTTCTAATGTTTCATGTCACTTTTCAAATTTTCACACTAATGCTCTTTGACTTTCTGACTTTTTCCTTTGACAGGTGGATGATGCTTTGGAAATCTTCATTTTGACTTTTGTTTGGATGCTATTGGTAATGGAATTGAGTAGACAGCTAAAATGGTGACTTATTACATATAATAGACATAAAATTACATAAATGAAATAAAAATTATTACATCTCTTTTGAAATAAAATTTACAAACTGGAATAAATTCCTTACTTGAAATCAAATTTGGAAGTTCAGTAACCATGGTTACATACTTGTAAACCCTTATTTAACTGAAAAAGGGATATTATTTGTTTCACTCTCATACTTTGCTGACCTTATGCAGTGAGATGGTGATTTATTGGACCTTGGGAAATTGAAACCTAGGTGACCTAATGGAACCTTGAATGACTGAAATTCAGGTGGACTTGACTGATATAAAACATGATGAAATGAGCCTTTATAGTTAATGTATGCTCAGCCAGACACATGAAGGTGGTCCAACAAATAAAACTTTTTGAGAGGGGAGTGTAATTTTTGATTTTGGGTTACATTAGTGAGTAAATTTTTGCATGTTGGCCTAGGTGGAATGATAAAAATTTCAATTGGGACACTAATATGATATAAAAGAGGCGTTTTGATCACTGATGGCAGTATACAAATACTAACTCTAACAGCTAGGATTTTAGCATTCCAAGCGCAAGAAGAAGAGTCAAGAAGAAAAGAGTGGCATAGATTTTGCAGCCATACTAGAGGTAGAATATGGAATCAAAGCCTACATCAGACCCTCTCCATTGGAAATTTTTCTAGAAGAGCTTTCAAATAGTATGTGAAAGTCTAAAAATGGACTTTCTGATCAAAAGATATGGCTTGCTGAAGTTCACAAACTTTAAGTCCTAAGAAGGTTGACATATTGAAGGTCAGCACATCAGAGAAGGTTAGAGCACCTCGGGATCTGATATTGGAACCTCAGAGCCTAGGAACCTCAAAGTTTTGGGACCTCTGGACCCTAGTGTTGGAAATAATACTGAGAGGGGGGGGTGAATCAGTATTATCAAATCAATAACTTTTTCATTTCCATACTCAAATTCATATATGCTACTTCAATTAAGGGAACCCACGTGTACACACAACTATGTCTAATGCAACTAGTGTATATCCAATAAACTGATAATTCAGTTAATCCATTAAATGTTGATCTTTAGTTAGTGCATCAGAACTTCATTAACCATATGAATAGTAAACAAAGGTATTAAAATAGAAGAGATCATCACATATAAGAAGCACACATGAACACCGTGATGTAAGGTGGAAACCCAATGTGCGTGAAAACCACCTGCTGCAATTTGTCTCTATCTTCTTTTAATAAGAACCTTCTTTTTACAATATTTCTGTACTGGTGCAGTCTTATACCAATACCCAGGCTTCTACCTGCAGAAGGCTACAACCTTCTCTCGTTCTCCATCTTGTCCTTGAAGGGAGCTACAACCCTCTTAGCTCTTGTACTAGCTGATGTACTAGTACGTAGGTGCCGACCTACAAAAGTCTACAACCTTCTCTCTTTCTCCAGCTTCTCCTGGAAGGGAGCTACAACCCCCTTAGCTCTTGTACTAGCTGATGTACTAGTACGTAGGTGCTGACCTATAGAAGGCTACAACCTTCTATTTCTTCTAGGGACCACGTTTCATAAATTTTCAGACTGGATACTCATGGAACACAACATCATAATCTAAAGGCCATGTTTCATCCAATTTTCATACTGGAGCCATCAATATCATTGAAGCACAAAATCAATCACCACTTGCATCATCAATCTCTAAATCACCCAGTACTGAATCACTGAAACCTTGTCAACAAAAACACAGTCACCAGAACACAGAGCAGAACACAGAACTCTGCAACAATATTCAGATCCAACTGTATCATCAAAAATCATGCATCAGAGTGCATACGCTACTTGGAAGAGCTGAACCAGCGTGTATACGCAACTTCACCAAGGCGAACTAGCGTATATGTCAACAAACACTTACTTATAACTTCGTTGCACTTCCTGACTTCAGACATACCTAGATCATTACATATACAAGGATAATATGTGTGTTAGCAAATAGATCTAGTCCATCCAATCATATAAAGATAAGTCATTATGATCCTGATCCATTGTTAGATCTCATCCATCAACACTGAAGCTAAACACAATCAACCAATCTGAATATGCAGAATACTGACACCAGTAAACAGTCACCAGAACTCAGACTTTGCATCATCAACCAGAACCACCTGTAACTTCAAACATCATAGTTTATATGGTATACGCTATTCAGATGTATCTAACCTACATATGTATGCACTTTTATCAAAGTCAACCAGCGTATACATCTGTAAATATTCATTCATGATTTGCAACTATTCCAAACTTGAGTTATACCCATATCATAATATTTACAGAACATTACATGCGTCAGTATATAGAACTAGAATAAGCATGATCAAACCATATAGAGATGATTCATTCCAAACCATAAGATCCTGATCCATCATTAGATCTTGTCCTCCATCATCTGTTGAGATTCCTCCTTGGCTCAGATCAAGAAAAGCATCATAAACCCATAACCTGCATACTAGATCTCACACTACATCAGATATTCAAGACTTCCTTAATTCCTTTGCCTAATGATCTTCTCCTCCTTTTATAGTCTTAGGCCTTACTCAATACCATGGTCCAAAACCACTTAAAACCAATACCTTGGACCAAATCCTTGGGGTCAACATGTCGGACAAGATACCTTGGACCAATACCATGGATCACAATACCATGGTCCAAATACCATGGACCAAAACCCAATGTACGCGCCTTTCCTTGCATGAAAGTTCATGTATATGTATATGCACCTTTTGGTCGGCTAACCCACGTGTATACGTGGCTTTCTTAAGGGGAACCTACGTATATCTCTTTTTCTTCATTCTATGAGCTTGAATTGTGATATGTCATCTTAGTAAGTTGCCATCAAGGACAACACCTGTATCATAATGCTAACAATCTCCCCCTTTGGACTTGATGGAAAAGCTAACTTACCATACTAAGAATTGTCATCTTAATGAGTTGCCATTGTACATTATATCCGAACTGATTCCTTTGAGCTGCCCTGCATTCCATGTATTCTGTCACATCTGATATCTCTTCTGTAGATTCATCTAGTTATATATAAGTGAGTTGTTCTACTACAAGTGGGTTGCCATCAAGTACAACACATGCATCATAATGCCAACAATCTCCCCCTTTGGACTTGATGGCAACAACCACACCAAGTCACTCTCCCCCTTTGACATCAAGGGCAAAGGGCGAACCAAGATATTCTCTTCCTTGATATATATTCTATTGTCCTTACTCCCCCTGAGTACCTACTGAAATATCTAATTGAGCTCCCCCTTTGTATATGCCAAGATGTACCAATCCATCCATGCTCCCTCTGAGTACATGCTAAAATCTTTGCTCTGCTAAAGTGTGCTATTCATGCTCCCCCTGACTGTAAGCAAGGTCTGCAAAAAGATGTTCTACAAGAAGAACATGACTCTATGCATCATAAATGATCTTCCTATCACCAAAGACTCATACATATATCCATCTCCCAACCAAGTGGGGATATACCAATATTGAATCATCCACCCAACCAAGTGGGGATACACCAAAAGCTTATACATGAAAAAACAAGAACATTACATCATCCATCCCAGTCATAGTGGGGAAACAAGATAGGTCATTACATGACCTTGATAATAAAAAGAAATACAAGACATAAAGACTAAATATCTAAGACAAGACTATGATAGTCATTAGCAAGTATCATCAGCACTATATGATCTGTCCATAGGCATTTATCAACAGCATCCAAATTAGCAACTTGTATATGTCCATTAGTGTAGAAGTCATCAACCTGTAACAAGGTATGTCTGCATATAGATATCAACTTATCATAGCCTTCCATGAATGAATTCTGCATATGACATACAAAATCATTCACATTATATCATATGTGAAAAACACCATAGTCATCTCATCATCATCAAGATCTACATGATCTTATATACCATCCATGTATCATCACTCGGGAACATCCCTCATCTGCATCAATCAATCATATGTAAGCACCAACCTATCATGATATAGGTAAGAACTCATCATCATCATGTCTCCAACAATGCAACTTTGAGTAATCATCCATGTATCCAACATATTGTATATAGCAATATGTATCTTGAGCTCAAGATCTTTTGTCAAGACTTCTTCATATCATCAACAACAACAATCCTCATCCATGTAAGTGCCAAGAACTATATGAATCCTGCATCATAACTGTATTATATGTCAACAGCAGCATATGAGTGACTTATCATCAAGTAATGAAGTTGTGTATTCAAGCTTTGTACTTCTCCTTATCCTTATGAAGATCATCATGTACACACCATATATGCATCATCAAAGAATCAACCACAAATCTGATCTGAACACCAACTATGTAACCCTAAGAATCATATGAGAGTCATGGACAACTCATAGCCATATCATAGCAAGATGTATCATTTAGCCATATAAGTATCATCACTGAGGACTACTAACCATAATGCCAACAATGCATTATTAAAAGCATATGCTCCCCCTGAACCTGTGCCATCTTGTTTACTGTCAGATTTGATCATGCATATATCAGTAAGAAGTATCAAGGCATAGTCATCATCAAGTTAGGATCAAAACACTTCTAAACATTTTATGAGTATCAAGACATTTCCACACATCATCAGCAGATTGTAACCATTATCAAACAGAGCAAATAATGGACCAAATCATATCAGACCCTTTTTCCTGAGCCTGTCCCACTGTTTCTCCTCAAACTAACATATATGCGACTTTGCAGTGTCTAACTCGCATATATACGCGACTTCCCTTCATGAAATTTGTGTATGAGCTTTAGGACACTGAAGTTTTACACTTTCAGCTCCCTCTAAGTCTGTTATGTCTGTATATTGTGTTGTGCCACATCTTTCTGATTGTACTTCCTTCTTCTTCCATATCTTCAAGTGTGATGATGTTTTCTCCTTTTGGTATGGTGCCCGTACTTTGTTCTTGCATTCCTTTGCTATATGTCCAAGATTGCTACATGCATAACATCTCATATTTTTCATATTCCTTCTATAGCATTCAATGGCTTTGTGACCAAACATATTGCAAGTAAAACAATATCCCTTAAAGTACCTGGAATGTGATGATCTTTCTGTGTGACGGTCTTGAACCATTCTACTTCTGCATCTGGCTGCAACATGTCCAAGATTATGACATACATAACATTCAACGTTATTCATTGAAGGAAATAATCATCTATCACTTCCATAGTTAGGAGCAAAAATTTGTCTTTGAGGAATTTCTTTCCTTGGCTGTTGATGGGGTTGTCCTCTCATCTCTTTGTTGAGCATTTCAGATTTCTCATTAGAGTTCCTTGCCTCACCTTGTGAGATAGATTCAACAGATTCATAAAAACCAAGACCTGTTTTGATAACAGGAGACCTTTGACTACTAAGAATATCATCCAAGATCTTAGTACTATCTTGAAATCATAAGAGCTTATCCTTTTCTTATAATTTATCATTTAGAATATTTAGCTCAACCTGATGTTGCTCTTCCTTTTCAAGATACTGCTTCTTCATGATTCCTTCAGCTTTTCTTCCTTCTTCCAACTAATGTCTTAATTCAAGAACTTCGTTTTCTTGTTTTTCAAGAACTTGGAGTAGTTCTTCATTCTGCTTATTTGATTCTTCAAGATCTTCTTTCAGTGAGAGGATCTTAGCTTCAAGACTTTCATAGTAACTGGATCTTTCTTTGAGTTTCTTGATTGTTGTGCTCCTTTCATTTACTTCATTTCTTAATGATGTTACTTCATCCTACAACTTTTGACATTGATCTTCCTTTTCCTTGAATAGCTTCCTTACCTTGTTTCCTTCCTCTAGTTGAGCTTTTAGTTTGGTAACTTCTTCTTTGGAGACACATTCCCTTTTGTGCAATAGATCTTGTTGATCTCTAATTTTGTCTGTAAGCCTTTTAAATTATGCCTCTATTTGATATCTTTCTTTCTCACCCATAAGAGAAAATTTAGTTGTTTCGCTATTACTTTCATCATCTTCAAATGGATGGAGAAATGTATCACCAGAGGATAACAAATTCATACCTGATAGTTCTTTTGCTTGTTCATCTTCATTCTGAAGTGATTCTAAATCTGAAGTGTTTCTTCCACATATTCCCCAATCAATTCTCCCACTGTCATAGTTCCTTTGAGATGTCTTCTTCTTCTGAGGTGCTTTCTTCTTTAGCTTCCTTCCCATTGTTCTACGGATCTCCTTCAAGCGATTAAGCTTCTACCAAAGGACCTGCTCTAATTCCAATTGTTGGAAATAATACTGAGAGGGGGGAGGGGGGGGTGAATTAGTGTTATCAAATCAATAAATTTTTCATTTCCATACTCAGATTCATATACGCTACTTCAGTTAAGGGAACTCACGTGTACACGCAACTGTGTCTAATGCAACTAGTGTATATCTAGTAAACTCATGATTTAGTTAATCCATTAAATTTTGATCTTTAGTTAGTGCATCAGAACTTCATTAACCATATGAATAGTAAACAAAGGCAATAAAACATAATAGATCATCATATATAAGAAGCACACATGAACACCATGATGTAAGGTGGAAACCCAATGTGGGTGAAAACCACCTGCTGCAATTCGTCTCTATCTTTTTTTAATAAGAACCTTCTTTTTACAATATTTATGTACTGGTGCAGTCTTATACCAGTACCCAGGCTTCTACCTACAGAAGGCTACAACCTTCTCTTTCTTCCAGGGACCACGTTTCATTAATTTTTAGACTGGATACTCATGGAACACAACATCATAATCTAAAGGCCACGTTTCATCCAATTTTCATACTGGAGACATCAATATGATTGAAGCACAAAATAAATCACCACTTGCATCATCAATCTCTAAATCACCCAATACTGAATCACTAAAACCCTGTAAAAAAAAACACAGTCACCAGAACATAGAGCAGAACAAAGAACTTTCAACAATATTCAGATCCAACTATATCATCAAAAATCATGCATCATAGTGCATACGCTACTTGGAAGAGCTGAACTAGCGTGTATACGTAACTTCACCAAGGCAAACCAGCGTATATGTCAGCAAACACTTACTTATAACTTCGTTGCACTTCCTGACTTCGAACATACCCAAATCATTACATATACAAGGATAATATGTGTGTTAGCAAACAGATCTAGTCCATCCAATCATATAAACATAAGTCATTATGATCCTGATCCATTGTTAGATCTAATCCATCAACACTGAAGCTAAACACAATCAACCAATCTGAATATGCAGAATACTGACACCAGTAAACATTCACCAGAACTCAGACTTTACATCATCAACCAGAACCACCTGTAACTTCAAACATCATAGTTTATATGGTATACACTATTCAGATGTATCTAACCTACGTATGTATGCACTTTTATTAAATTCAACCAGCGTATACATATGTAAATATTCATTCATGATTTGTAGCTATTCCAAACTTGAGTTATACCCATATCATAATATTTACAGAACATTACATGCGTCAATTTAAAAAACTAGAATAAGCATGATCAAACCATATAGAGATGATTCATTCCAAGCCATAAGATCCCGATGCATCATTAGATCTTGTCCTCCATCATCTGTTAAGATTCCTCCTTGGCTCAAATCAAGCAAAGCATCATAAACCCATAACCTGCATACTAGATCTCACACCACATCAGATATTCAAGACTTCTTAATTCCTTTGCCTAATGATCTTCTCCTCCTTTTATAGTCTTAGGCCTTAATCAATATCATCGTCCAAAACCACTTAGAACCAATACCTTGGACCAAATCCCTAGGGTCAACACGTCGGACAAGATACCTTGGACCAATACCATGGATCACAATACCATGGTCCAAATACCACGGACCAAAACCCAATGTATGCACCTTTCCTTACATGAAAGTGCATGTATATGTATACGCACGTTTCGTTCGGCTAACCCGCGTGTATATGCGGCTTTGTCAAGGGGAACCTGCGTATATCTCTTTTTCTTCATTCTGTGAGTCTGAATTGTGATCTGTCATCTTAGTAAGTTTCCATAAAGGACAACACCTGTATCATAATGCCAACAATCTCCCCCTTTGGACTTGATGGCAAAGCTAACTTGCCATACTGAGAACTGTCATCTTAATGAGTTGCCATTGTACATTACATTTGAACTGATTCCTTTGAGCTGCCCTGCATCCCATGTATTCTGTCAGATCTGATATCTCTTCTATAGATTCATCTAGTTATATATAAGTGGGTTGTTCTACTACAAGTGGGTTGCCATCAAGTACAACACATGCATCATAATGCCAACACCTAGATATTTTGGAACCCAAAATATCGGAACAAGAAACATATCAGAGGTTGGAGACTTCGGATACTGTAAGGACAAACCCATCAGGGTCCTTGAATCATAAGGCCATCGGAGATCAGAATCTCGTAAGTACTTTAGATTTTCGTTTCTTTGGAAGTGTTGAGGTTTGTGGAAAAACAAAAAATAGAAAGGAATTTGTTGAAAAACTAAAGTCTGAGGGATGCCTATCTCTCTCCTTTAGATGGACATGTGGCGACATATAAATGGGCCTGAGAAGGTGAAATGGATAGTGAAGTCAGAATATCAAAGGATAGCAATATCATAACTCTTGTGAAAATAATGGTTAAAGAAGTTTCGATGAGAGGGGCTCCGATGGTGGTTTGGCACTCAGTCGTGATGAGTCCAAGGAACCAAGGGTGGAGAAGAATTAAAAAAGAAATATAAACCCCTAGAAGGAAAAACAAGCCTTAGCACCCAAGGTTATGCCCCTGGTCATAGCTCTCAGTCCTATGAGAAGGAAAAAACATCAGGAGCTAAGCACTAAGGGAGCCAAGGATATCACAGAGTGCAATATCGTAACATTTCAATTGTGTGAGTTACGATACAGAGGGATTTACGATATAGCGCTAATCCATCGGTTTGCAGATCCAGTCCTATGAGAAAGCAATTACTATAGGAGCTAAAGGCAAAGGGGGCCAAGGATATCAAAGAGTGCAATATCGTCACAATTTTCCTGTGTAGGTTATAATATATTGTGTTCTGATGAGGAAATACAATGATTTTAATAGATGTGTGAGTTAGTAGCTGAAGAATTGAATGTAGGAATTGCAGAGTTGGTTGTTGAACTCAGCTAGATCTGCAGAAGGCTATGAGACAAGGAAACAAGGACAAAATTTAACAGAGATGAATTTGAGGGAATGAAGGAAGCAATCGTTTGCTTCACATACACATATAGTTGTGTTAAATGTGGAATAGAGTGGCCATACTTGAGGACTATCAAGCTCCATGGATCAATAAATAAGAATGGGATTCTAGGAGGAGTGTGCAGGACGCCTGAGAATTAAATTCTCAGCATGGAGATTTATGCAGTCAGTCAGTAAAGAGCTCCAAGGTTTATCTCTGGGTTTAATAACATGATAGGATTCATCCAGAAGATGAAACAATAGAAGGGGAGCCATGTTGAAGTTCATTTGGGTAGTAAGGGTACAGAAAACAGAGACAACCTTGCACAATGTGCTTCTGTGAATCAAAACCATCATTTACAATTCAACAACAGGGGGAGTTGAATATATTGTTAAAGATATGAGGAGTGAGAGCTGAGTGTAGAGACAAAGAGTTCTAAGAAACGAGAGCATACTGAGTGCTTGTGGAGCAAGATTAGTGAGAGTGTTGTGAGAAGAAAAACAAGGGCAGTGCTGAAGAGTAGGAAGAAGAGTGATTACTGTGAAAAGAATAATGTGAGTTGAACTGAGGTAGTTGCAGTAGAGAGCCTGTGCGAGAGAAGGAAGAGTGTTGAGGAGATGTTGTTGTGAGTAGTGAGTAAAGAAAAACTACATGAGACCAAAGGGAGTCAGTGGAACAGTAGAGGACAGAGAGTAGAAGTTGAGTCTGCAACCAACCATTTTCATATTTTACTTGTAATCTATATGCCTCTGTTTTCAATTTGAAAATTGTATGAAATAGTAGAACAGTGGCAAGAGAAAGTTGATGCTTGCATTCAGAAGAGGTTGGTGCCTCTTGGAAAGTTGGTGCTTGCTAACCATAGGGGGTCGGTGCTTCCTGTGAGTGGGTGCTCATAAAAAAACAAATATAATTAAGTAGCTGCTTAAATTACATCATAAACAAGCAACAAATTTGGTGGTTTTTTTCCCTCTGGGTTTCCACGTGAAAAACACTGTGTCAAATGTGCGTGCTACTCATGTGATTGTTATATGAACATGTATGTTTAAAATTGTTGTTCACTTCCTTTATGAATGAATCCTCCTGCAAGTAACATAATATAAAAAGGGACTGTAAGCATACTTGAAAAAGAAAAAAATCTCACAAATTACTGATTCACCCTCCCCCTCTCAGCAATTCCTTATTCCAACAATATTTTATTGTTCCAGAAAATAAATGAATGTAAAGAAGTGAAGTATAGGGTACTTGTAGGTTCATTCTTCTTTTTGGCCCTGTACATCTTCCTTGGGCTCTAAAAAATATCAGTGGCCTAGGGAGTTGTTATTTCTTCTTGTATTTTTTCTTCCACACTTATTGTTGTAACCCTTCCTCCCTCTTATTTTTTAGCAAAATCTCCCTACATTTTTCATATGTTGGTTCTTTCCCTATAGTAGAGTCTTCACTTTATCCTTCCTCCATCCCTACTACCTTTTGTGGCTCAATACAATCTTTATCTTTTTCAATTTCACCTACAAGTTATTTTGTTTCAGCAAGGGTTACTTCTTTATCAATCTATGTAACCACAAACACTTCTTCTTTAATATTTGTTGGGACAAGAATATTTTCTTCGAGCCATTCTACAACATTCACCTCTTCTAAATCTATTTGTGTTGTAGTAGGTATCTCTTCTTATTTTTCCTCTTGTGCTTCTTCTTATGTTTCAACATCGGTTTCCACCTATTTTATAGAAGCTAGTGACATCTTCTCTTCTTTTTTTTTTACTTTGTACTCTTCTTTTTTGGTATAGCCACAAGTGTAGGTCTCTTGGTCATTCTCCTTAGTCTCCTTCTTGGAGGTTGGCTTCTAGTGATATCTAGATCACTATCATGGCCTCCCTTATATTCTTCTTCATGTGGTTGCAACTTAGCAACTTCCCTTTTAAGAGTTGCAATAGGTACCTCCTTAGGGATTGTAGTAGTTGCATATTTTAGTGGAGTTGTAGCAGTTGCAACTTCTAGTGGAGTTGCAACAACTTTTTCTTCTACTAGTGATGCTTCAACTTCCAACCTCGGTGCTTTCACAACATCATTCCAGATGCAACATTCTCTTTGGAGTGCATGCTCCATAAGTAATTTGATCGAGCCATGATGCGAAAGGGAACCCTTTAGCCAACTAGAGTTTTAAATTTTGGTGGCCATTTATCAGAGTGTATTCCATAGGAAGAAGGGTATGTTGACTATTTGTTAATCCCTTAAGTGATATAGAAGCCTCAAATGATGCTAATAGATGACCCCATGATACCCCTGATGTGTAAATTATATCAACATGATGAGAGCTAAGTCTAGGGTGTTGGTATATACCTTTTTTCCAATCCACTCTAGTTCTTCACCAAACCTTCTTCTGACTTGAGAATCTACTCCATCAATTATGGCTTCAAATTTTTCCTAAAATTCCATCATTCTCCGACTTGTTGTAGCCTAGATATTGTTTCTCTAGTTTCTTCAACTTCCTGGACCACTATTCCCACTACCATAGACCTAGAATGTTGGAAATTGAGCACAAATTCAAGGGAAATAACATCATCATACCCCTATAATCTCTCAACATATCCACTCCATCCAACGGCCTGAAATTTTTATGAAGTATTGTCGTAATATTATAGAAAGGAGGACTTTATAGGGATTTATGCAATTCAATGAACCTCACATGGTTCTTACTTGATTTTCATATAGTTTACTGGGTACAAGTTTGAATGAATAGTTCATTGGGGGTTAAATATTCTAATTAGGATAATGAAATCATAGGTTGATGGTGTAGATCACATCATAGGATTATGGTGGTTGTGGAGTATTATGGTGAGTGATTTGTGCAGTCTTCTCAAGGTAAGTGGAAATTATGTCCATTAGTTTCATACATTATGTAAAAGAAAGATGTGTCTTTTGTTACTTACTATGAGTTGTTGTCCTTTTCTAGGTTGGAAATGACATGTTGTCATGTTCTCAATTGGTCCTTAGCCATGTCTTCATTCACTTCCTCCTCACTATCTGATTTTGTATACTCTTCCTCTTTACTATTCAAATTTTCGTTATTGTTTGGTTATTAATTGTCCCTCATCAGTTCGTCATCAGAAAAATGAAATTTCTCCTTATCTCTCTCTATATTTTTCCCAATAGGTGGTGGAATATCCCCTTGATAATGATATTCTTAAGGTGTGTCAGCTAAATCATCAAGGGTAGTAATAACCAAATCCTTAACTAAAGAAACTAGAACAACACAATGGGTTGTCTCTTTCGAAGATTGCTTATAAGGAATAACATACGTAACAAGGAGTAATCTAAGAGCTCTAACAAACTAACGGATGATAGGACAAATCCTCTAAATTTTCTCGTAAGTAACCCTGTAAGCATGCTTTGGACCTTAGTGAGATGACTTTGATTTCTCAAATATATGGTTTGGAGTCAGACTCAGAGAATTACTACCTTGAACGGAAGGTTTCTTATGTGAATGAGTTGATTTATTAGCCATACAAAGGTCGGCCCTCCTTCTAGTGCCAAAATGTTGACGTCACTGGAAACCACCAATATACAGGTGGTCTCACTGATATGAAGTCCCAATTAGACCTGACACCATTTGGATTAGGAGCCCCATCTAGGACATAGTCATGACTGCCATAATCTTAAATATTTTCCTTGGATGCAATAAACAACATAAGAGAGTATGCATATACTTTCGAGATAACCAGGTAAGTTAGCCTTGTGAAGCACTCAATTGCAATGTGAATAAAGGTTCTTTCATAGATGGAAAAGAGAAAGTGAGTCTTTAGAAGAAGATTAATAGCACTATCCTAATAAAGACACACACATTTATCTAAAAAAATCGTTAATTATCTTGCAAAATAGTTCACAAAGAAACAATGATCATGAAATAAAGAAATGAACAATTCAAATATGTATACTAAAGCCAATGAAATAGTTCATTTCCCTTAGTATATATAAACATAAACATACACCACAAACAATGAAACAATAGTCTTACAACATTCACAATATATGCATGAAAGTGTGTCAGATTTAAGAGCTTCAAACCATTAACTGAAAGTTCCAAGATACAAAATTACAATGATGCATCACTAGCCCCAATAGTGGAACGTTAAGCCACTACTTCCTCCTCACTAAGGATGATATTCTCACCTATGCCTAGCTTGAGAATCCAAGGTGAAAAGTCCTTTGCTTGAGCTATGAGGGTTTATTTATAACAAATGAGGTGACCTTTCACCTCCCTTATGACTCTTGACCTCCCTCATGACTCTTGAGCTCCCATGTGACTTTTGAGTTCCTACATGAATCTTCGACTTCCTAATAACTCTTTACATTCCATGTGTGACGCTTGGGTTTCCACACATTTAAACTTTTCTGGTTTTGATAATTACAAAATTACATTCCACTAAAATGTGGCAAAATAAATGTTTATGTCAATGGTCATTTGGTGACATGTGACATGAGACTTTGTTGTAATGTGTCAATGTAAAGTTATCTTCTCTATTGATGTGTCTATGACTCCTCATGATGGATCTAAAATTTATTTTATCTTCACCCTCCAAAGGGCATGGGAATTGTATTGAAACATTCTAAATCATCATGAGTCACTATCCATTTGTCATAGTTTAGAGTTCCTCTATCGTTTGCATGATGGTATATTTATGTTTCAGCTCCACAAGTTGTTGTCTTAGAATATTTCCTTGATGACCTCCTTGAACATTATCTACCATTTTAGGATGAAAGTACCTAAAAATGGAGCTCACTCATGGAAAGAGAATATCAGTCCCAAAATCACCTATTCTACCTTATGTTCATGCAAGATATTGAGTGTGATGGGAAAATGTGCAAGGTCTGAGATAAAGAGGCTTTCTAGTGTGTAATGCATAGGATCAAGAGGAAAGAAGTGAAGGATTGGGCAGTGCAAAATGGAAAGGGAGGAGGAGTCATGCTTAGGCATAGTACATAGTTTTAGGAGGTAGGGATGATAGGCTTACCCACTGGGAATGCACAATGCATAATGCTTAAGGAGGAGGATCTAGGTACTGTTTAGTTGACCACTACAAGGGTGGAAGGATGACCCTACTATCCACTGAAAGTGCTTAGTGCATAGTGAAGGTAAGGTTAGTCAAGGCATTGAATAGAGGGTAATTACAGGTAACAAGAGTGATAAGCTTAGGCACTATAACTATGCAATGCACAATGGCTAAGGAGGAGCATCTAGGAATTGTGTAGGTTTCCAATTGAAGGGTATAGATATGACCCTATTTTCCACTAAGAATGCACAATGCAAAATCCAAGACAGAGCTCATCAAGGATTGTGCAATGAGTAGGTGTAGATAGTAAGGTTTGAGGGTCTGTGCTCTAATGTTGATCAATGTGCAAGGAGGTTGTCCTCAAGATGACATAATATGAAAGTCTATGAGGTAAGGGTGTCATCACTAAATATTAGGAGTGCACAGTGAGCTCATTACTTGGTGAGAAATCAGTGTGGTTACAACTTGCGCAAGATGATAGGACAGGGAAAAGATCCAATGCTTTCACTAAGTTTGAGATCAATGAGACAAGAGTGTAAGATTAAGATCATATAAGAAATCCTTAACATGATCATACACAAGTGTGGCAGTTACAATACATGCCTTTACAACACAAGTGTCAAATACAATGAGAAAGTGTGTTATGCCATGGAAGTGTGCCTAATGCTTGTTATTATGATATATGAGATGAACTAATGCAAGAGATTGCACTAGAATTGCCTCTTAAAGGTGCGCCAAGACTACCTCTAACAAAAGATGACACTTCAAGTTTCTTTGAAAAGGAACTTCAACAACTAGAAAAAAATGAATAATAATCATGAAACATCTTAAATAACTTGTGACAACATTTCACATGGACAATAGGAGGCTACAAATTTTGAAAGTAGGAAAAATTTGGATGGGGTTGTAGTAGCTACAACACTAGTGTATCTAGGGTTTTAGAGAGCTTGAAATATTATAATAGTTTTATGATAAATTTGAAGTATGTACATGTACACCATATATATATATATATATGAAGTTATTTATATTATTTTATATTTTATTTTTCTACTTTCATTGTCTTCTTAAATAGGTAATTTCCTACATTTATTGTTCATGTTGATTTAACATATGAAGAGCGAAAATTGTTCAAATATTGAAAAACATATTGAAGATAATAATGTAAGATCATTACTATAAATTTGTAGTAATGGAATTAATTTCATATATGATTTTTTCTTGTAAAAGTGTGCCCTAAGGGTTAGAACTTATTAGTATATATTTAGTATCTTTACACATATATTGCCAAGTGGAACGGGTTTGAAATGAAATGAAATATTTTCCTATGTTCGATGTTTTAATTTATATTCTAGATCAACCGTAAGGTTGAATATTCACATGTTCTCGATCTAAGAAATGCCTAATGTTAGGAAAAACCTTAGAAATGCATCATAAGATAGAATTCCCAAATTATTATAGCTACTTCAATATTTTGTCCAACTCATTATTTTATGAGTGTTTTTTATGTGAATAATTCAATTTCCAACTTGAAATGTTAAATATTTTAGGTCATATATGATTTTATTTTGTGAAACTTATATTTTCATATCTTAAATAAATAATATCTGTGTGATGCATCATTATTAATAAATAACAAATTTTGTGATAAATTCTTTCATATTGGATTAAATATTAGTCAATTTCGAAATAAACATCTATGGAATAATTTGAATGTCCATTTCATGGAATTGTGTGATCTACATTGCATTATGAGTGTATTTGCATTATTTATATAATGTGTAGTCATTGCATTGGGCATTATAGTAGTAATCCTAAGTAGTTATTACAATTGCTAGAGTTTTTTTTCAAATATAGGAACATCATTATTTTTTTGTGGGGCAAACACCCATGGGGGATTTGAATTAGATACCTTTTTGTATGGAGTGCCTTAACAAAACACCGATTCACTATCAATCCAAAGCTCCATGGAATAAAGGAATGTTTTTTTTTTAAGAAATGGTTAAGGGCTTTGCATTAATAATACTAGATTATGGGCTAGAACCCTTACAAGATCTTTTTGTTCTCTGAGAATGTAAATATTCACCAGACCATACAAAATTAGTCCCATCTATAGGGTTTCATTTCTTCCCTATTCTAAATATATATATTTTTATGAATATACAGAATATCCCAAGTATAATAATGTATTTACATTACAACATATATCAACAAAATGTTTTAACTAAAATCAATAAACCTGTCCTTAGTTTCTCCCATCAAAAACGTCCAGCACTAGGATTTTCATTCCTCTATGAGCAAAGACGTATTATTATTAGGAAATACACTAGGAACAACACCTCCAAGAGAAAGGTTAGCACTGAAAACCATACATTTCTCTAGAGTTGTAATTAGAGCGATGAGTGCAATAACTTCCTCATGAAATTCATTCAACGAAATTTCCAGACTACTCAAAAGTCAGAGGAACTTAGCTTCTAATACTAGTTGTGAAGACTAGAATTGTATCTCATCCATGTCATCCTCTTGTTTCCTAGAAACCCTGACAACACCTCAACCAAATCCAAAAATTTAATAAACAAAGAACCAACATCAAGGCTCTCTGGAAGACAATGAGGTTCTTCCATTTTAGGAAAGGACCACTGAACATGACTTGCAAAAGAACCAATAAGCTTAACCCACACCCCAAGACCAGCAAGGTAAGGCTTCCAAAGATTTTTTTGGAGTTCCACATAATCTATTATATAATTGAGACTAAAACACTACCATGAGCCCAAAATCCTCTAGAGGATGATGAATAGACTGATGATTGAAAGTGCAGGGTGATGAAATTAACTCCAGCCCACTTCTCAAAGAAAGAAGCTCCATAGCCATATTGAATTCCAGTCGCTCCCACCAAATAAGAATTAAATTCTTATGCTTCATTTTGTAGATGAGAGGAAATATTTCAAGACACATAATAAGGTGTATGGGACACCTAGAGGAAATTTTTTAAGGCCGACCTTAGAAAAAAAATACATCTCCAAATCCCAATACCACTTAGCCTTTTAACAAGAGCCATAGACCATTTAGAGCAGGAGGAAGATGTCCCATCCCCACTTTGAAACAAATTTCCATATGTATCAAAATTTGAATGAAAGTGAATACATCTTGGGACTCTCATCATGACTATGGTATATAGATGATTTTGAAATTTCCTTGATCCAAATATAATCTTTCTTTCCCAACACAGAGCCTTTATTTTCCAAAGTGTCTGCCACTGAATTCAAATGTCTGCAAACATGGAAAAAATCCATATGATCAAATTGAGAGGCAAGTAAGAGAATCCTTTGGAGAATAAGAGGGAAATCAAAGCTCGACTCCATCATAGCCTTGTCCACCTAACAAATTATAATCATTGAATCAATGAAGACTAGAATAATGTTAAAATTTATTTCCAAAGAAGTTTCTAGACCCTTCCATAGAGCAAGAAACTCCACTTGGTTGTTTGTCGCATGACTAAGACCCCATGAAAATTGTGCCACCAATTTTTCATTGGGGTTGAATAATGCCTCTCTTGCTCTGACCTCCACCATCTAGGAACATGATTATTAAAATAACAAATATGATGCATTATGTAGGATAGTTGAATTCCATAATGATTAGTTACGCTACACTAGAAGCATCAACATTCTCCACCATGGAAACCATTCCAATTTTACTCTGAAACCTTTTTATTATCTTTAAAACAAAATAAAACATAAAATCTTAATTACATAACTTAACTAATATATTTCCTTTACTCACAGGGGCTTCACTAGGAGAACAATACCATACCACATGGGTTCATATTGGGGGATATATATTGAGGAAAAAATGACATAATATATTGGGGGATATATAGGGGGTAAAGGGTTTTTATATTGGTAGGTATGTAAAATGGAACTCAAAGTTAATGAAAAAATATAAAGGGGTATAAAAAATGTTAATGAAAAAATGGATGCTTACAATATCTAGTGAAAGTAGGGGTTTTTAAAATGGGAAGGCGTATTGGGTTTGTATTGGTATGGGTTAAATAATGTGATTTTTAGAGGTGCTTTTGAATATGCAGTCAAATTAAGGGTATTGTTTAATATGCCACGAACGCACGTGATATGTTAGAGGTTTATTGAGTGAAGCCCCCATGCCTTTACTATGAGGTATATAATTCCATTTCCCATTCCTTGTAACCATTTCATACTTTGAGGGTGTTGGCGAAGCTTCTCTTGGATCTACATGTATAAAATTGGCATTGTTTCAATTGTTTTTTGGTTTTTATAATAGACAAATAACTTAATTTTTTCCTTTTATTCACATCAGTTAAGAGGAATTTTTTTTCCATTTGGGTTTATCTTAGGTGGTTGAGAGAAATAATTGTTATCCTCCCCACCTAGGTTCAATTCTTGCAAGCCACATGTTGAGGTTTGTTATAATGGATTTGTTGTTATCGAGTCTAATTAGTCCCTAGAAGATGAAAACATACATGTTCCTCATATGGAATATAAATATATTTCTCATAAGGAGGGGAGGAAAGAAAAACACATGAGATGTGTTTTGGTTTTTGAATTCCATTACTCACATTATTAATGTTCTCACTTTATGTTATATTAGACATCACACTGATCAATGTAACAAACTATGATGATGTAAGGAAACTATAATTAATCAAAATTTGTTTTAATATTGTTGTATATGGAAATATCTATTAATCAATCAAGTAACCAGTAATTAGCTTGCAACTAATGCAAACAGGTTTCCCTGATATATTGTTTTTTTCCATGTTACAAACATTTCGAAGATGATACATAGGGAAAACCCTAGATTATTAAAGCCACAAGGGAATTCAACAATAAGGATGAAATCCATTAGAGAAATATAATTGATATTAGCTCAACATGTCACTTGTGGGAATCAAACCTAGGTGGGGAGGATGATAATCATTCCTCTAGCCACTTGAAATAAATCCAATTGTATGTTAATGCATTAATTTGGTGGTACTTTGGATAAAATAACCAATGCCAATAAAATCTTCCATGGCAATAAAGCTTGAAAGCGTTGTTTATTATATAATCTCTTCGATAATATCATTATTTAAATATATGATATTGAATAGTTGTGCATAGGCAAATACCTCCTTTAAAAGTAAAAGTTGGTAGGAATAAGAAAATTGACCATGGATGTTGCCACATACATAAATAATTATTATAATGACAGTAAAGAATGAAAACAATAATAATCACAAGAATATATACCAAGATGGAAAACATCAATAAATACAAAGTCATATAGCCATATAATGTTGAACATTGTTAAAATTAAAATATTAAAATTTGTTTGAAGAATAAATATCAGTGATATACAACACCTTGGTGTCCTTTTGTAGCCAAAATTTCTTCTTGGAAATTTATTTAAATTTTTTGAAAATGCATGGAAGATACTTTCATACTTCTCTTCATTTTGGAGATTTAGTTTAAACCAGAATTTGTTGTGACAATTTCTCTTTATCATATTAACATTTTTTCTTTTCTCTCATGATAACTAGAAATTTGGATAGAGATCTCACTCTCTAACACTTAGTTTCATAAAGTGTATATGGGGAGGGAAGTAATTCTAATGTAAAACTTCCCGCTTTGTTATGTATCTAGAGGTTCCAAGATTAGATAGGATGAGAAAAGATCACGCTCCCACCTATATTTTATTGTATCATCTTAATAAATACATCTATGATATGAGATAGTGAAATTTAAAAATTGGTAACATGATTAGTGAAAGAAACTCGTGAAAGTGAGAAATCATTATTCACTAAAACCAAGACAACTTAAAAGTTCCATTTATTCCAATATTATGTTATATATTATGTTGGAAAGAAATATAATACATCCACTTCTACTTAAAAGGTTTTAAATAATTCTCATTTTACATGAATTTATTTTCTTTTTCTTAATATACTCTTTACTTAAACACTTATATATATAAATTTAAAAATATTATATAATTTAAAATAAATTTAAAATTTTCAATTATAATTGTTTCAAGTTTTATTAATTTATTATCCTATTTTAGATTATTATTATACGTATATTCCACTCAATCTTTACTTGAACACTTATATATATTAAAAATATTATATAAATTTTAAATAAACTTAAATTTTCCAACTATGATCGTTTTAAGTTTTATTAATTTATTATTATATTTTAGATTATACATATATTCCACTCAATAACACGGGCCAGCATTTGCACCATTAACATTTATTCTCACGGAATCATTGTTAAAAACGCATGTCAAAAAACAACGGGAATATGTTTTAATGAATGGCAATTAAAAGATTGGTTTAATGAATAGCTGTAATTAAAAGACTTGTTAAAACTAAATTTGAACACAACGGTCATACACTAGTCATTATATACTAGCCCGCCTGATGAATGAAGAATGAGAAGTATCAGTGATCATGATGAATGAAGAATGAGATGAGGAAATTCACGAAGAATGAGAAGTATCAGTGATCATGAAGAATGAGATGAGGAAATTCAGTGATCATGAAGAATGAGAAGTATTAGTGATCATGATGAATGAAGAATGAGATGATGAAATTCACGAGATGAGGGTGGGCCTGATGAAGGAAGAATGGGATGAGGAAATTCACGAACGAATCCCAGCAGCAGGGCGAGGGTAATTTTCAGTTCCTTGAATTTGTTTGTCTATCTCTTTGTTTATTCAACTGGTTAACCAGGGAAAAGCAGTAGGCGATTGAGTAATTTTATGTAACCTGACAAATTGTTTTCTCTGTTGAATCTACAGGTTAAGCATGGGTGTTCTTTCTCTCTCAAGCACTCTATCTGATGTAAAATTGTCTGTGTCTTATGGAGCGCTCCATAAATGTTTGTCCTATGTCAATGTCATGTGTAAATTTTTGTCCTGTGTAAATGTTTGTTTTGTGTGCTTGTTAATTGAGAGAGAAAGTTCAAGCTGAGGAGAATATGCACTGGTGGTTGAAGGGCCGACTTGATCAACAAATAATGCATTCAGAGTGAGTGAGTTGGGAATATTTTCTTGAATTATTTTTAAATTCAGTCCTGACCCATTTTCTTTGTTTCCTTTTCTGATGAGTTGAAATTTTATATACAGGAGCTGGAGCTGTGTTTCCCGTGCTTTTGCAGCAGAGAATGAGGAGTTTGTAGCTTCTTTTAACCACCAGTTTGCAGATTCAATAGAAAATGAAAGGTTCTTAAGAAGCAAGGTTAGTACAGAATATCTGTTTCTTGGTGCAGTTTACGAATATCTGTATGATATATTTTCAGAACATGTCTATTGCAGAATAGTTATGCCAATTGAGTTAGTTTTAGTCCTCTGTGTCAGTCTGTGTTCACATAAGTGTTGAGGATGTTCACAAGTGAGGTATTAGGTGGTTCTCCATGTAACAAGTCTCTCGAAACCCCCAATTGAGCTCCTCCTCTTCTCATTTCATGCCATTTGTCCCATATCCATAACGAGTTGCAGCCCAAGTTGCTTAAACCAGGAGGTTGGGTAGATATTAACCTGATGAAGCATATTATGCGTGGGTAGATTAAGGATATTATGAGAAGCTGGTTCATTCAGTTGAGAGGCACCAAAAACCTTACACGGCAAAACCCTACAGATGCAGATATACACATTCATGAGAAAGACCTAGCCCTTTCTGTTGATTGTGCATTTCAGAAGCGGAAGCTCGAAGAAACCCCAGAAATGCCTACCGTAGGGCTTAGCAGGAAAGAAATGGCCACTGCATAGCTACATAGCCTAGGTCACAGATCCAATTCTAGACGCATAGATACATAGCCTAGGTCACAGATCCACATCTATTTTAGACACAACTTTCTGTTTAATACAACAATTCAATGAATCTTTTGATTTGTTAAGAAAGCATGGTGAAATTAGTTTTGATGGCATTTTCTCCCTGGTCTTTTCAATAGAATTCTTGTCAGAGAGTGTGGGTGTCGTAGAAATTGTACTCTGTTTTGAATATCACAGAAAACTGATTCTGCCAATGGTTGTGATTGTTTGGGGATGCGTGTTCCCATCTTACATTTCTCATGAAATATAGTTTTCAAGGGCATTGAGAATTCCTTCAACTTCTCTGGAGTTGTTTTGTGTTTATTTGTAATTCTGAGACTAAGGCTAACATATAAGTCATTTAGTATAAAAATATTAAAAAAAAATACAATAAAAGGTGTACAATTATTTATAAAATCTGCATGAGAAACTATTTAGTCAAATAGGTCTTTGGTCAGAAATCCAACTCCCCTTGAACTCGGATGCACAGATGAAAATGCTGTGGACAGAGACATATATTTAGTAGTCATATCACTATTTTTTATTAATTAATTTGAATATTATTGATCTGTTTATTTTTACCACAGAAGCCAAGAGTTGCTCCTTTCATTTTTCCACGCCAACTCGGCCTCCTTCTAGCCATTAATGATTTATTTCTATTTAGTAACAGACTGCTCCTCTTTCAAAGAGTATTACAAACATTCTTTAATAGTAAATTTTATATATAAATGTTTATAATGAAATCGAATTAGGCTGAGCGGGTTCTAATTTTTAGGATCTGTATTCTAGGGTTTCAGGAATTTGTTTGTGTGGGGTCTGTGAAAAGCATAGAGAACACAACCTGGGAAATGATCAAGCCTTTAATTCCCACTTACTAGGTTAGGTTAGAATCTATAAGGGGATTCAATTTTTGGCTTTCAGCTCTTACATCCAATTAGATAGCCCATAGGCTCCATATTTGCCAAGTTGGTATTATTTCCCATATGTTACCAGAAAAGGAAGACAACCGTTTCTACAGAAAAACGCATTAGAAACGAGACGGTACGGAAAACGCTGTTCCCAACCTCGTTCTTTGTTGGTGCTAAATTTATGTTTTCTGAAATGGATCATTTTTTCTTACAACAGTTTTATGCCTTAGTCATCACCGGTTTCTCTTAGGTTACATCTTAGAAACTCCGGTTAACTCTTGTCCCAAAAAAGCATTGCACAAAACGCACGGCATGCAGAGAGACAACTACTTTCATTTTACAGCAGCTTAGGGGAACAATTTAGGATGAATAAATTTTCAATGATTGAAGTAATGATTTGGTATTTATTTTTAATGTGAAGAGTTTAATATCTTTAGTTTAGTTCTGGATAGATCATGGATTGAAACTGTGAAACCTGCAAACCTGTGACACCTGAAAATCTGGAATGTCTCAGTTCGGCGCTATTAATTATGTTAGATAATTATTCAATAAAATCATTAACGGTCCAATAGGTATGTCTCTGAATGGAAGAAGAGAAAGAATTTAACCCCACAACTTTCTGGAATGAATCAGATGGTCATTCTATAACCGAGATTTTTACTTCTTCTTATTATAACCAACAATCCTCTGTACAAGCTGATCACAGATTTTTCCCCATCTGTCCACCTAAATACACAAATCTATGGTTCCCAACACAGAGCAATCCCCACTCAACGTATACTTAAAAGGGAAGATGGCATTTCTAGGTATTTAGTTACTTTCATTAAATTGTTAATTTGTTGTTGCTGTTTTGTTTTGTTGCATGCTATAGTTCATTAATATATTGTTGAATTTTGGTTAACATAATAAAACTGCTAGGAGGAAGGATGGGTTTGGAATACTTGGTATTCTAGTAAATGAGTTTTTAAAGTAATTTAATGTTTTTTCCTCTCTCCTCGTTTCTTGAATGCGAAACTTCAAAACTCTGTTTCTCGTTTAGTTGTCCCGTTTCTAGTTTCTGGTAACATAGGATTTCCCATTCTTGGATATAGTGGTCAATAGTGCTTAGATTTAAAATATATACTGATATAAGAGAAAGCCCATTTGTGCTGTAGTTCAATATTGTTATGGCCTTTTCTCGAAATATTCTTTCTTGAAATTAAGGGCAGTGATTGAGAATACGGTGAAGATACTATTTCTATTATGATTTCTATGGTCATCCAGAGCATCATCTGTGATCATCCTTGCTCTATGACATTTCTGTTTGTGAAGATTTTTCCATTTCGATTTAGAAAATCTACCCACCGAGTGCATCTCTCTCTGTCAATTTCTGTTAGGATGCTCTCTCTCTCAATTTCAGTTAAGATTTTTGGTGTTCGAATTATTTACTTCTTCCTTCAAGCGAGAACCGTTTGAATTTAGTACCCTGATCACTTGTTTTTAGATGTAAACTAACTTTCACCATTGGTATCGATAAAAAAATTGTCGCAATTTTCATGTGCGATTGTCCTTATGATCTGTGCTGGAACATTTTGTGAGGAAGGGAATTCTTACGGTAGGTGGTGGTTCTACCGTGTTGCTCTATATTGTGCAAGCACGATACTACTCCTAGTCGCATTATCGCATTGTACAAATGTAGAGTTTTATCCTGTCCTTACATTGTGTGAGGGCGATCTTGGCAATCTTTGAAGATATGCGCATTTTCCATGTAGCTAATTCCTTTGGCGTACTCTTCTTTTTAGCGCTTTGGTGTAGTCCTCTTCACTATCTCCAGTGCGTGCTGAACATTGTTTCTCCATATTTTAGCAGAACTTAGCTCATCAGGTTTTCCCTTGTATCTTACTTTCATATTCTCCTGTTATTCCAGTAATTGCCATTGTCTCTATTGCACCATTTCTCTGCTATTGTTGTTGCTTTGACAACCTGCTCCCATTTACCTTGACTCTTCAGCGATTATGTGATAACTCTATGATAAAGTGTATTGATGATGGCAGTTTCACTAAGCTTTGATGCATGTTTGCGTAGTTCTCAACAATGATGCGTAATAAACAAAAGAACCCATCACATCATATTGTCCTAGCGACCATTGTCTTTCATCGTAGCATTAGTATGGTGAGTTGAATCCTTTAAATGCAACCTTTAGCATATAATCACCGTGACCTTTGGTATACTTTTTCAATGTGTCAATATTAACATATGGTTTTGAAGGACCTTTGGTATACTTTTTCATGTGCTATTGCACTGTTGGTTCTTTAAATCTACATTAAATAATATATACACCCTTTGCACAAATTCTCGAAGTACTATCAATTTGGTGAACCCTCATGCCTTCTGTATTGGGAATGAATTGTCATATTAGCTCCTTCAATTTGGTGGCGCGTCGGAAGGTAAATCAACATCTAGAGATCACAATTTGATTGTGCGAATAGAATCTAGCCGGAGCAGGCATTTTAGTAGTAAGATAGTCTGATTTTCTCCTTTATCGTGCACTAATGCGACTATGTTGGTGCTAGTGGTTTTATCACACTGTAGCATCCTATACCCAATGCATTTCTAAAAACAACACCTGTTCTGCATCGATACTCATTACATGTTCATCCATGTGTTTCGAAGTCTAGCAACTGTTGAAAGCCCACAATATAACTGGTTATGAGATGAACCCTTCAGTCCTGTGCATGCCCAGTCCCACCCAAAACAAGATGGTAGTATTAGGACAGATGATCATATGCAATAGTGGGCAATCTGAATGTCGTGATGATGATGAGATAAAACAATCATACTACTTGACAACGATCTCCTAAAACCGGTTTCACGTGGCAACACATTCCTAGATAATCAAATATTCCTTTTTCCTCTCTGTTATTAATAATTACCTAGTTTTATGAATTATATCCCTCTCTCTTATATTAATAATTAAGTAGTTTTATGAATTATATCCCTCTCTCTGTTATTAATAATTACTTAGTTTTATTAATTATATCGCAACGTGTTTTCTCTTTCAATGGTTATTCATTATTATGAATGGTTATTCATTATTTTAGTTTAAAATATTTAATGGTTAGAAAATTTTATTTATAAAATGAAATTTTATTTATTAAATGAAATTTTATTAATAAAAGCATATTATTATTTTTAATGGTTAAATTTAATTGTTAATATATTAAATGTGCAAATTATTTTATATTTGTATCACTTTACATAATAATATTGTATTAATGGTTTTTTCTCTTAATATTTGTCATGCATTATGGGTTTATCATTATATATAAATATATATGTTATAGATTTATTATTATTATTATTATGAATGGTGCATTTAATTATGTTACGAGTTGTTATGAAAGGTTTGTATACTAACAATATCATTTCAATGTTGTATGTTGCAGAAAATTTATCAATACCAAAGTTGCTCCTGAGTGAGTGGAAGACATTATCTATTTTTATGTTTTGTAATGTTGTAATTATATATATATATATATATATATATATATATATATATATATATATATATATTGTTTAGATGGGCCCATCAAAGAATGTACATGAACACAAATAATCATTAATAAAAGGAGTAGGATTTTTTTGTGTGGAGGGGAATTCAACTCCTCAAAAATGCTCTTAGGAAGGTTAAATGGTAACCCTCCTTTGAGATGTGTTTCTTGTGCTCATGGTTTTCATGATCTTTAATTTATAGTAAATTCAATATGCATAAACATATATATCCTTTTATTATAATAAGAATTTATAATAATGTTTTAAACATCTTCCAAAATGGAAAAATCACTTTTATTCACATAAATAATTTAATATTTTTTCAATGTTTTAAACATCTTCCCCACATACTCACACTAATGACAGAACCACTCTTATTCACATAAATCATTTAACATTTTTACAATATTTTAAACATATTCCCCAACATGCACACAAATGGCAAAATCACTCTTATTCACATAAATTCTATAACAATTATACCATAAATTTATTTATATTTTTTAATTTCTATTTTTTTAAGATTTTGTTTTGATTTTTTTAATTATATTTTTTTATTATAAGTATGTTATTAGGATATTTATATTATATTTTTTCCTTCTTTTTTTTTTCTCAGTAAAAACTAATTCTATTAAGAGAACGTATGGTACAAAAGAGATTACAAACAAGAGAAGCAAGAACACAGGTAGCCGGAAAGGATAGGCTATCCACCTTGGCTCCTAAGAGAGAGAGAAGAGAGCAGAGCTAAGCAAGAAGAAACAAGAGGAACAGAGGAGCAAGAAACAAAACAGAGGACTCTACCCAACATGTGTAGAATCAACTATTCGGCATTTTTTCCCTTTCTTTTTACCAAATTTGACACAATCAAGAGGACTTTGCTGAGCTGGCATGATTTTCAAACTGAGATGTGCTAACGAAGAGGTCTCCTTGTCTGAGTCCGAGGTGGAGGATTCATGATTCCTTTTATGTGAGACTGGCAGGACAAACGAATCCACAAGACCAATCGAGGGTGGATCCTGTGCCGACGCTTCTACCAAACCTTCCTTATTCTCTTCCTCTTCATCCGAGCTGAAATCAAAATCGTCCATGGGGGGAGGATCATGAGGCTTCCAGCTTTTGGATTTCTGCTTAGGATTGGTTTTCTTCTTTTGGGCTGGCATCGTGGGACAAGAGCTCTGAAGGTGACCTGTATGATGGCAGTTTCAACAGCGAAAGGCTGTGTTTTCGTAATCCAAAGTTTGAGTCCAATGGAAGTCTCCAATTTTGAGATTGATCTGGTCCGGGAGACCTTTGCTCATGTCTATTTCTGCACAGATTCTGGCAAAGGTGTATAAGCCCTTTTCCCCTCTAGAGATGTCTGTGTCTAGAAAGCGGCCTAGAGAGTTGCCAATCCCTTGGAATACAGCAAAGTGCCATAGATGCGCCAGGAGGTTTGGAAGTCTGACCCAGATGGGGAGTTTGGTGATGACTGCTGTAGAGGGATCGAAATCCGGGAACCATGGGGTGAGGAATAAACCAGCTGCACCCCAGAACCATGGGCCATCAGTTAAAGCTTTTTGATAGTCCTGATTGAAAGCAAACACTACAATGAAGAAGCCCTTTGAGCATAACAGAACCTTGCAATTGTTGGTCCAATTAGAGTGAATCCATTGGTAGAGGTCTGCTGTGCGTGGCCATAGCCCATTAAACCTGCAAATAATGCCATGTTCTGCAAAGTGTTGGGTTTGCTCATCCAGCGTTGGATGCTTTATTTCAATGGAGGGGGTTTCCTCCAGTTTATCCACTAGGAAAGGCTTGGGTGCCTGAACAGGTGGAGCTGTTCTCTTAGGTGACTTAGCATGGACAACGTCCTTGTATGAAAATGCCTCAGCTGAGGATGACTGTCCTACAGCTCCCCCTCTCAAACGAAGGGTGAAAGCAATGGAGGCATTTCTCTTAATGTTGTAAAAAGACAGGGGGCAAAGATCCTCGAGTTGTTTACCTTCGTGGAGAAGTCGTTGTGCTGCAGAGGGAATCCCCAGCTTGAGTTCCAGAGCCTGCTTGAGATCTTACACTTGATCTGACGCTCTCACCCACTGTAGCAGAGTTTTACCAGAGATAAGCTTGATCAGGATCTGGAATGAGGTAGAGAGACCAGAGTTCTGCTTGCCTCTGCAGATCTGAGACGAGAGGAGGCTGGAATTTTGAAGGGCCTTCTTTTCCTGTATTTGCCGCAGGGGATTGTGAGGAGAAGAGGAGAGAGTCCTAGGGTCGCCGAGTCTGTCATTGCGATCCGCCCAAAAGGGCTTCCAGATGCTCCGTCCAGGCTGATCCAGGAAGGTTAAAGATTTCTGAAGGTCAAATACAGAGTATTGGCTGTTCTGGGGGGACAGAGAAGAAGCTAATAGAAATGAGCGACCTTCCAGGGTAAAGAATTTCTTCCCAAGAGCCGCCGCCTGGGGAAAACTGAGAGCATGTTCTGCGAATTCGTTCTTGGCCAGTGCATCTGCAATTTGATGGGGGCAGCTGTAGCCAGATGCAGCGGCAGAGGGCTGAGAGCTGGCGGCCCCAAAGTCCAGAGCGGAATAAAACAGAGGGAGGGGAGCTCTCGAAAGATGCTTGAAGACATGCGGAACAGAAATGATAGCATAGACCTGCAATCCCTGACTGAGACACGCTTCTCCAACATCGGCAGGGCCGAGCAGGGGCCCGACGGCGGCCGAAGGAGAGGCGGCGGCGACAGAGCTTCTAGGGTTCATCTTCAAAGCCAGATAATGCCACATTTTATTTTTTCCTTCTTTTCATATATATAAATAAATATAATTTAATATTTATATTGATATCTTTATAAATTTAAATTTACTAATATATTATTTATTATTTAGAGTTTTTGAGTTTGTAAATATTTAAATATTTTTATTATTTATTTGTATAAATTTACTATATCTAAATGTTTGTGTATTGGTTTTATTATTTATATACAATAAATATATTCTTGAATGTTCATATATATATATATATATATATATATATATATATATATAGATGTATTTGGGTTATAATGTATGCTTTGTATTCTTAATTTTGTATGCATATGAATGTATTGTTTTCAATTTTGAAATATTGTTTTTATTAGTTGTATCTTGGTAGCTAGAATTTATTGGTTAAGGTTTGTATTTTTGTATGCATCAATGAATGGGATATCTACTGCTATATGATGTTTGTGAATGTATTATTCTAGTATTTTTGTGTATGGATATTGTTTACTTGTATATATATGAATGTATTCTTTGTTATACTTGTATTATTTGTATGTGTATGAATCTATTCTTTGCTACACTTGTGTAAGAATCTATTCTTTGCTACACTTGTGTAAGAATCTATTCTTTGTTACATTTGTATGTGTCTTGCTTAATTGTATTCTTTGTATGTGTGAAATTATTCTTTTCATGTATGAATCCATTCTTCGCTACATTTGTATGCGTCTTGTTTAATTGTATTCTCTATATGTATATAGAATTATTCTTTGTATGTATGAATCTATTCTTTGCTACATTTGTATGTGTCTTGTTTAATTGTATTCTTTGTATGTATGAATCTATTCTTTGCTACATTTGTATGTGTCTTGCTTAATTGTATTCTTTGTATGTGTATGGAATTATTATTTGTATGTATGAATCTATTCTTTGCTACATTTTCATGTGTCTTGTTTAATTGTATTCTTTGTATGTGTATGGAATTATTCTTTGTATGTATGAATCTATTCTTTGTATGTGTATGAAAGTATTCTTTGTGTGTATGAATCTATTATTTGCTACACTTGTATGTGTCTTGTACTTGTTTAATTGTATTCTTTGTATGTGTATGGAATTATTCTTTGTATGTATGAATCTATTTTTTGTATGTGTATGAAAGTATTCTTTGTGTGTATGAATCTATTATTTGCTACATTTGTATGTGTCTTGCATAATTGTATTCTTTGTATGTGTATGAATGTATTATTTATGTGTGTATGAATATTTCCTTGTTATATTTGTATATATATTATTTACTTGTAGATATATGAGTCTGTATAAGGCAAGTACGATACCACCGCCGTTGCCAATTCAGCTAGATACAAAATAATAATAATAATAATAATAATAATAATAATAATAATAATAATAAATGATAATTTATTATTATTATTATTATTATTATTTTGTATCTAGCTGAATTGGCAATGGCGGTGGTATCGTACTCGCGTTACACGGGGTCGAATCCCACCGGCTGCCACTATAACAGCTAGGAGGAACTGCCCAGCCCGCAAGGAATGGCCCCTCAGGGTAAGACGAGACTTGAACCCGTGACCTGCATAGTGGCACGAACGACTTAGCAGACCGTTCGCTGACCACGAGACCAAACCCCTGCGGGCATATATACATACTATCATTATTTTTATATATAAATATACATTATTTAGAATATTAACTTAAAAATACATTAGTTTAAATATTTGTGAAATTGCTATTATTATTATTATTAATTATTTATATATTATAATTTTTTATTTTTTTAAATCATTTTTTTATTATTTTGTTTTTCATTTTTTTCTTATTAAAATTTTAAAGATTGTTAATATTAATTTATCATTTTAAAATGAAAAATAATATACATATTACAATAACATTAAAAAGTACATAATATTAGCCTTCCATCAACAATTCAATTCAATTATGTAAACCATGAGACTCAAGGTTCAAATCCCTTATAAAAGAAGTAATAATAGCATGACATTATGATAGCATCAATTTTTAATAACACATATCAATTAATTATTTAATATTAAAATCAATCCAATAAATAAATTCAATTAATTTTATTAAAAAATTCATTAATTTTAATCATTTATAATTTTCTTTTTCATAATTCTAAAATTTAATAACATGTGGAAAAAAATATTAATTCTAAAATTTTGTTAATGATAATCATTGTTTTAAAAATAATAAAGAAAATAAATACTTATTAATTTGCATAACATACTAATTAACTTATAAAATAAATGTATTTCTCAACATCATAATATCTATATTCAATATTCATTACATGTATAAGATAACGTTAATTCTAAAATTCATAATTAGCATAATAAATGTGATGTTTATGCACATGTCACTTTGTGAGCCAATATGTGTAATGTTTGTGGGTATGTGTGTATTTGTGTGCACCATTTGTTTGTTGTGCGCATGTATGCATGTGAGTGATTATGCCTCATTGGCTATGGATTGTCTGGGTGCATGTCAATAGTTAGTCCCACACCAATAATGGACCATTTTTGGGATCATATAAGCTCTCACCTTCACGTAATTGACCCTGTTAGTAGAGATTTTACATCTCCAAACCAAGAGGAGCTTTCTATATAATACTTTTTAATTTATTTAGAACATAACATTATGTTCAAAACATTAAAATTAATTTTTTAATAATAATTAGATAATTTTTTATTATTTTAAAAACATATATATATACACTTTACTAACATTTTTTAAATTATATTAATTAATATAATTTGAAGATTATTATCATGTTTTATTATAAAAATTATTTTAAAAAAATACAAATATCAATAATATGTTATTATATTTATCATTCACATTTAATTATTAAATCGTAATAATAAAATAAAATAAATTATAATATTTTCTGCTATAATAATTTTTTTGAGAGGTACTCATATATATAATATTATAATAATAAAAAATTAAATAAAAAGATTAATATAATGTAAATAGTTTAATAGAATCAAAATACAATAAAAAAAATGAAAATGAAAATAAAAATAACAAAACAAAAATAAACCAATAAAAAATAAAAATAAAAATGATCGAGTGTATTGAAAAAACATGGTATTTATGTTGAACGTAGCTTATTTAAAGGGTGAAATTAGACTAGGCTAGATCCATTTTAACTCATGAACTATGAAGAGTGGAGAGAGATCAAATCTCTTTTCACTCTAAAAGAAGTTTTCATCTCAAGAAATTAATATAACTAATTTACTTTATTTTGCTTTTTACTAGAGAAAGAGAAAAAGAAAAAAGAAGAGAAAGAAAAAATCCACATGGAAAAAACAACAATATTTCTTATTGTAACAACTATGCCAATATGATTTAAATAAAATAATATAAGATTATTATTATTTAAAATTTCTTTAAATAGTTTTTGAAATGATTTTTTTTTTATATTTAATTATGTAATTTTTAAATATTGTTTTAATTATATTTGAAATTTCCTTTAAATAAATATTATATATATATATATATATATATATATATATATATATATATATATATATATAGATAGATAGATATATATATTATTTTATTATATGTTATTATGATTATGATTATATTTTAATAATTAAAAGTGTTTTATAAATATAATAATATATTATTAATTTTTTATCATATTAATTTATTTTATAATTGTAAAATGTATGATAAAATGAAAAATAGGAAATTAATATAACTAATCTAGATTTCATCTTAACACATCCAAACCTCACGAAGAATTTAATGGCTTGAGATGAAAACATCTTTTAGAGGAAAAGAGACTTGATCTCTCTCCACTATTCGTAGTTCCAAAGTTGAAATGGATTGAAATGGATCTAGGCTAGTGTAATTTTACCCTTTAAATGTAAACATATACATTCGACATAAATACCATGTTTTTTCAATACAATGGGTCATTTTTATTTTTTATTTTTTATTTTTATTCATTTATTTGTATTTGTTATTTTTATTTTCATTTTCATTTTTTATTTTATTTTGACTCTATTAAAATATTTACAATATATTAATCTTTGTATTTAATTTTTTTATTATAATAAATATATATATGTGTGTGTTTTGAGTACCTCTCAAAAAAAATTATTATAACAACAAATGTTATAATTTATTTTATTCTATGATTATTATGATTTAATAATTAAATGTGAATGATAAACCTCAAGTCTAAAAGGAACAGGAATATTCATAAATGAAGATCTCATTCCAGAAGACCAAGCAGAATTAAGAAAGGAGGTTCAAAAGGTAAAAGAAGCTAGAAAGGAAGGAAAATGGGCAGTAATCAGAAATAGAAAAGCCTTTATTCGAGATAGAAACCAAAAAGATAGTAATCAATAGCAATTAAACATGCTCCGGATCCTTTCTTGGAATTGTCGGGGCTTCCCATGGAACAAAGGCCCCAAGCTAAGTTGGATTTCAAATGATGTTGATATTATTTTGCTTGTTGAAACTTGGGAGCACGAAGAATCTAAGGTCCCTAACATAGATGGCTTTACGCTATGGTCTACCTGGAACAAGCGATCCTCCTGTAGAGGCATTGGGGGAATAGCTTGTTACATTAAGAAGAACATCTCCCCCCATGTTAGGATTTATAAAAATGACCCTCACAACCAATATAGTTGGATAGAGATCAAAGACATTAATAATAAAAAGTCCTACATAGCAATATGTTATTTTTCCCCCATTAATTCTAACTTCTATAAGAAGAAGAATCTAGATAAAACTAACCCTTATAATGGTTTAGAGAATGATATTTCTAGCCTAAGGAATGATGGTAATATCCTTTTAATAGGTGACTTTAATGCTCAAACTTCAAACAACCAAGCTATTATTCTAAGCAATCATTCCAACCTTAATCCTCTTTGGTTAGACGAAGACCCTACTCTGGCTAGCAGGTATAAAAGGAACTCTGAAGATCTCAAGGAAAATTTGTTTGGGTCGGAGCTAGTCAAGCTCTGTAGTGCTCAGGATCTCATAATTTGCAACGGTCTAAAGAAGTGGCCCAATTCTAGCAAGATGACCTGCATCCATGGACTTGGTAGCAGTGTGGTAGACTACGTTATTTCCGATCTCCCATTATACAACAAAATAATAAATTTTGACATCTTAAACGACCACGAACCTGACTCTGATCATAGGCCTTTACTTATAACTCTCAATTTTGTCATGCATAGAGTTCCCATAGAAAATAATACTTATAACCAAAAGAACTTAATATTTGATAGAAATAAAAATGATCTCTTTCTAAATGAATTAAAAACTAATTTGCTTCCTTTATCTAATATAGACAACATAGAAGACCTCTATCATAATTTTACTACAACCCTCTCATATTCTATTAACAAGTTCTCAATTGAAGTTTCAAATAATAAAAGAAATAGCAAAACCAATCCATGGTATGACAAAGATTGTAAAAGTGCAAGGAGAGCAATTAAGGAAGTTGTTGATGAATCTCTTAAAATGGACAATATGAAAATATACAAAGCCCTAACTAAAAGGAAAAAGAGGCAGTACATTCGTCAAAGACAGGAGAATCTCTTACACCTCTCTAAGGTAGCTCCTAAGAAATTTTGGAGGCAGATTCTAACTAGGAAGACTAAGGATAATAATAAAATTTCTCTTCACGATTGGAATTCCTATCTTAAAAAGCTTTATGAATCTCCAAATGTCATGGATAATTTAGAAACCCTTCTCACAACGAAAGAAGTTTTCTCTTTAGAAGACATTAAGTTTGGGGTTAATCGCCTCGCTAATGGGAAAGCTAAGGACATTGAAGGTTACCAAGCAGAAATCTTAAAAATTGGAGGTCCTGTCCTCATCCCCCACATCCACAAGCTTTTCAATCAAGCAGTCAAGCAAGGGTTCCCTAAACCTTGGACTGAGAGCCTCATTATCCCTATTTTTAAAAGTGGGGATACAAATAACCTCTCTAATTATTGAACAATTATGATCAGCCCTCTCTTAGCCAAGTTATATGGTAGTATTTTGGAAAAGAAGTTAAGCATATGGCTTGAAAGTGAAGGTAAGCGGGCTAAAGGCCAAGCAGGTTTCAGAAGGCATCACTCAACAATAGACCACCTTGTTACGCTTAGGATCATTGCGGAGGAACGTCGTAATGGTAAATCCAATTTATTTTGTTGCTTTGTGGACTTTAGAAAGGCTTTCGATACGGTTCCTAGATACAACCTTTGGAATAGATTAGAAGAGCTAAAGGTTCCTCTCGAGTTAGGAGCTGCCGCTATAAGGTTATACGAGAATGTAATTGCCAAGCTAAAGAGCAATGAAGGGTGGTCGAAAGATATTAAGTGTAACATCGGAGTTAAACAAGGTTGCCCCCTCTCCCCTACCCTATTTGGCATTTACATCGATAAGCTCGAAGGCTATTTAGAGGAAGCAGGATGTGATGGCATGATCTTAGCTGGGATAATCGTCATCCTTCTTCTTTATGCTCACGATATTGTTCTTTTGGCAAGGTGCCCATCTGATCTTAATAAGCAACTCAGGCTTCTTAAGGATTTCTGCTCTACCATGGGTATGACTGTTAACACTGACAAAACAAAAGTTATGATTATCAAATCCAAGAAGGACACTTACGCTAATTTTATGTATGACAATAATAACTTGGAGGAAGTGTATTCTTACAAGTACCTAGGAATTGATATTCATCACAAGCTCAACTGGAACCATAGCATTGAGAAAAGGATTAATGGGGGTGGAAAGCTTACTTTGGTCTTGAAAATAATTGTAAAATAGCAAACCTTGTAATGTGGGATAAAAATAAGTTCCTCTTTGAAACTTTAGTCACTCCTGTTATCTTATATGGCTGTGAGGTTTGGGGTTGTAGCATCTCTAGAGAATCATGGAGAAAGATTGAGCAAATCCAGAAGCGTTTTATAACTTATAACCTGAAAATTAAAAGTAATACACCCTATCCTATTCTCCTTATAGAAGCAGGTCTTTCCCCTATTGAGAGCCTAGCTATGCTTAGGTTTCTATTGTACAAGCACAAAATCAGTAACAGAGACGATCATAGACTTCCTAAGCTAGCTTTAAATTCTAGCCAAAACCACCTAAGGCTCAATCGAGGGTGGCATAAAGACACAAGGGCCTGGTTAAACTATTGGGAGATCAACGAAAATGATGCATTGCAAAACATAAATAATATTAAAGATATTGTTACTTATAAGTTCAAAGAAAAAATGTGGTGTGAGAAAGACTTAGCGGCTAAAAGAAAATTAAGTTATTATAAGAAGGTCATCAACCCCACCCTAGAAGATCAAAAGTATCTCTCTATTTTAACTAGCTCAAAGAAGAAAATTAATATAGCAAAGATTAGAACGAATTCTCAGGAGCTCCATAGTGAAACAGGTCGTTGGGCAGTTCCTAAAACGCCATGGATGGAAAGGATCTGCCATATATGTGAGAATAGGAACATCAAGGATGAAAACCACTTCCTCTTAGAGTGCCCCACGTATAACCACATTAGATCTCAGTTTCACAATCTTTGTTACAATACTGACCTTCCTAGCCTTTTACAATGTCAAAATTATAGTGAGCTCGGGAGGCTTCTCTCCAAGCTTTTTGAGCATAGGAATAAAATCTTAAATCAAAATAGATAATTTGTTTATATAGGTCTGATAGACCATTATTTGGTCTCAGCGGACGTTAACCATCATCATCATCATCATAATAACATATTATTGATATTTGTATTTTTTTAAAATAATTTTTATAATAAGACACGATAATAATCATTCTTCAAATTATATTAATTAATATAATTAAAAAAATGTTTATATATATATATATATATATATATATATATATATATATATATATATATATATATATATTATATATATATATATATATAATGGCGTATCTAAATGTTTTTAAAATAATAAAAAAATTATCTAATTATTATTAAAAAATAATTGTAATGTTTTGAAGTTAATGTTATGTTTTAAATAAATTAAAAAGTATTATATAGAAAGCTCCTCTTGGTTTGGAGATGTAAAATCTCTACTAACAGGGTCAACCACATGAAGGTGAGAGCTTATATGACCCCAAAAACGGTCCATCATTGGCATGGGACTAACCACTGACGCGCACCCACACAATCCATTGCCAATGAGGCATAATCACTCACATGCACACAACAAAAAAAGGGTGCACACAAACATACACATACCCACAAACATTACACATATTGACTCACAAGGTGACATGTTCACATACATCACATTTATTATGCTTATTATGAATTTTAGAATTAACATTATCTTATGCATGTGATGAAGATTGAATATAGATATTATGATGTTGAAAATTACATTTATTTTATAAGTTAATTAGTATGTTATGAAAATTGAAAAGTATTTATTTTCTTTATTATTTTTAAAACAATGATTATCATTAGCAAAATTTTAGAATTAATATTTTTTTCCACATATTATTAAATTTTAGTATTATGAAAAAGAAAATTATAAATTATTAAAATTAATGAATTTTTAAATAAAATTAATTGAATTTATTTATTGTATTGATTTTAATATTAAATAATTAATTGATATGTGTTATTACAAATTGATGCTATTATAAATGTCATGTTATTGTTTCTTCTTTTATAAGGGATTTGAACCTTGAGTCTCATGGTTTGCATAATTTAATTGAATTGTCCATGGAAGGCTAATATTATGTACTTTTTAATGTTATTGTAATATGTATATTATTTTTCATTTAAAATGATAAATTAATATTATCAATCTTTAAAATTTTGATAGGGAAAAAAATGAAAAACAAAATAATAAAAAATTGATTAAGAATAATAATAATAATAATAATAACGACAATAGTATTTTCACAAATATTTAAACTAATGTATTTTTAAGTTAAGATTCTAAATAATATATATTTATATATAGAAATAATGATAGTATATATATATATATATATATATATATATATATATATATATATATATATATATGTATATATTAACTACACTCATATATCTATAAGTAAATAATATATATACAAATATAACAAAGAAAGATTCATACACACATAAAGAATATATCCATACACATACAAAGAATACAATTATGCAAGACACATACAAGTGTAACAAATAATAGATTCATACACACAAAGAATACTTTCATACACATACAAAGAATAGAGTCAGCAAAGAATAGGTTCATACATACAAAGAATAATTTCATACACATACAAACAATACAATTAAACAAGACACATAAAATGTAGTGAAGAATAGATTCATACATACAAAGAATAATTCCATGCACATACAAAAAATACAATTAAACAAAGCACATGCAATGTAGCAAAGAATAGATTCATACATACAAAGAATAATTCCATACACATACAAAGAATACAATTAAACAAGACACATACAAATGTAGCAAAGAATAGATTCATACATACAAAGAATAATTCCATACACATACAAAGAATACAATTAAACAAAACACATACAAATGTAGCAAAGAATAGATTCATAAATACAAAGATTAATTTCATACACATACAAAGAATACAGTAAAACAAGACACATACAAATGTCGCAAACAATAGATTCATACACACAAATAATCCTTTCATACATTTACAAAGAATACAATTAAATAAGACACATACAAATGTAGCAAATAATAGATTTATACACAAAAAAATACTTTCATACACATACAAAGAATACAATTAAACAAGACACATACAAATGTAGCAAAGAATAGATTCATACACATACAAAGAATACAATTATAGCAAAGAATACATTCATACATATACAAGTAAACAATATCCATACACAAGAATACTCAAAAAATACACACACAAGCAAATAATGAAGGAATATTGAAAAACACTCAAGATAATACAAGCAAAGATTCAAGAAAATACATTTATATACACACAAACAATGAAACCACCACTCCAATACTCAAGGCATACTCAAACAATACAAGAATATACATACAAATAAACAATGAAAAAATACCCAAAAGCATGCAAAATCAGACATTCATAAACATAGAAGAATAAACACTCCAAAGAAGTACATACAAGTAATGCAAACACTCTCAATAATACATTCACACACATCATATACATCATATAGAAGTAGATATCCCATTCATTGATACATACAAAAATACAAACCTTAACCAATAAATTCTAACTATCAAGATACAACTAATAAAAACAATATTTCAGAATTGAAAAAACTACATTCATATATATATACAAAATTAAGAATACAAAGCATACATTATAACCCCACACACACATGCGCATTCAAGAATATATTTATTGTATATAAATAATAAAACCAATACACAAACATTTAGATATAGTAATTTTATACAAATAAATAATAAAAATATTTAAATATTTACAAACTCAAACACTCTAAATAATAAATAATATATTAGTATATAATTTAAATAATAAATAATATATTAGTATATAATTTAAAGTTATAAAAATATCAATAAAAATATTAAATTATATTTATTTGTATATATGAAAAGAAGGTAAAAAAAATAATATAAATATCCTAATAACATATTTATAATTAAAAAATATAATTAAAAAAATAAATCAAAACAAAATCTTAAAAAAATAAATAAATATAAACTAAAAAATATAAATAAATTTAGGGTATAATTGTTATATAATTTATGTGAATAAGAGTGATTTTGTCATTTGTGTGCATGTTGGGGAAGATGTTTAAAACATTGTAAAAATGTTAAATGATTTATGTGAATAAGAGTGGTTTTGTCATTAGTGTGTGTATGTGGGGAAGATGTTTAAAACATTGAAAAAATATTAAATGATTTATGTGAATAAAAGTGATTTTGCCATTTTGGAAGATGTTTAAAACATGATTATAAATTATTATTATAATAAAAAGATATATGTGTGTTTATGCATATTGGAGTTACTATAAATTAAAGATCATGAAAACTATGAGCACACGGATCACAACTCAAAGGAGGGTTACCATTTAACCTTCCTAAGAGTCTTTTGGAGGGGTTGAATTCCCCTCCACATAAAAAAGCCTACTCCTTTTATTAATGATTGTTTGTGTTCATGTACATTCTTTGATGGGCCCATCTAAACAAACAAAAAATATATAATTTATTCTAATTACAACATTACAAAACATAAAAATAGATAATATCTTCGACTAACTCAGGAGTAACTTCACTATTGATAAATTTTCTGCAACATACAACATTGAAATGATACTTTTAGTATACAAACCTTTGCTAACAACTCTTAACATAATTAAATGCAGCATTCATAATAATAATAATAATGCATGACACATAATAAAAAAACATTAATACAATATTATTATGTAAAGTGATACAAATATAATATAATTTACAAATTTAATATAATAACAATTAAATTTAACCATTACCTATCAAAAATAATAATATACTTTTATTAATAAAATTTCATTTAATAAATAAAATTCTCGACCATTAAATTAAATGTTTTAAAATAAAATAATGAATAACCATTCATAATAAAATAACAAAATGAATAACCATTCATAACATGTATGTTATATTTTCGAAATTCTAAATCTAAAACACATATTTCTATTCGTAAAAATAAATAAAACTACGTAACAATTAAAAACAGGGTTATAATTCATAAAACTACGTAATTATTAATCAGAGAGAGGAAAAAAAAATATTTGATTATGTAAGAGTTTGTTGCCACGTGACACCGGTTTTAGGAGATTGTTGTCAAGTAGTATGATTGTTTTATCTCATCATGACATTCAGATTGCCCACTATTGCATATGATCATCTGTCCTAATTAAATAAATATTACCATCTTGTTTTGGGTGGGACTGGGCATGCGGACGACTGAAGGGTTCATCTCATAACCAATTATATTGTGGGCTTTCAACAGTTCTAGACTTCGAAACATATCGATGAACAGGTGATGAGTATCGATGCAGAACAGGTGTTGTTTTTAGAAATGTATTGGATATAGGATGCTACAGTGCAATAAAACCACTAGTGCACCAACATAGTCGCATTAGCGCACGATAAAGGAGAAAATCAGACTATCTTACTACTAAAATGCTTGCTCCTGCTAGATTCTATTCGCACAATCAAATTGTGATCTCTAGATGTTGATTTACCTTCCAACGTGCCACCAAATTGAAGGAGTTAATATGACAGTTCATTCCCAATACAAAAGGCATGAGGGCTTACCAAAAGTTGTATTGATAGTAATTAAAGAAATTTTGCAAAGGGTGTATATATTATTTAATGTAGATTTAAAGAACCAACAGTGCAATAGCACATGAAGTAAACACCTTTTATTTTATAAATAATTGTACACCTTTTATTGTATTTTTTTAAATATTTTTATACTAAATAACTTATAGGTTAGCCTTTGTCTCATAATTAGAAATAAACAAAAACCAACTCCAGAGAAGATGAAGGAATCCTCAAAGCCCTTGAAAACTATATTTCACGAGAAATGTAAGATGGGAACACGCATCCCCAAACAATCACAACTATATTTCTGTGATATTCAAAATGGACTACAATTTCTACGACACCCACACTCTCTGACAGGAATTCTATTGAAAAGACCAGGGAGAAAACGCCATCAAAACTAATTTCACCATGCTTTCATAACAAATCAAAAGATTCATTGAATTGTTGTATTAAATAGAAAGTTACGCCTAAAATAGATGTGGATCTCTGACCTAGGCTACGTATCTATGCGTCTAAAATTGGATCTCTGACCTAGGCTATGTAGCTATGAATAATCCACTCAGATCGCCCTGTTGCTGTTTTCGATCACCTCCTCTTCGTGAATTTCCTCATCTCATTCTTGATTCATCAGGCCCGCCCCTCTCATTCTTCATTCATCATGCGCTGGAGTATATAATGATCACTGATACCTCTCATTCTTCATTCATCAGGCGCGCCCCTCTCAGTCTTCATTCATCATGACTAGGGCATTCCTCAGTTTTATGCTTGCTTTTATGGACCGTTGTTTTCAAATTTATTTTTAACCAATCTTTTAATTACAGCTATTCATTAAACCCATCTTTTAATTTCCATTCATTAAAACATCTTTTAACTCAGTTTTTTTTACCTGCGTTTTCCAGCTATATGGTGGGTCATGTGCATAACAGTGATTCGGTGACAGCTAATGTTATATGAAACTTAAAACAAGTATAATTGAAACTTTTAAATTTATTTAAAATTTATATAGTCTTTTTTAATATATATATATATATATATATATATATATATATATATATATATATATATATATAAGTGTTCAAATAGAGAGTATATTAAGAAAATAAATTCATGTAAAATGAGAATCATTTAAAACTCTCTAAGTAGAAGTGGATGTATTATATTTCTTTCCAACATAATGTATAACATGATATTGGAATAAATGGAACCTGTTAAGTTGCTTTGGCTTTAGTGAATCACGATTTCTCATCTTCACAAGTTTCCTTCACTAATCATGTTACCAATTTTTAAATTGCACTATCTCATATCATAGATGTATTTATTAGGATGATACAATAAAATATAGGTGGGAGTGGGATCTTTTCTCATCCTATCCAATCTTCGAACCTCTAGATACATAACAAAGAGGGAAGTTTTACATTAGAACTACTTCCCTGTCCATATACACTTTATGAAACTAAGTGTTAGAAAGTGAGATCTCTATCCAACTTTCTAGTTATCTTGAGAGAAAAGAAAAAATGTTAATATGATAAAGAGAAATAGTCACAACAAATTGTGGTTTAAACTAAATCTCCAAAATGAAGAGAAGTATGAAAGTATCTTCCATCCATTTTCAAAAAATTTAAATAAATTTCCAAGAAGAAACTTTGGCTACAAAAGAATACCAAGGTGTTGTATATCATTGATATCTATTCTTCAAACAAAAATTAATATTTTACTTTTAACAATGTTTAACATTATATGGCTATATGACTTTGTATTTATTGATGTTTTCCATCTTGGTGTATATTCTTGTGATTATTATTGTTTTCATTCTTTGCTGTCATTATAATAATTAATTTTGTATGTGGCAACATCCATGGTCAATTTTCTTATTCCTACCAACTTTTACTTTTAAAGGAGGTATTTGCCTATGCACAACTATTCAATACCATATATTTAAATAATAATATTATCGAAGAGATTATATAATAAACAATGCTTTCAAGCTTTATTGCCATGGCAGATTTTATTGGCATTGGTTATTTTATCCAAAGTACCACCAAATTAATGCATTAACATACAATTGGATCTATTTCAAGTGGCTCGAGGAATGATTATCATCCTCCCCACCTAGGTTCGATTCCCACAAGTGACATGTTGAGCTCATATCAAGTATATTTCTCTAATGGCTTTCATCCTTATTGTCGACTTCCCTTGTGGCCTTAATAATCTAGGGTTTTCCCTATGTATCATCTTCGAAATGTTTGTAACATGGAAAAAAAATAATATATCAGGGAAACATGTTTGCATTGGTTGCAAGCTAATTACTAGTTACTTGATTGATTAATAGATATTTCCATATACAACAATATTAAAACAAATTTTGATTACTTATAGTTGCCTTACATCATCATAGTTTGTTACATTGATCAGTGTGATGTCTAATATAACATAAAGTGAGAACATTAATAATGTGAGTAATGGAATTCAAAAACCAAAACACATCTCATGTGTTTTTCTTTCCTCCCCTCCTTATGAGAAATATATTTATATTCCATATGAGGAACATGCATGTTTTCATCCTCTAGGGACTAATCAGACTCGACAACAACAAATCCATTACAACAAACCTCAACATGTGGCTTGCAAGAATTGAACCTAGGTGGGGAGGACAACAATTATTTCTCCCAACCACCTAAGATAAACCCAAATGGAAAAACATTCCTCTTAACTTATGTGAATAAAATGAACAAGTTAAGTTATTTGTCTATTATAAAAACCAAAAAACAATTGAAACAATGCCAATTTTATACATGTAGATCCAAGAGAAGCTTCACCAACACCCTCAAAGTATGAAATGGTTACCTTGTAACAAAACATCAAATTCTAAGGCTAAAAGGAATGGGAAATGACATTATATACCTCATATTAAAGGAAATATATTAGTTAAATTATGTAATTAAGATTTTATGTTTTCTCTGCCTCTATCCCAAGCTGATACTAATGCTCCCATCCCCCCTCTGCTAAATTCTTCTTCTTTTTCCCAAGATCCTCCCTCCTCTAGATCAACTAGGAGTTCTTCTAAAGAGCACAGTGTAAATTTGGACACACAAAAAAAAAGGGCCAAGAAGGAAGTCTACAAAGCAGCAAAGAGATGAAAATGCTCAAAAAGACATTGCCATGGGTACGCAGAACCCCATAGAAACTTACAATTTGGGGGAAAATAGTAAAGAGGCAGCACATAAGGAACAAGGAGGGCGAGCAACTCTCCATATCCCTCACATTCAATGATGAAAGCCCTATCCTGGAATAGCAGGGGACTAGGGCACCCCTCCAAAATTATTGCTCTAAATGATCTAATAATTCATGAGAAACCAGAGATCCTAATGCTACAAGAAACAAAACAAGGACACCAAGAAATGAAAGGAATCATTGATCAGCTCAAGCAGTATGAAGGTCACATATGCGAGTCAAGGGGCGTCTTCGGGGAATTGCAACCCTTTGGAACCACAGCATTTCGAAACACACAACAGATACAATCAACTAGTATTGGATTAAAGTCACTATAGAGAGCCTAACATATAGCAAAAGAATTGTTATCTACAATATCTATGCGCCAAGTCACTATAGAGACAAAGAACAATGTTGGACTTCCCTCAAAGCAGACATAGATGAAGAAGAAAATAGCAATATTATCCTTGGTGGAGATATCAATCTCATACTCCACTCCAACGAGAAAAGTGGAGGTTGTTTTTCACATGACCCTTGCAAAACACAGTTGGAAACCATCATGCAGGACCACGATCTAGTTGATGTTGCACCAAAAAATCATTGATTTACTTGGAATAATCGCAGACTGGACAAAGACAATATCATGGAGCGGCTAGACATGATTTTGGTGAATGTTTCACTCCTCTCATCTTACTCCACCGCATACGTTTTTGTACTCCCCTATTCAGCATCTGATTATTATCGCACAATTGTTGTTCTCGAAGCCCAATGTCCCTTAGGGCCCATTCCATTTAAATATATTCCACTGTGGAGCAGCATTCCTATTGTTGATCAAATTGTCAAATTCACATGGAATTAGCACCTAGAAGGGTCGTCGGGATACATATGGGAAAACAAGCTGAAAAGGACCAAAAGTGCCTTGAAGGAATGGGCAAAAAATTATTACAAGGAACCTGAGAAGGTTAAAACTGAAATAAAAAGAAAATTGGAGAAATATCATAGCATGATAGAGGAACGAGGGCTCTCCCAGGAATACAAAGCACTTGAAGGCGACCTCTACTTCTAGCTATATCGTGCCAATAGAGCGAAGGAGAAAAAAAGAGAATAAAATCAAGACAGCTATGGCTGCAAGGAGGTGACAAAAACTCTGCCTTCTTCCATAAGCAAGCCACTGTCAGGAAAATCAGAAACAATGTTACCTCCATCATTGATGCTGAAGGCAATCTCCAAACCACACAAGATTCCATTAAAAAGGTTGCCTCAGAACATTACATCGTCCTCTTAACTGAGACAAAAAGAGCTAAAGATTACTCAGATCTTCTACAACACCTTCCCACGGAGATCAAGGAGGAAATCAATGAAAATCTAACCAAGGAAATTGGAGAAGAAGAAATACAAAGAGTTGTATGAACGCTTCAGCCAGACAAGGCTCCTGTCCCAGAAGGTTTCCCCATCTGCTTCTATAGAACTTACTGGGGAATAATAAAAAAAGACCTTGTTAAGATGATAAAATGGGCCCAACGCAAGTGCAAAATCGGAGGTTTCACCAACGCCACCCATCTTGCCCTCCTCCCTAAAGAGAATCGACCTTCATCTTTCTCCTGATTTTGGCCCATTTCACTTTGCAATTCCTCATATAAAATTCTGACCAAAATCCTCGCTTCTCATCTTAAACCTCTTCTCCCCTCGCTCATCTCTGAGAATCAAGGAGGCTTCTTGGCCAATAGATAAATTTCTGACTCCATTCTTCTTTTCCAAGAGGTTATACACTCCAGCCAAACTAGGAAAGAAAAATGTTTCATTTTAAAACTGGACTTAACCAATGCCTTCGACCAAGTTAGGCACTCATTCCTCTTTGTTGTTCTAAAGAAAATGGGATTTGCTATGCCTTTACTTGACCTTGTCAAAGCATGCATTTCAGGTCCTTGGATCTCTCCTCTCATCAATGGTAGACTAGGGCCTTCCTTTCAATCTTCTCGAGGATTAAGACAAGGCTATCCCCTTTCTCCTTACCTATTCATCTTGATGGCTGAGTCTTTCAGTAAGGCTTTGGACTATAATCGGCGCATCGGTCTTATCACTAGTATTAAATTTGGGAATGGAGTCAAAAACATAAATCATTCTCAATTTGTTGACGACACACTGTTAATGGGAGGAGCCTCCAATATCATAGCTCATCGATTCAAAACCCTCCTAGACAAATATATGAGCTACTCTCGAGGTATGGTCAACTATCTCAAGAGTTGCATCTATGGCTAGAACACATCTGCTCAAACTCTTCATAACATTGCCAACACATTTGGGGTCCCTTGCAATTAGATTGGGGGCATTTCTCTTATCTGGGCATGCCAGTGAGTGCTGGTCCTATGAAAGTTGAAGTATGGGACACTATCATAGATAAAATGAAAAGGAAAGTGCAGCAATGGGGATCCTCTTGGCTTAATCCAGTAGGTCGCCTAATTCTTCTTAAATCAGGTCTTTCTTCTTTGCCCTTATATCAATTTACGCTTCTGCAAGCTCCTGCCAATTTTCATCACAATGTGGAAGCCATCCTTTGTCACTTTCTTTGGCAAGGGGGGAAATGAAAGAAAGAAATACAACCTTATAAATTGGAAACATATTATTCAACCCCAAGAGCATGGAGGTTTAGGAATCAGATCACCAAAGCTCTTAAATTTGGCTTTTGGTGGCAATATTGTGAGGAGACTCATTAGTGGCCAATCTGCTTGGTGGAAAAATGTGTTGGAAGCCAAAAACCTTAATTCTCCAAGGTAGCACCTCTTGGATCATGATATCCCTATCAGAGCTTACTCTAAAATCCAGGGGCTATGTAAGAAAGCAATTCCCTTTCTTGCACAAAACATTTCCAAGGTTCCTAAGAATGGCAACAATGTCAAAATTTGGGCAGATAGAATAATGGGCCAGTAGCCCATTAGCAGCAGACCTAAAACTCATCAGATTCTATCCTTTCTCGACAACATGGGGCTCCATTATTTGGACTAGATATCTTAGTGGGACATTCACTCAAAGCTTTGGACACGATGGATCTTCCCATAAATATCCACTGACCTTGAAGCAAGTCTTGCTAATCTCCAAACCCATCTCCATGGCATTGCTCCTACCAAAAAAAATAGTGATGATGTCTTTCGTTGGGACCCTTCAGGCTCCAATTACACAGTCAAAGCTACTTACCAACATATCTATAGTAATGAATATCCCATGCCCATTTGGGCACATTGGAAAATTTCTTGGAAATCAGAGACCCTTCCAAAAATAAAATTATTCATTTGGGTCCTCCTAAAAGGGAAAGTCCTCAGACAATTTGCAAAAACGTGGTATAATTGTCCCATCCCACTGCCCAAACTGCCAAGCAGCTGATGAAACCATCCATCACCTATTCATTGCTTGCCCCTTTGCTACTACTTGTTGGAAAGAATTTTTTCTAAACATCTATCTCCTCTGGGGTTCCCACAACTCCATTGTTGAAGTTTTGCATCTTTGGAAGAGGAACTATCCTTGGCAACGAAAGAAGAACAATATTGCTAGAAGAGTTTGGAATTCTCTCCCCTGCTCTCTTCTATGGAACATATGGCTGGTACAAAACCATATGGTCTTCAAACACAAAGAAACCAACATTAGGAAATTATGCAGCAAGGCATGGAGCCTTACATTGGAAGCAATATCTGTCAAAAGTTAAGGGAAAATTGACGTTGCCGATTTCTGTGTCGAAGAAAGGAATTTCATAGGGTATTTGTTGGATAAAAGTGACAGTGGCCAAAGCAGGAGTGACATTAGAAATCAATGCAACAACTCTAATTACAGTTGGAAAATAGGAATGAAAGACGAGGAGTTTTCTACCTGGCTTAGAACTATAACACACATTATCTTTTCTTGGATGGGGCCTCCAAATTTAACCCAGGAATGGCCGGGGCTGGCAGAATCATTTGCAATTCCAATGGAGATATTAAATCTACTTATGAATGGGGATTAGGCCCCCTCTCCAATAACAGGGCTGAAGTTCTCGCACTATACCGAGGGCTCATTCAGCTTCAAAAACTCTACATAAGCACTACAATGATCCTTGGAGACTCGGCCATCATCATGAGTCTGATGGTATATAATTGAAACGCCTCCAATGTGATCCTGCAAGAAATAATAATTCAATGTCAAGCACTTACCCAACAAATGAAAGAAGTTTGTCTTTTCCATGTACTTCATTCCCTCAACAAGGAAGCTGATTCTCATGCAAGCAGAGCCTGCTCCAAATCCATAGGCAATCTTCGATGTAATGCCATTGAATCTCAATGTTACTTGCCATGAACAGAAATCAATCTTCAGATTGCCTGCAGAGGTATCTAACAACATCAGGTACCTCCTCACTGTCATTCACAATGCCTTTATGTTAAAGTTTGTCCTTGTTTCAGCAGAAATCTCCTTTGAATCTTATGATGATGATAACAATGTCACAATATCTCTGAATCCGATCTGAAAATCTTTGGTCCCTTCCCCCAAGAAAGTCTGACTCTTTCATATCTTACCTATGATTTATCCCTCAAATTCCCCATGACTCCCTCTTCACTCCACCTTATCCCCCTGCCTGAGCCTCCTTACTTATTTTTGTTTTCCTACATCCTAAATCTCACCTCTATCTCCCCTTTGCTGCATTCGATCAATCCCCTGTTTGCTCCTGACCGATCCCATGTTGCACTGTGCTCTCATCCATCATTCTTCAGGTTAACTTCTATTAATCTTCACTAAGCTCCCTTTTCCCCTTTCAGTCCAGAGCCCTGCTCTTTGGAACAACGCATTAGTAGCACTTCGGTTTTGCTACGCACTAGTAAATCAGTCTAGTTATACTCAATGGAAAGAAGTGAAGATTGATTGCACTGTGCTGATCTCCAGGCAAAACTGGAGCAAATCCAAACACACCAGAAGATATTGGACACCAAAATCGATACCCATGCTCAGATCACCAAGGAGAAACATGAGGCCAACCTCAATCTCTTTCCTCACAGAGTTTCATCCCTTCAGGAGCAGTTCAATGACCTCTCAAATAGATGCAATCATGTCCAATAGTCCATTGACATCCTGAAGTACATCTTGGAAAATAATAACGCTCCTAGCACTAGCTCAACAAATTTAAGGAATGCAGGTGTTGAAGGCAATCCTGAAGAATCCACTGCCCACCAAATCAGTCATATAAACATTGATTAAGCATGACTTGCAAATTTTTTCCTTCTACTATTCCAGTTTGTTAGAATCTACACTATTTCAGTATCTCAAAATGTTAAGAATGATAGAAGCAAAAGGGATTTTGTTCCTCCTGTTATATATCCCTACTCTGCTTCTCATGCATAACGCCTTGTAATAATGGAGCTTAGTCTCCCAAATCTCTTTTGAATACAAATAGCAGCTGATTATGTAAAAAAAAAAAGATTTTATGTTTTCTTTTGTTTTAAGGATAATAAAAAGGTTTCCGAGTAAAATTGGAATGATTTCCATGGTAGAGAATGTTGATGCTTCTAGTGTAGCGTAACTAATCATTATGGAATTCAACTATCCTACATAATGCATCATATTTTTTATTTTAATAATCATGTTCCTAGATGGGGGAGGTAGGAGCAAGAGGGGCATTATTCAACCCCAATGAAAAAATTGTGGCACAATTTTCATGGGGTCTTGGTCATGTGACAAACAACCAAGTGGAGTTTCTTGCTCTATGGAAGGGTCTAGAAACTTCTTTGGAAATAAATTTTAACATTATTCTAGTCTTCATTGATTCAATGATTATAATTCGTTAGGTGGTCAAGGCTATGATGGAGTCAAGCTTTCATTTCCCTCTTATTATCCAAAGGATTCTCTTACCCGCCTCTCAATTTGAGCATATGGATATTTTCCATGTTTGCAAAAATTTCAATTCAATGGCATACACTTTGGAAAATAAAGGCTCTGTGTTGGGGAGAGAAAGATTATATTTGGATCAAGGGAATTTCAAAATCATCTCTATACCATAGTCATGACGAGAGTCAAAAGACGTATTCACTTTCATTCAAATTTGATACATATGGAAATTTTTTTTGAAGTGGGGATGGGACATCTTCCTCCTGCTCTAAATGGTCTATGGCTGTTGTTAAAAGGCTAAGTGGTATTGGGATCTGGAGATGTATTATTTCTGATGTCAGCCCTAAAAAATTTCCTCTAGGTTCCCCATACACCTCATTATGTGTCTTGAATTATTTCCTCTCATCTACAAAATGAAGCATAATAATTTAATTCATATTTGGTGGGAGCGACTGGAATTCAATATGGATACGGAGCTTCTTTGTTTGAGAATTAGACTGGAGTTAATTTCATCACCCTACACTTTCAATCATCAGTTTATTCATCATCCTCCAGAGGATTTTGGGCTCATGGCAGTGTTTCAGTCTCAATTATATAATAGATTATGTGGAACTCAAAAAAAATCTTTGGAAGCCTTACCTTGCTGGTCTTGGGGTGTGGGTTAAGCTTGTTGGTTCTTTTGCAAGTCAAGTTCAGTGGTCCTTTCCTGAAATGGAAGAACCTCATTGTCTTCCAGAGAGCCTTGATGTTGGTTCATTGTTTCTTAAATTTTTGGATTTGGTTGAGGTGTTGTCAGGGTTTCTAGGAAACAATAGGATGACATGGATGAGAGACAATTCTAGTCTTCACAATTATTATTAGAAGCTAAGTTCCTCTGACTTCTGAGTAGTCTGGAAATTTCTTTGAATGAATTCCATGAGGAAGTTATTGCACTCATAGCTCTGGTTACAACTCTAGAGAATTGTATGGTTGGCAGTGCTCAACTTTCTCTTGGAGGTGTTGCTCCTAGTGTAGTTCCTGATAAGAAAAAGCCTCTTCGCTCGTAGAGGAATGACAATCCTAGTGTTGGACGTTGTTGATGGGAGAAACTAAGGACAAGTTTATTGGTTTTAGTTAAAACATTTTGTTGATATATGTTGTAATGTAAATACCTTCTTATACTTGGGATCTTCTGTATATTCATAAAAAGATATATATTTATAATAGGGAAGAAATGAAACCCTAGAGATGGCACTAATTTTGTATGGTCTGGTGAATATTTACATTGTTATAGAACAGAAAGATCTTGTAAGGGTTCTAGCCCATAATCTAGTATTATTAATGCAAAACCCTTAATCGTTTCTTTAAAAAAAACACATTCCTTTATCCCATGGAGCTTTGGATTGATAGTGAATCGGTGTTTTGTTAAGGCACTCCATACAAAAAGGTATCTGATTCAAATCCCCCATGGGCGTTTGCCCCACAAAAAAATAATGATGTTCCTATATTTGAAAAAAAACTCTAGCAATTGTAATAACTACTTAGTATTAATATTATAATGCCCAATGCAATGGCTACACATTATATAAATGATGCAAATACACTCATAATGCAACTAGTAGATCACACAATTCCATGAAATGGACATTCAAATTATTCCATAGATGTTTATTTGGGAATTGACTAATATTTATTCCAATATGAAAGAATTTATCACAAAATTTGTTATTTATTAATAATGATGCATCACACAAATATTATTTATTTAAGATATGAAAATATAAGTTTCACAAAATAAAATCATATATGACCTAAAATGTTTAACATTTCAAGTTGGAAATTGAATTATTCACATAAAAAAACACTCATAAAATAATGAGTTGGACAAAATATTGAAGTAGCTATAATAATTTGGGAATTCTATCTTATGATGCATTTCTAAGGTTTTGCCTAACATTAGGTGTTTCTTAGATCGAGAACATGTGAATATTCAACCTTACAGTTGATCTAGAATATAAATTACAACATCGAACATAGGAAAATATTTCAATTCATTTCAAACCCATTCCACTTGGAAATCTAGGTGTAAAGATACTAAATATATACTAATAAGTTCTAACCCTTAGGGCACACTTTTACAAGAAAAAATCATATATGAAATTAATTCCATTACTACAAATTTATAGTAATAACCTTGCATTATTATCTTCAATATGTTTTTCAGATATTTGAACAATTTTTGCTCTTAATATGTTAAATCAACATGAACAATAAATGTAGGAAATTACCTATTTAAGAAGACAATGAAACTAAAAAAATCAAATATAAAATAATATAAGTAACTTCATATATATATATATATATATATAGATATAGATATATATATATATATATATATATATATATATATATATATATATATAGATATATATATATATATATATATATATATATATATATATATATATATATATATATATATATATATATATATATATATATATATATATATATAAAAGAATGGTGTACATGTACATACTTCAACTTTATCATAAAACTATTATAATATTTCAAGCTCTCTAAAACCCTAGATACACTAGTGTTGTAGCTACTACAACCCCGTCAAAATTTTTCCTACTTTCAAAATTTGTAGCCTCCTATTGTTCATGTGAAATGTTGTCACAAGTTATTTAAGATGTTGCATGATTATTATTCAATTTTTTCTAGTTGTTGAAGTTCCTTTTCAAAGAAACTTGAAGTGTCATCTTTTGTTAGAGGTAGACCTAGTGCACCTTTAAGAGGCAGTTCTAGTGCAATCTCTTGCATTAGTTCATCTCATATATCATAATAACATGCATTGGGCACACTTCCATGGCATAACACACTTTCTCATTGTATTTGACACTTGTGTTGTAAAGGCATGTATTGTAAAGGCACTTGTAAAGGCATGTATTGTAACCACCACACTTGTGTATGATCATGTTAAGGATTTCTTATATTCTCTTAATCTTACACTCTTGTCTAACTGATCTCACACTTAGTGAAAGCGTTGGATCTTTTCCCTGTCCTATCATCTTGCGCAAGTTGTAAGCACACTGATTTATCACCAAGTAATGAGCTCATTGTGCACTCCTAAGCTTTAGTGATGACACCCTTACCTCATAGACTTTCATATTATGTCATCTTGAGGACAACCTCCTTGTGCATTGAGCAACATTAGAGCACAGACCCTCAAACCTTACTATCTACACCTGCCCACTGCGCAACCCTTGATGAACTCTATCTTGGATTTTTCATTGTGCATTCTTAGTGGAAAATAGGGTCATATCTATACCCTTAAATTGGAAACCTAGACAATTCCTAGATGCTCCTCCTTAGCCATTGTGCATTGCATAGTTATAGTTCCTAAGCTTACCACTCTTGTTACCTGTAATTACCCTTTGTGCAATGCCTTGACTAACCCTGCCTTCACTATGCACTAAGCACTTTCAGTGGACAGTAGGGTCATCCTTCAACCCTTGTAGTGGTCAAATACATAGTACCTATATCCTCCTCCTCAAGCACTATGCATTGTGCATTCCCAGTGGGAAAGCCTATCATCCCTGCCTCCTGAAACTATGTACTATGCCTAAGCATGCCTCCTCCTCCCTTTCCATTGTGCACTGCACACTCCTAGTGCCCAATCCTTCACTTCTTTCCTCTTGATCCTATGCATTACGCACTAGAAAGCCTCTTTATCTTAGACCTTGCACATTGTCCCATCATAGTCAATATCTTGCATGAACATAAGGTAGAATAGGTGATTTTGGGACTGATATTCTCTTGCCATGAGTGAGCTCTATTTTTAGGTACTTTCATCCTAAAATGGTAGATAATGTTCAAGGAGGTCATCAAGGAAATATTCTAAGACAAAAACTTGTGGAGTTGAAACATAAATATACCATCATGCAAATGATAGAGGAACTCTAAACTACGACAAATGGATAGTGACTCATGATGATTTAGAATGTTTCAATATAATTCTCAGGCCCTTTGGAGGGTGAAGCTAAAATAAATTTTATATCCATCATGAGGAGTCAAAGACACATCAATAGAGAATATAACTTTACATTGACACATTACAACAAAGTCTCATGTCACATGTCACCAAATGACCATTGACATAAACATTTATTTTTCCACATTTTAGTGGAATGTAATTTTGTAATTATCAAAATCAGAAAATTTTAAATGTGTGGAAACCAAAGTGTCACACATGGAATGTAAATAGTTATTAGGAAGTCCAAGATTCATGTAGGAACTCAAAAGTCACATGGGATCTCAAGAGTCATGAGGGAGGTCAAGAGTCATAAGGGAGGTGAAAGGTCACCTCATTTGTTATAAATAAACCCTCATAGCTCAAGCAAAGGACTTTTCACCTTGGATTCTCAAGCTAGGAATAGGTGAGAAGATAATCGTTAGAGAGGAGGAAGTAGTGGCTTAACGTTCCACTATTGTGGCTAGTGATGCATCATTGTAATTTTGTATCTTGAAACTTTTAGTTAATGGCTTGAAGCTCTTAAATTTGACACACTTTCATGCATATATTATGAATGTTGTAAGACTATTGTTTCATTGTTTGTGGTGTATGTTTGTGTTTATTTATACTAAGGGAAATGAACTATTTCATTGGCTTTAGTATACATATTGGAATTGTTCATTTCTTTATTTCATGATCATTGTTTCTTTGTGAACTATTTTGCAAGATAATTAACAATTTTTTTAGGTAAATGTGTGTGTCTTTATTAGGATAGCGTTATTACTCTTCTTCTAAAGACTCAATTTCTATTTTCAATCTGTGAAAGAACCTTTATTCAAATTGCAATTGAGTGCTTCACAAGGCTAACTTACCTGGTTATCTCGAAAGTATATGCATACTCTCTTATGTTGTTTAGTGCATCCAAGACAAATATTTAAGATTATGGCAGTCATGACTATGTCCTAGATGGGGCTCCTAATCCAAATGGTTTCAAGTCTAATTGGGACTTCATATTGGTGAGACCACCTGTATGTTGGTGGTTTCCAGTGACATCAACATTTTGGCACTAGAAGGAGGGTCGACCTTTGTATGGCTAATAAATCAACTCATTCACATAAGAAACCTTTAGTTCAAGGTAGTAATTCTTCGAGTCTGACTCCAACCCATATATTTGAGAAATCAAAGTCATCTCACTAAGGTCCAAAGCGTGCTTACAGGGTTACTTACGAGAAACTTTAGAGGATTCGACCTATCATCCATTAGTTTGATAGAGCTCTTAGATTACTCCTTGTTATGTATGTTCTTCCTTATAAGAAATCTTTGAAAGAGACAACCCATTGTGTTGTTCTAGTTTCTTTAGTTAAGGATTTGGTTATTACTACCCTTGAGGATTTAGCTGACTCACCTTAAGAATATCATTATCAAGGGGATATTCCACCACCTATTGGGGAAAATATAGAGGGAGATAGGGAGAACTTTCATTTTTCAGATGACAAACTGATGAGGGACAATTAACAACCAAACAATAATGAAAATTTGAATAGTAAAGAGGAAGAGTATTTAGAATCAGATAGTGAGGAGGAAGAGAATGAATACATGGCTAAGGACCAATTGAGAACATGACAACATGTCATTGCCAACCTAGAAAAGGAAAATAAGTCATAGTAAGTAACAAAAGGAACATCTTTCTTTTACATAATGAATGAAATTAATGGACATAATTTCCACTTACCTCAAGAAGACTGCACAAATCACTCACCATAATACTCCACAACCACCATAAGCCTATGATGTGATCTACACCATCATCCTATGATTTCATTATCCTAATTAAAATATTTAACCCCAGTGAACTATTCATTCAAACTTGTACCTAGTAAACTATATGAAAATTGAGCAAGAACCATGGGAGGTTCATTGAATCGCATAAAGCCCATAAAGTCCCTCTTTCTATAATATTACAACAATACTTCATAAAAATTTCAGGTCGTTGGATGGAGTGGATATGTTGAGAGATTATAGGGGTATGATGATGTTATTTTCCTTGAATTTGTGCTCAATTTCCAACATTCTAGGTCTATGGTAGTGGGAATAGTGGTCCAAGAAGTTGAAGAAACTAGAGAAACAATATCTAGGCTACAACAAGTCGGAGAATGATGGAATTTTAGGGAAAAATTGAAGCCATAATTGATGGAGTAGATTCTCAAGTTAGAAGAAGGTTTGGTGAAGAACTAGAGTGGATTGGAAGAAAGGTATATACCAACACCATAGATGTAGCTCTCATCATGTAGATATAATTTACACATCAAGGGTGTCATGGGGTCATCTATTAGCATCACTTGAGGCTTCTAGATCACTTAAGGGATTAACAACTAGTCAACATACCCTTCTTCCTTTGGAATACACTCTGATAAATGGCTACCAAAATTTAAAACTCTAGTTCGCTAAAGAGTTCCCTTTCGCATCACAGCTCGATAAAATGACTTATGGAGCATGCACTCCAAAGAGAATGTTGCATCTAGAATGATCTTGTGAAAGCACTGAGGTTAGAAGTTGAAGCATCACTAGCAGAAGCAAAGTTGTTGCAACTCCACTAGAAGTTGAAACTTCTACAACTCCACTAAAATATGCAACTACTACAATCCCTAAGGAGGTACCTGTTGCAACTCTTAAAGTAGGGGAAGTTGCTAAGTTGCAACCACAAGAAGAAGAATCCAAGGGAGGCCATGATAGTGATCTAGAGATCACAAAGAGCCAACCTCCAACAAGGACACTAAGGAGAATGACCAAGAGACCTACACTTGTGGCTATACCAAAAATGAAGAGTATAAAGTTAAAAAAAAAAAGAGGAGACGTCACTAGCTTCTATAAAATAGGTGGAAACCCATGTTGCAACATAAGAAGAAGAACAAGAGGAAAAATAAGAAGAGATACCTGCTACAACACAAATAGATTTAGAAGAGGTGCATGTTGTAGCATGGCTTGAAGAAAAAATTCTTGTCCCAACAAATATTAAAGAAGAAGTGTTTGTGGTTACATAGATTGATAAAGAAGTAACCCTTGCTGAAACAAAAGAACTTGTAGGCGAAATTGAAAAAGATAAAGATTGTATTGAGCCACAAAAGGTAGTAGGGATGGAGGAAGGAGAAAGTGAAGACTCTACTATAAGACAAGAACCAACATATGAAAAATGTAGGGATATTTTTCTAAAAAATAAGAGGGAGGAAGGGTTACAACACTAAGTGTGGAAGAAAAAATACAAGAAGAAATAACAACTCCCTAGGCCACTGATATTTTTTAGAGCCCGAGGAAGATGTACAGGGCAAAAAAGAAGAAAAAACCTATAGGTACCCTATACTTCACTTCTTTACATTCATTTATTTTCTGGAACAACAAAATATTGTTGGAATAAGGAGTTGCTGAGAGGGGGAGGGTGAATCAATAATTTGTGAGATTCTTTTCTTTTTCAAGTATGCTTAAAGTCCCTTTTTATATTATGTTACTTGCGGGAGGATTCATTCATAAAGGAAGTTAACAAAAAGTTTAAACATACATGTTCATATAACAATCACATGAGTAGCACACACATTTGACACAGTGTTTTTCACGTGGAAACCTAGAGGAAAAAAAAACCACCAAAATTGTTGTCTGTTTATTATGTAATTTAAGCACCTACTTAATTACATTTGTTTTTTTGTGAGAACCCACTCACAAGAAGCACTGACCCCCTATGGTTAGCAAGCACCAACTTTCCAAGAGGAACCAACCTCTTCTGAATGTAGGCATCAACTTTCTCTTGCCACTGTTCTACTATTTCATACAATTTTCAAACTGAAAATAGAGGTGTATACATTACAAGTGAAATATGAAAATGGTTGGTTGCAGACTCAACTTTTTCTCTCTGTCCTCTACTATTCCACTAACTCCCTTTGGTCTCATGTAGTTTTTCTTTACTCATTTCTCACAACAACATCTCCTCAGCACTCTTCCTTCTCTCGCACAGGCTCTCTATTGCAACTACCTCAGTTCAACTCACACTATTCTTTTCACAGTAATCACTCTTCTTCCTTCTCTTCAACACTGTCCTTGTTTTTCTTCTCCCAACACTCTCACTGCTCTTTCTCCACAAGCACTCAGTATGCTCTCGGTTCTTAGAACTCTTTATCTCTACACTCAGCTCTCACTCCTCATATCTTTATCAATATACTCATCTCCCCTTGTTGTTGAATTGTAAATTATGGTTTTGATTCACAGAAGCACATTGTGCAAGGTTGTCTCTGTTTTCTGTACCCTTACTACCCAAATGAACTTCAGCATGTCTCCCCCTCCTGTTGTTGCATCTTCTGGATGAATCCTATCATGGTATTAAACCCAGAGATAAACCTTGGAGCTCTTTACTGACTGACTACATAAATCTCCATGCTAAGATCTTAATTCTTAGGCGTCCTGCACACTCCTCCTAGAGTTCCATTCATATTTATTGATCCACAGAGCTTGATAGTCCTCAGTTATGGCCACTCTATTCCACATTTAACACAGCCAGATGTGTATGTGAAGCAATCGATTTCTTCCTTCATTCCCTCAAATTCATCTCTATTAAATGTTGTCCTTGTTTCCTTATCTCATAGCCTTCTGCAGATCTAGCTGACTTCAACAACCAACTATGCAATTCCTGCATTCAATTCTTTAGCTACTAACTCACACATCTATTAAATCACTGTATTTCCTCATCGGAACACAACATATCATAACTTACACAGGAAAATTGTGACGATATTGCACTCTTTGATATCCTTGTCCCCCTTTTCCTTTAGCTCCTAAAGTAATTGCTTTCTCATAGGACTGGATCTGTAGACTGATGGCTTAGTGCTATATCATAAAACCCTTCGTATCGTAACTCACACAATTGAAATGTTACGATATTGCACTCTGTGATATCCTTGGCTCCTTTAGTGCTTTGCTCCTGATGTGTTTTCCTTCTCATAGGACCAAGATCTATTACCAGGGGCAGAGCCTTGGGTGCCAAGGCATGTTGTTCCTTTTGGGGGGTTTATCTTTCTTTTTTAATTCTTCTCTACCCTTGGTTCTTTGGACTCATCGCGACCAAGTTCCAAACCACCATCAGAGCCCCTCTCATTGAAACTTCTTTAACCATTATTTTCACAAGAGTTATGATATTGCTATCCTCTGATATTCCACCTTTCGATATTTTGACTTCACTGTCCATTTCACTTTCTTGTGCCCATTTATATGCTGCCACATGTCCATCTAAAAGAGAGAGATAAGCGTCCATCAGACTTTGGTTTTTCAACAAATTCCTTTGTATTTCCTATTTTTCTGCAAACCTCAATAGTTCCAAAGAAACGAAAATCTAAAGTACTTACGAGGTTCTGATCTCTGATGGCCCTATGATTCAAGGACCCTGATGGATTTGTCCTTACAATATCCCAAGTCTTTAACCTCTAATATACTACTTGTTCCAATATTTTGGGTTTAGAAATATCTAGGGTCCAGAGGTCCAAAAACTCTAAGGTTCCTAGGCTTTGAGGTTCCAATATCAGGTCCCAAGGTCCTCTAACCTTCTCTGATGTGCTGACCTTCAATATTTCAACCTTCTTAGGACTTCAAGTTTGTGAACTTTGGCAAGCCATATCTTTTTATCAAAAATTCCATTTTTAAACTTCCACATATTGTTGGAAATCTCTTCTAGAGAACTTTCCAATGGAGAGGGCCTGATGTAGGCATTGATTCCATATTCTACCTCTAGTATGGATGCAAAATCTATGCCACTCTTTTCTTCTTGACTCTTCTTCTTTCTCTTGGAATGCTAAACTCCTAACCACCACAGCCATCATTTTATGGCTTCTTATTGAAATTGGAAACCAGGGCAAAAATTCATGTGGGTCATCTTATTCATGGCTAATAATATTTTTATTAGATTCCTCTCTTTGAGAGGTGTAGGATTGATATAAAGATCATCCAATTCCGATAAGTATTCATGAAGATAAGAATTTATTTTGATTATGGAATTATTATCAAGCTGACCTACAACTCATGTAGGCTCAGAAGCCCAACAGTCGCATCTATTCACCCACCAACGTTGTGTATAAATATAAGAGGACTTTTCCTCATTTGGACTCACTCATCTCATCACATCTCTCTCTCTCTACTGCGCAGATATGAGTCTCTTCTCTACTGCGCTGAAATGAGTCTCTCTCTCTCACACATGTGAAATCGGAAGCTGTTGAATTTGAAGCTGCAACTGCAGAAGTAAATATTGACTTGCGTGGCCTAGAAGATCTCCTCTTTGGAACTGCACTGTAGGTTCATCTGAACCTCCTTTGAAAGCCGCAACTTTTGGTGGTGGAATGAAGTCAATCCGACGAACGGTTTGCAAGATATCGACTGCCCTAGTTTGAAGCCGGAAACTGCTGAAACTGAAGCTGCAACTGCAGAAGCAAAGATTGACTTGTGTGGCCTAGAAGATCTCCTCATCTAAACTACACTGTAGGTTCATCTGAACCTCCTCTGGAAGCCAAAACTTTTGGTGGTGGAATGAAGTCAATCCGACTGTCAGTTTGTGAGATATGGTCTGCCCTAGTTTGATAATGAAGCGCTAATGCTGATGCTACTGATCTAGGGTTTGCTACTGCTGATATGAATCAGATTTATTGTACTATTTCTCTCTACTGAATTATTGAAGATAAAAGAAGATTTGATCAAATGGTTTCCCCACACATTGTGGGGTTTGTCCCTAGCTAGCCGCCACATCTTGTGTCTCTTGTCTTGGCTTGTTTTCTGTCGATCGTTTAATGTTCTATGTGCACTTTACTTTATGTACATGTGATTGCTAATCAGTGGAATATAATAAGAAAAAGAAGTAAACTATTATAAGCATAGAACATACCATAACTTAACATGGTATCAGAGCTGAGGTGAAGACAAAGCCCAAGCAAGAGCAAGAGCAATCATTGAAGAGAAGATTGGCAAGGCTATCCTAAAAGAACTATGGGGTCCTCAACACTCTTTCCTGCTGAAGACAAGCTCTGTGAGAAAGCTGACTATCATGGATGGAATATGTCTATCGATCTAACCCTTGAAGATCAAGGAATGTTGGACCATGTAACAGGCAATATTGTTGAGCCTTCATCAAATGCATCTGCTGCTGCCTGGAAGAAATGGAAAAATGGAGAAGTCAAAACAAAGAAGATCATCTGGGACTCTATCGCCAAGCGCTTGGTGGCCTACATCTCTGATCTAGACACCTCCAAGGAAATCTACGACAGACTGGTGAGTTTATTTAAAGTTAATGATGCAAATCAAGTTTTGTGTCTTAAAAATAAGTTGAGGGAAATCAAGAAGGGTAAAGATGAAAGTATGCAAGCATACTTCTTAAGAATCACCGAGATCAAGAACGATCTCCTATCTATTGGGGAAACCATTACTGACAGAGAAATGGCACTCACAACTCTCAGAGGATTACCATCTGAATGGTATGTGTTCAGGACTACTCTTCTGAATAATAATGTAATTCCTAGTTTCGAGGAATTAATGGCTAGATGCATTCAAGAACAAACAAGGGTAGAAGAGCAGGAAATGCCCTTGCCTAAAGCTCCTCCTGCTACTTTTTCTTCTCATGCTAAGAAAAGAAATAATTCTGGGTCTAAATCGAAAAGAAAGGCTGGATTTAAGGGTGGAAGAAAAGGACGATGTTTTGTTTGCAATAAAGCAGGTGACTATGCAAGGGAATGCCCTGATAGAAAGGACTCTCACTGTGACGATGATCAAAATCCCTCTCATGAAAATCAAAGGAATGGAAAATTCAATAACAAAGGAAAAAGGAATGCGGGAAATCAAGGAAGAGGGCAACCATTCAAGAAGGCTAGAAATTCCAGGTATGAATCTAACACTGTTGACGATAAGCAGGCTGAATATTATCTACCAGCTGCTCTATCTACCTCCGCTCCTTCGGACTTAATGGGAATTTGGCTCATTGATAGAGGTGCCTCAAGACACTTCACTGGTTACAAAGAAGTACTCTATAATCTGGTAGAGAAAGAAACTAACCTGGAAATTGTCCTTGGAGATGACATGAAATACCCAGTGAAAGGTGTAGGCAATGTTTCTCTTAAACTGAATCAAGGTAATACGATTCACTTACAAGATGTATTATATGTACCTGATCTCAAAAAGAACCTGGTATCCATCTCGACAATGGAAGACAAAGGCTATAAGGTAACCTTCAGCGATGGTAAGGTACGCATATGGAAAAATAATGTTAAAGATGCTTTCACTCTTGGGTTTCGAGTTGATTCTTTATATCAAGTCGGTGGAACTCCGCTAGGTGTCATGTCTTGTGACAGAACGCTTCAGTCCAAACTTTGGCATCGGAGGTTTGCCCACCTTCATTACAAAGCTCTACCCGATGTAAGATATATGGTAACAGGGATGCCTGAATTCCAAGTAGAGAAAGAAGGTGTATGTCCGAGATGTGCCGCAGGAAAGCTCAAAAGGGGACCATTCCCTCCAAGTCAAAGCAAGACCTCCGATATATTACAACTAGTTCACTCAGACATATCAGGTATGATGCCTGTACACTCCTTGGGAGGATACTCATATTATCTCACTTTTACAGATGACCATTCTCGAAAGACCTGGATATACTTCTTGAAAAAGAAGGATGAAGTGTTCCCTTGGTTCCGACACTTCAAAGCCCTAATCGAGAATCAAACCGAAAAGAAGATCAAGATCTTAAGAACTAACAATGGGACTGAATATGAATCTAATGAGTTCCATGATTTTTGTAAAGAGGCTGGCATCAAGAGGGAGACTACTACACCATATACTCCTGAACAAAATGGTGTGGCAGAAAGGAAGAACCGCACAATTATGGAAGCTGTCCGGGCCATGCTACATGATCAAAGTCTTCCTAAGTTTCTATGGGCTGAAGCTGCAAACACTGTCGTATATGTACAAAATCGATACCCTCATCAAGCATTGGGTTCCAAGACTCCTGAAGAAAAATTCACCGGTAAGAAACCTGATGTTTCTCATTTTAAAATTTTTGGAAGCCCTGTATACTTTCATGTGCCGAAAGAGAAAATAAATAAATTGGGAGCATCTAGAAAGAAGGGAATTTTTGTGGGCTATGTTGAAAATACTAAAGGCTATATAATCTATGTAACCGGTCAAAGGGAAGTCATAATTAGTCATGATGTCACCTTTGACGAAGATATGGCTCTTAGCAAGGTGATCAATCTTCCGACCTTGAGGAGCTCTCAAGAAGCCGACACCAGGGAACCGAAAGAAAAGGATGATGAATCAATGCCTGATGTAGAAGAACCCATGGATCCGATTGATCCTCCTCCATATGAGCCTTCCTCTTCTAGGAAGAGGCCTTCATGGCTTAAGGGGTTACTTGATGATGCTGAAGGACATGCTGCACCCCGAGGAACCTTTCGTGAAAGTAAGAAACCTAATAGGTATCAGGGATACCTGACCATCATGAGCACGATCATACAAAATGAGCCTTCGTCATTCTCAGATGCCGTCAAGCATCAAGTATGGAAGGATGCTATGACCGAAGAATATGAGTCTATCATAAAGAATGATGTTTGGGAAGTAGTTCCCAGACCCCAGACAAGACTGTTATTACTTCCAAATGGCTTTACAAGATAAAGCATGTAGCAGATGGAAGCACGGAAAAGTATAAGGCTCCTTTTGTTGCTCGAGGTTTCTCCCAAAAGGAAGGTATAGACTATGATGAGATATTTGCACCTGTTGCCAGATATACGACCATCCGCTCGATCATAGCCCTTGCCGCTTCACAAGGATGGAACCTACATCAGATGGATGTCAAGACTGCATTCTTGCATGGCTCGATCAAAGAAGAGGTCTACGTGGAGCAACCTGAAGGATTTGAGATTTATGATCGAAAATCTCATGTATGCAGGTTGAAGAAAGCTCTCTATGGGCTGAAGCAAGCACCCCGAGCATGGTATGAGAGGATCGATAGCTACTTGATGAAGTTGGGATTCACTAGGAGTGAAGCCGATCCTAACCTTTACTTTAAGATTGAAGATGACAAGCCTCTCGTACTGGTGTTGTATGTGGATGACCTCTTTCTAACAGGTGCAGACCCTCTCATTCACAAATGTAAGAGGGAGCTGGCCTCTGAATTTGAAATGAAAGACCTAGGACTGATGCACTACTTCCTAGGACTTGAAGTGTGGCAAAAGCTAGGAGAAATTTTCCTATCTTAAGGAAAATATGTGGTGAAGATATTGGAAAGATTCGGAATGGTGGACTGCAAGCCTGTAACTACTCCGATGGAGCTTGACTTCAAGAAGTTAAGCGGTAGTGCTGCTGGACCTGTTTTACGAAATGCTACCGAGTATCGGCAACTCGTCAGAGCATTAATGTTCTTAGTGAACTCCCGTCCAGATATATGCTTTGCAGTCAACACGTTGAGCCAGCATATGGTTGAACCCCACCACATACACTGGATTGGTGCCAAGAATCTGCTGAGATATCTTCATGGCACTATCACTTATGGGTCAAGATACATTGCCAGAGATGTGAGACTATTTGGATACACAGATGCTGACTGGGCAGGCAATGTGGAGGACCGTAAGAACACTTCCGGGTGTTGTTTCTCCTTGGTATCTGCTTCGATATCCTAAATGAGCAAGAAACAAAAGTCGGTGGCTTTGAGCACCACCGAAGCAGAGTATATTGCTGCTAGCATGGCTTCTTGTGAGGTAGTTTGGTTGCGAAAGCTCTTCAGTGAGTTGTTTGGATTCACATTGGATACCACTGTGATCCTTTGTGACAACCAAAGTGGGATTCGTTTGTCAGAAAATCCTGTATTCCATGATTGCTCCAAGCATATTGATATCAGATACCATTATATTCGAGATATGGTGCAACGGGGAGCTATAAGGCTCCATCATATCGGTACAGATGAACAGGTCGCCGACATTCTGACAAAACCCTTGGGAAAGTAAAATTTCTGACTTTCCGTGAACAACTTGGAGTTGTTCAAAGACCCTCCAATGAGGGTCATGTATGATGCATTGAGCTCTGAGAGCTCCAGGGGGGTGCAGGGTGCTTCTTGGAGCAGCATATGACCACAGGATTATTCACTATCCCTTGGTGGCATACATGTACACCCCGTGGCGACATTGTAGCAGGATTGATGTGTTCTCCTGTGAGGCCTGGATTGATGTGTTCTCCATGGCAGCCTGGATTGATGTGTTCTCCATGGCAATTGTAGCAGGATTGATGTGTTCTCCTGTGAGGCCTGGATTGATGCGTTCTGCATGGAAATTATAGCAGGATTGATGTGTTCTCCTGTGAGGACAGGATTGATTAGTTCTCCTGTCGAGGCATCCTACCCATGCAGTCTAGGACTCATGGGAAGTACCTCTCATCTGATCAATGAGCAGGGAAATGAAGTTAGGGACCATAGTAGTACCGATGGACGCATCGTTGTAACTACCATACTCCCTACGCTAGGATGACCTCCATTGATCTGGGATCAATGATACTGGTCTGGGACTAGTGGTAGGAGTTGTACCATACTATGACGCTGACTTTGGGTCGGTTAAGACTGGTCTGGGATCAGTGGTACATACTCTGAGACTGACTTTGAGTCAGTGGAGGATGATATTGGTCTGGGACCATTAGGAGTTGTACTCATTATGACGCTGACTTTGGGTTGGTTGAGACTGGTCTGGGACCAGTGGTACATACTCTGAGACTGACTTTGAGTCAGTATGATACATCCTCGATCATTTCTTCTTCTTCATAATTCGGACAAAAGCAGAGTAGAATAGAACAATGCAAGAGTATAGCAGAATAGAAAAAAACAGTACAGATCAGTGCAGGCAGAACAAGACAAAGCAGAACAGGCAAAATAGAGCAGAGCAGGGCAAGGGTCAGGCTCTACAAGGAAGTGCATTTGATGGATGAATAGTAACGACCGATAGACAGATTGTAGATGAAGTTCTCTATGGTTGAGAGGGAGTGTTAAAATTGGTAACCAGGGAAAAACTTCATGTGGGTCATCTTATTCATGGCTAATAATATTTTTATTAGATTCCTCTCGTCGAGAGGTGTAGGATTGATATAAAGATCATCCAATTCCGATAAGTATTCATGGAGATATGAATTTATTTTGATTATGGAATTATTATCAAGCCAACCTACAACTCATGTAGGCTCAGAAGCCCAACAGTCGCATCTATTCACCCACCAAAGTTGTGCATAAATATAAGAGGACTTTTCCTCATTTGGACTCACTCATCTCATCACATCTCTCTCTCTCTACTGCACAGATATGAGTCTCTTCTCTACTGCGCTGAAATGAGTCTCTCTCTCTCACACATGTGAAACCGGAAGCTGTTGAATTTGAAGTTGCAACTGCAGAAGTAAAGATTGACTTGCGTGGCCTAGAAGATCTCCTCTTTGGAACTGCGCTGTAGGTTCATCTGAACCTCCTTTGAAAGCTGCAACTTTTGGTGGTGGAATGAAGTCAATCCGACGAACGTTTGCAAGATATCGACTGCCCTAGTTTGAAGCCGGAAACTGCTGAAACTGAAGCTACAACTGCAGAAGAAAAGATTGACTTGCGTGACCTTGAAGATCTCCTCATCTGAACTATGTTGTAGGTTCATTTGAACCTCCTCTGGAAGCCGAAACTTTTGGTGGTGGAATGAAGTCAATCCGACTGTCGGTTTGTGAGATATGGTCTGCCCTAGTTTGATAATGAAGCCGCTAATGTTGATGCTACTGATGATATGAATCAGATTTATTGTACTATTTCTCTCTGCTGAATTATTGAAGATAAAAGAAGATTTGATCAAAGGGTTTCCCCACACATTGTGGGGTTTGTCCCTGGCTAGCCGCCACATCTTGTGTCTCTTGTCTTGGCTTGTTTCTGTCGATCGTTTAATGTTCTATCTGCACTTTACTTTATGTACATGTGATTGCTAATCGGTGGAATATAATAAGAAAAAGAAGTAAACTATTATAAGCATAGAACATACCATAACTTAACACTTCTCCAGTAATCCTGCTACTATGATGATTCTCTACATAAATCTTGCAGCTACCATAAGATTCCATCTGGAGCATCATTGTAGTCATCATTTGATGACTTTTCCAATAAGCCTGCTATTGTGATAATTCTCTACAAAGTACTGCAGCAATCATGGGAGTCCTCCCAAGCCACTACTGCCAAAATCTTCTTGCAACAAGCATGCATGCCAGTGTGGTTGACATCAATGAAAACATCAAAGCCAACACTAACACAACCACCACTTATTGTCAAAAAAATATTGGAGAAGAAAAACAAGGACTTGTATAAAAAAATTTAGAATTTTAGATGTCAACTTCTAAGGGGTTATATTTCCTTGCATAAGAAGTAGAGCTCCTTGACATGAGGGACATGGAAGAACCCATTTCTAAGGAATTGGTAATGGTTTAGAAAGAGTCACATAAAATCCCTCTCCAAGAAAGGGTTTTCCAAACGGAAAATTACAGACTTTAATTGATAAAAGTAGCCACTCATAGAAAGCCTAATTTAATGGAGGATATGGTTTTTCACACATACCTTCTAAATGTGTGGGTAAAATCCAAGATATATGGAGGAAGATGATGGAAACTTATAGAGAAGGGTTTTCCCCATCAAGGAAGATGATGGAAACTTATGGAGAAGGGTTTTTCCTAGTTCAGGGTGGAGACACTAGGTTTTTTACTTCCTTAGTTGTTAGG